>ML790565.1:661753-691822 GCA_009831015.1 Picea engelmannii
ACTTAGGATAAGCGCTTTAAGTGGGTTTGTCCAAGCTTTCCCTATTTTTATCACCATGGGGTTAGACATTCAACTTTCAAACATCAAAGATAGGGTTCAACATCGATCATCATGCATGTTTTATTGAGATAAAGCAAACTACCATATGCTCTAACCTAATTACCTATGACATTTAGCCCAGATTAAACTATTGGACTAAGAAATTACTCTATCCTGGGGTTATTTGACCAAGATTAGGCAGTTTGGTCAAATTTATTCACTAGCTAGCCTAATTTGTTTGGCTAAGATTAAATAGTTTAACCAAGCTTATTCACTACTCCTATCGACGTCAATTTAAAAGGACTTGGCCATGCTTAAACTGTATGGACCAAGTCATTGTTATTGCATGGGGCTCTATTTAAATTTCTTTTATGCCCTCTTTTATTCTTTTTCTTCTTTTCTTTCTTTTTTCTTTTTCTTTCTTTTATTTTTCTTTCTTTTTCTTTTTCTTTTTCTTTTTCTTTTTCTTTTTCTCAATTTATTTACAGAATGGAAAATTATTTGACAAACAAAACACTAAAGTGATAACATTTCAGTCACCAGTTGATCCTATAAATTATAGGGTTATAACATATTATACATTGAAAGAATAACAAATGTCGACAAGTTGAGCAACAACAATTTTGCATATAAATCATTAATACTTACCTCATGTATTTTCCAAGATCATATATAAATTGTTTTACATTGTTGTCAAAGTTATCAAGTAGAGACAGAGGTAGAACAAAGTGTAATAACAAAGGGATCATCAATTTTTAAGAAAAGAAAACCATATTATAATACTAAAAAGTCATATATTTACCAATATAGAAATCTACATCCAAAATAATTACCTTAATAAGGTATTCCAGTCATGCATTTTCACCCCACCAAATTCACCTTTCTTCGTTCAGATATTATTTATGTTTGAAGCAAATCCTATGGGAAATTTAATTTTCCAAATGACCTCTTTTACAACATTGCTTTCATGCTCTGTAGATAACCATGGAAGACTATTTCGATGTACTCCATTGTTATTTGAATAAATCACATTTTGCAGTGCATGATTGGCAACCTGAATGTCAGTACAAATTTTGACAAGTTTTTCTTTGTCACTCATTCCATCTACAATTCTCCACGACATTTTTGTTACATTCTTCCTAATATGCATTGTATCAAATAAATGAGTTATTTGTAGGTACTCATAGTAGGGAAACCTATTGAATTGTACAGGGCAACTTTTAATTCCTTGTGGAAGCCCATTAATGCCTTGACGAAATTTATGAAAATTAATTAATGAAATTACAACAATAATTGTTAGATACAATAAACAAAATTTGATATAAATTAAAATAGTAAAACATTAATATATATGCAAACACATAGACTAAATGCTTACCTTGACAGTTTAAACTATTAAATTCCAACTTCCATAGGTGAGGTGTAATTCTTCGTGGTTTTATTCCAATCTCTTCTTTCGAATTGAAAATATGTTTTTTTGTAGTTCAATACCTATGGTTCTTAGGGAGGAAGTGCCTATACTCATTAAATACATCATTTCCTAGACTTCTTGAATGTGATTTCATCCTAGGACCAAAAATTGGACATGCACATTTACCCTTTGTTTGAAGACCTACAAGATTGTATGGATTAATGTCACTATTATTTATATAACGATGAATTGATATTTAAGAAGCATGCATCATATTTTCATAAAATTATATACTATTAAATTCCATCAATATGTTACATACCACAAAAATGTGTTAACCCTGAGGCATCATGAATTGTCCATGTAAGTATTCCATGGAATTGAAATTGTTTTTGCCCTATTGATCTAGAGATGTCGTACATATTGATCGCAGCCCATAACTTTAGTAGCTCATCGACAAGAGGCTCAATATATGCATTTGTATCTTTGACTTGGTACTTACGTAATTGGGTGAAAGTACAGATAATTAATATATATATATATATATATATATATATATATATATATATATAAGTAATTATGCAACAAATAAGAAAAATGAAATACAGTGTTCAAACCAATTTTGTAAACAAATACCTAAAACAATCATTGCCAACATTGTGTGCTCCCTCTTTATTGACATCCAATGAGGAAGGTTATTGTTTATAAAAAAAATAGACCACACTTAGTAAATAGACCTGAGCTCACCAAATGGATTGACACTGTCAGCTTCCAATGAAAGCCTAACATTACAAGGTTCTTCTTTAAAAATTGGTCATCTTTCTTTAATGTTCCTAAATGCAGAACCTCCACATGAATTCGAAGAAAACCATATTTGTCTGTGTCTTGCATGGTAATCCATAAAATTTGCAATGCTTTGGCACCTAAACAATTGTTGCAAACGTGGAATTGTCGGAATATGACGAAGAACCTTGTGAGGCACCTTTTGTGTTACTTAATCGGTTCGATATCTACTGATTTGGCATTTTGGGCATTTTGTTTATAATGCATATTGTCCATAATATATAGTATGATCATTCGTACATGCATCAATAGCATGATACTCCATTTCAATATCTTTCATAATGGCACACATCTCTCAGTATGTGCGAGGTAAATTATTTGACGGTGGTAAGAAAAATTCACCTAACAATCTAAAAAAAAAAAATAGTTAATGTAAATAATAACAATAAAAAATTTGCATCCTTAATTTACACATTAATTGACACTAAAAATAGAGAAAAAAAAAGTCGACCTTTACGTATAATTTGTGACGAATTGTATTACGTACCTTAGGATTTGTGTAAGACAAGTGTTTGACAAACCATTCAATACCTTTAAGTTCACCAACAACATTATAGAAGAGAGAATATTTGTTCTTGAGGCTTCATAAACGGGTTGTTTTTCCTTCTCAAGCAAAGGTACATCATAAATATCATCATTGTTTTCCTCATCGATAGGAGTAAAGATGTCTTGGATCGATTTATTTGTCCCATCATACGGCTCAACAATATTATTGGTGTCATCGTCTTCCATAGGGTTGATGTGATCTTCAATATTCATATCGTCTTCCACATCTTGTACAATAGTATTTCTACTACTATTTGGTAGATATTTATCCAGCGACAAACACCTAGGAGGATTTATCTTTACAATTACAAACAATCAATAACATTAGTGCATATAACAAAAATTATTATTTATTTATTTTTATAAATAGAATCAATACAAAGACATATATAATGAATAACTCACCATGGGACGAAATGTATGCCCCCCTTCACAATGTCCATATGCAAAACAATGTTTTTCAGTTGTTTTCCTTACAACTCTTCTTATTTTCAAACCCCTACATTCATATAAAGGAAAATAACATTTCCCATCGGTACCGACCAGTGCCTCCCATGCATCTCTTAACCTAGCAACCATCCTTTCACTCTCTTCAGGTGTTGGCATTGGGATTTCCTATATTAATTACAACAAAATCCATTGAAGCAATATAAGTACATTAATATATGAATTATATATTTTAATTACGGTACAAATATCAATTTTCGTCATATATTTATTAAAGGTTTATAACAATAGTCAACAAATAAAAACCATACATTTTTACCACATAAGTTCCAAAGCTTCACTATAAGCAAGTAATAAAATCAAACAATAAAAGAGAACTGCACCAAGACAAATTGTATAGTAATTAAACGGAATTGAGTAGACATGTTCATACCTATATATTTCCTCGGGAAAAATTTGTGTACCCAAATGAAAGAGGGTCTAAGGGTTAGGGATCCAATCTCGGTATTTAAAAAATAGACATCGTAATATTAAAAATTTGTAACCTTCAAAGTAAAAAATTAGATCTATGCAGATCAAGAATTGGATTTGAGGCAAGTCACACATAGCAAAAAGACTAATCAATCATGCAACGAACAATGAGCATAAAAATATTTTATAACCGTCACACCTACAACAAAATGTCGAAACCACTAACCCTCGTTGATCTTCTGACGAACGCTAACTATGTCAAAGTTGACCAAATCAATGAACTTTGTAACCATTAAATCGTCTTCAATTGGGTAGTTGGCATCCTCTATGTTCATCGATAGATCAACGACCTGTCCTCTAGGTTCGTCGAAAGAACAACGATGATGTATGTTCATTGGAAGTCTGACGTTAGCAGGGCGGCCAGAATAAAATTAAAAAAAAAAAAAAAAAAGATTAAAATTTGAATAATTTGCGACAATATGATTGAATTTATCCTTATCGTCGAAATTTTTTGTCGATTTAAAACCCCATATGTATTAGTGACATCTAACTTTAACAAAGACAAATCATGAGCATGAGAACGAGAAGACTTCGTCTTATGAGAAGAATGTTCACTTTTATCAAAAGAAGATGATGATTATGATGGGGATGAAGGAGACTCTAGAGGTTCTTCACCTCCTCCTATGCCTTCAACTTTTACCGATGTTTCAACTCCTCCTTGAGCCCTACGGTGCAGTTCTTCCACCATTTTCTTCATCTTGAGAAATTCCTCCGTCAAAGCCTCGAAAATCATTATAGGATATTCTCCTCCTTCGAATTCCATTCCTCTTTTTTGAAACTCTCTTTGAATTTTTGGGTTGAAGTCTTCAAACATGCCTTCACCTCGCTTGGATTTGGACCTTGTAAGCATTCATTCGCAAACCTGACAAACCTTCTTTGATACCAACTTGATTCAAAAATGCTTAGATGTCAAATTAGTTACTAATCTTACATTAACATCCAACTTTATTCAAAAAATTATGATCGTTTGGACTAATTGCAAATTAACATGTGAATTCCCTTATCCAAATTCTCATTAACTGATAATAACTTGTAGAAATAAAAATGTTGAAATTGAGAGAAATATAAACAACAAAATAACAAGGCACTTTACACAAGTTGATAACAGAGTTCACCCATCTTGGGCTACGTCTCCAGGTTCGCTTCCAAATGAGAGATCGCTCTATTAATGCTCAAATGTTTGATACAATAACAACTCTAACTTATGGTTCTAACATGACCTTTTTATTTGTTGCACAAACTCAGGTGTGGATGTCAAAATTAGCTCCACCTCGAAAAATTGAAACTTTTGACTATAAACACTCTATATCTCCCCAAAAATGCCCAATGACACAAATATAGCATCAAAACCAAAATAGCAAAGCTCCTTGGCACGCAAAACGATGATGTTGTAGTGGTCGAGCACTTGGTTTATATAGAAGAGGTTGGGGGGTTTGAATCCCACCCGACCCACTATATTCCCTCTCGACGTGTTATATTAACTTAATTACAAAGATTATGGAAGGCTTAAACAAGGAGCATCATTGGTGCAACGATCGAGGCGTTGTGTTAAAGCATTGGGCCATCGGTCTGGAGGTCACGGGGTCGACCCTGGCCGACGCCCATATTGGCATATGGTTACAACAACTAATTTTAAATAGGATGTGCCATTATACTATTAAGTCACATGGTTTGGTCTAGTGGTAAGTCGTTGGAATATCTGTCGGAGGTCTCGGGTTCGATCTGCGTCAAGCCTCAAACAACTTTTGATACCCTTAGCCAATCTGGCCAATTGGAAGGTGCCACATTTCACCTTCAGATTGGTCCACATCATTGCTATTGTACGCCCCCTGCCTTGTCAGCATGCCATGTCATTGTCGTATCTACCACGTCACCACCTGCCACATGTCGTTTGTACTGCCATTTTTCATTCTTTTGTACCACCACGTGTCATCCTTCCAGTGAGGCCATGTGGCACCTCATTTTTCCATTTTTCCTTGTTTTTGCCAAAACTTCAAAAGGCCATATCTTTCTCATACGACGTTCATTTGAGCATGTTCAAAATGCATTGGAAATCTCTCGTTAAGCACTACGCAATGGAGTCATTTTCATCAACATTTGATTATGTCAATTTTTTTGCGTTCTTAGATCCACCTGGATCACTTTAGTAGCTCTAGTGATCTCTCATTGGGTATGCAATATTTGGTGTATTTTTATAATGTGTTGAATGGTTAGATAGCACTAGGTCATTTGTAGGCATACTCAATTGTGGATTAATTGTTCTTGGGGAGCTTGATTTTGGATTAGTTGTACTTGAAAAACTTTGTTGTGGATTGGTCGTATGTGGAGGATTATCATAGTATGAAAACCCCTTGATGAGTGCCTTTAGTTCCCTCATATATTTGGTGTATACTTTTGTTTCATCCCTTGGTGCCTCAATTACTTTTGTTTCATCCCTTAGTGCCTCAACTTTTTTGACTATCAACTCTGTTGTTTTTGTTAATTCTTATCTTAATTTGTCACCACTTTATTTTATTCCTTGCTTCAAACTATTATGGGTCTATTCAATTCTTGCTTTAGTTTATCATGTTTCTATTGAAGATCGTCATTTAGTTCTATTTGCTCCTTATTAACCTACTTGTATTGGTCCTCCAATTTTGCCTATCTGGAATTAAAATCTGCAATACCCATCATTTCCTAGTCTTTGGAGGAGAAATTTTGTTAATCTTGTTCCAACTACTTGTACAAATTTGTACACCAAATGTGAGGACATACGGAATAGTTGTATGACTATTAATTTCAGAAAATTTTGAGCATTGTATGACATAATCTCTTATGACAACTATACAACAATGGAATTGTCATTGTATAAAGCGATTATGAAATTGGCAGTGGTATGGACAAGTGACGATTAGAGTACAACAAATATGAACATTGGCGACAATTAAGTATGATAGCTCAAATGTACGACATCGAAATGATTGTGGATAGTATGATCATCGACACAACGATCATTGGCTAGTGGTATATGGTATGTACAATGGTGGCTAGAAGTCGTATGATAATGGTCAAAGTTGGACCAAAACCTACTTCGATACCAATGGGGCATAAACTCGTGATTTCAAATTTACTCAAGTTATTTGAGAATTGATAGAAATATTGATGGGGATTTGAAAATGTTGGTAGGATGTTTATGCTACCAGCATTAAACCAACCCCTTATTTCCTTCCTTAAACTGACCCTCAACTGTGGTTACAGGAAATTAACATTCTTGTAGCTATGGACAAAACCATTAATCTTCCAGATCCTCTTCATTTTTCAGCATCCAAACTTCCCTCTTGGTCCAACTATTAGCCCTGGAACTCCTTCTACATGTTCACACTTTGGTGCTCAATACTCCTTTATACCTCTTTCAATTTTAAGTAGCTATAACTTCCAGTAGATAAGTTGTCGGAATTATCAATGGAAGAGCTATTGGAACTTCCAGTAGCAAAACTGCTGGCACGCAACTCTGCTACAAGAATTTTGCATATGCTTTGTTTTACGGGTCTCTTAACACATAACCACTTTGTTGCGCCTCTTTCGTCACCTAAATGAGCAAAACAGAGGTGCTTACAAGCTTAGTTGGGTTAGCTAAGCAAGACCGCTGTAAAAGAAAAGGGTTAGAGAAATAAATATAAAAGAACAACTAAATTATTGAGCATAAGGACATAAGAACAAAAAGACAATAAGACGCATGTCACCAATGGCAAGGATTATATTAGTGAAAGAAAACACCAAGAAGAAAGAGGACTATGAGTCCCTTCTTCCTCCAAGGGAGGGCTCTTGGACCCCCACAAATAAGCTCTTCTTACAACTTTGAATGAAAATGGTGAAAGAATTCCAAACTAATCCACTCAAGAGGTGAGATGGATTGTCCAATGCAATGGTGCTAGTATACTCTTGATGAGAATAGAGGATTCCTCAAGAGAATAGCAGCAGCATAAATTTTCTATTGAATTCCTTGAAAATGAAGTGCACCCATGGCCTTGTTTTATAGCACCTCTTTAAGGTATTGTGCAACCAGTTTGTAGTGTGAAAAAAGGCTAATTAGGGCATTTTTAGGTCTTTGACCAGCGACCCAGTCGGATCCAGTTGAGATTTGGGTGTCAAATCAACTTGGAAGCTGAACCAGAAGTGGGTGGGAGGCCGACCAATCTCATAAATGCGTCGTTCTCAGATGTGCACGTCTTTTAGCGACCACAGTCGCACATCGGGCACATGTGCGTTTTTCCTGCGTTTATGTTTTGCGCATGTGCACGCGCGCCCTATGTAGTCATAGCGCACTTTAATTTTATCACTGGTTGTATGGTTTTGGACCTTTTGGAAATTCTTTTGTGGTAATTTTGGTCCATGGGTGACCTCATAATTGTTTGACGATGCTGGATTCTTGTAACCATTTGCGGATGAAATTTCAGTGATAACAGATGCCCCCTAATAGATGAGGTTAGGAGCATACGTATAGCCGAAATTCATCAATGTTTCTTCTACTGAGACTGTCATTGTAAGAGAGAGCGATAGTGAGGGTGTTAAGAGTTACCCGTTGGAGGGAGAAGGGAACATGTAAAACCCAACCTTCCATAAGGTGTGTAAAAATAAACAGTGTACAAATGAGGCGGGCATGCCCCATGCTCATGTCGTGTAACTCAAAAAAGAATGGTGTGTTGATGTAGACAACTGCAATGCCCTCGAGAGCGGTCGTGATAAAGACAGAAGACAATTCTGCGGAGGAACATACTTTGAACAGTAGGTAGTGACATCTGTAAAAAATATCACGAATTCTGTAGGGATTGATAGCCCAGCCAAGTTCAGAGGTCTTCGGCAAATATAAGAAATAACTGCAATAGTCGCAAAGTAAGACCCACCGTAACATGAGAAAGTGTTGAAGTCGAATGTTACGGGAGTCAACGACAACAGGGAGTAATTGTGGTTCTCCCTGTGTCGTCTGAGACCTATCATTGAAAAGGTAATGAGAATCAAGATATTGTTGCCCTTCTGGAAAACTGCGCTAATGTCGACAAAAGGGGGACGTGACTCCCAGAAGCAAAGGGCTTCGTGAAATCTATTAGGTGAGGTTAGGAACTGGAGGAGGTACATGGTCAAAGTCAAGATGTATGAAGACTCAAGACTGCCCTAGGTTGGGGGTATATGCGAAGTATAAGTGGTCGCAACCTTTCAACTAGGTCGAGTGTCATGGGGACAACAAGACGTGGGATAAGTTGTGCCAGAGGCAGGACAAAGTGAACAAACTCAAAGGGCAGAGGTAAGTGGCCTGTGGGATACTCGGAGTATATGGATGATGTCAACAGGGGTAGATGATAAGGAGTGTCCCAACCAAGGGCGACATGGGTTGCATTTGCCAAAAAGGGAAGAAGGTCGCCAAAGATGACGACAAAAATGTATGTAAATGTTGGAAACAAAGGCTTTTTACAGTTTACCAAATAAATAAAGAATAATTTGGGATGAGTGTACAAATACAGAAACGGGTGCCCCAATGTAATATGGTTGGGTTGGTTAGGGCGCAATTTGCTTGGAGAACTGGTGCAAGGTGGGGGCCCCATGGGTGGGTTTTTGTATGAGGTAGATGAAATGGAGGGAAATTTGCAGAGAGGCAAACTGATTGTAGATGAAATGGAGGGTTCATGATACTGTGGAGGTGCAGTCAAAATAGAACCTTGAAGAGATAATCTGAGAGTCCATTGGGAAAGCTAGCAAAATGAGGAGAAGGAGTATGTGGTTGATTCACGACATGATGTAAGACTATTGGGACTCTCGTCCCTAAAGGGTTGATAAACAGCATGAGTGTCAAAGTGTCAAAGGGTGCTATGAATGGGACAACTCATGTGGGGGAGAGTGCTACCGGGTGGCAGTACCTAAAATGCAATGGAGGTGTCGGTACTGCAGAGCCGGAGATGGGGATCCTAGAGGCAAATGTCAAAGGGTGTAACTAGAGACGCAATTGAAATTCAAAGGGAATGATTACATGCCAGTGCTGATTATATACCTGAAGGGGTTGCGTTGATGTATGATGACCAAGTACCTGCACACATGAAAACCAAATACCCGACGTGAACAATCTCTGGAGAGAATCGAACATACAAGCATTTATTTGATAATTTTGAACATGAGCATGCGTACTTGGATGGAGTATGAAAAAATGGCGCCCTGGGGGCTAAGGATAAAAACTGGTCCGGGAATTGTTTTGATGTAGATAACGGGATGTTGATCCCGTGGCTGAAGACGGATCGAAAAACGGACACTCGAAGCTCTTGGAATGGTGTTTGGAAGTTTGGCGGAAAGGCCTATATATAGTTGTAGAGCCCACATTGCCACCTCATTTGTACTTGCTTCCATAGTGACTGGACGAGAGGTATTCAGAGGAGATTTGGAGATTTCGGGAGGACGAGGCAGTTGATTCAAGCCCAGTGAGCTTTAGGTTAGTGGTCTTATCATCCTGCATAGAAGTAGGTTTTCAATTTATGGGCAGGGCCTGTACGGAGGGTCGTACAAGGGATTTTATGGGTGTGGGCCCCCCAGTGCGCGAGCGATCCGAAAATATGTGTGCATGGGTGCGCGCCTGTTATCCGGATAGCCGCACACGGGTGCACCCCTGTTATCTGGATAGCCGCGCATGGGTGCGCCCTTAGGGGGGACAAAGGCGCACATGATATGCGCGCCTATTTGCTACACAGTTGTGCATGGGTGCGCGGTTGTGTAGTGGACAGGCGCGTTGTGATGCACGCCTGTGTGTGTGACAGGGGCGCATGGAGGCGCCCCTGTACGGTGGGCAAGTGCGCACTCATGCGCGCCTGTGGGATGGACAGGCGCGCCAAAGTGCACGCCTGTGGTGTGAACAGGCGTGCATATGTGTGCGCTTGTGGGTTAAACAGCCGCGCCTTACGGGCAAGGCTGACGGGTGCAAAACTTATCTTTTTTGGAGATTTTAATGTGTTTTATGGTCAATATGGCTGACCAAGGACTGTATTATGTGGTTGAAGGTGATCATTTGCACGATGTCAGTCCATTGGCGAGAGCGGGATTGGTCACAGCCGAGGGATGTTGTAGCTATTGAGGGGCTGAGAGTTCGTGCGACTTTGGCAGCCTGTGGTCTGCTGAAGTTCTTTGAGTGTCCGTTGATACGGGCGCAGGAGTATCTCCTGCAGTTTTTGATCCGGATGTGGAGTCCGGACCTGCATTGTTTTATGGTGCAGGGAGAGCAGATCGCCTTCACTGCGGTGGAGGACATATATTTTACGACTGGGCTCCCTTTTTAGGGAACGCCCCTACCGGCGGAGCCGGTGTTACCTGCAGACGTGTCATTAGCGACCTTGGGCCGGAGGTACTATTCGAGGTAGAACTACATGTCGGGCTTCGTCGTGAGTATCGAGGCGATGGATGCTTTGGCTTATCGTTGTGTAGCGGTGATGATTGTGAGGGTATATGGGTCCCTCACGACTCAACGGATCAGTGGTGGTCAGCTGAGAGTTATGGGGAGGGCACTAGCCGGCGAGCATTTTGCCTGGGGGTTGATGCTGCATGCCAGGATGGTAGGGCAGTTGGATAGATGTCAGTCTACAGACTCAGGGGACTTTGTCTTTGGGTCCATCGTGGTGGTCTGGTTTTTTGAGAGGGTGTCGATGTTGCGCCCTAGGATTTTGTTGGGCGCACCGGGTCCGCGAGAGTTGTGATTGAGGCGGTGGTCGACGAATTTGGTTCGCTACAGTGGTGGCAAGGGCGGCCATTTTTTCATGGCTGAGGCGGCACAGGTGTGGCAGCAGATGCCGCAGGTCATACTGCGGTATCCATACTATGGTGTTGACTTTCGAGGTGATCCAGACATGGTGTTACCTCCAGGGGAGGTGTTTGATCACCGAGGTATGTTTGTGATTTTGATATGTTGATTTTTGAGATAGTATGACATATGTATTTTGTACAGATGTTGATATTATCGTTTGGTTGTTTGTATGTGCAGATGTGGGACCTCGCGGGCGCGAGGTTGAGTTGATGAGAGCGTCGGCTCGCCAGGAGCCGGGGAGACCGTCGCGGGTAGGAGAGAGACGTCGACGTGAGGATGTCGAGGCGAGACCAGCTGGTGACGAGAGAGCAGCCAGGAGACGTCGTTTTGATGACCCTGGTGCCGGGCCATCGCATACTTCTTCGACGGAGGTCGGGGGAGATTTTGAGGATATTCGTCGTCGCCTGGAGGCGGTGCTACAGGGCGTGCCTGAGGGCATGTGGTCGCGCATCCAGGATGAGGGCATCCTAGAGCAGTGTGTGGGAGTTTTGTTGACGTGGCAGGCCATGGTGCGGCGAGCAGCAGTAGCAAGTGTTGCGATGACCGGACGGTTACCTCCCGGTCCGGAGGGACCAGTAGTGGGTGGGGCACCACCGCCTGAGGGAGGGGCAGGAGGTGGTGCGCTAGAGGAACCTTGAGTATCGCTCTATGGATGGTTGTATTTTGTATATATGCTGGTGAGCCCATTTTGTACCGAGGTGCTTTACTGACCTGCGGATTTTGTATATGATGTTTTGTATGTAAACATTTTGATGGCACTGGTGACCGATTTATATATATATGAGTATACATTTTTGGGGGGTCTTGGTGATGTTTACATGTGTTTTTTAATGTGTTGATGATGTCTAATCTATATATGTTATGACGGGTTCTTGATGGTTTATGTGTGTGTAGAGATATCTTGATGTGATATATGTCAATCTAATATAATGTTAGCTAAGTTATCTGTAATTTGATTCAATTGTCTTGGAATATGTGTAAATGTAATGAAGTCCAAATGTCGAGATAACAGTCTAACTTGCAAGTATTTGCGAAAGAGGCAAGAATCGCGGACACGGTACACATTGTTGAGCTGGAGGACGACTAGTTGAAAGTCAAGAAGGACGCTAAGGTGACGAATACGATGATGATGGGCATCGGCGAGGAGACCAATGACGGCAGTGTATTCGTCTTGGTTGTTGGTTGTTGCACCCAAACATATGCCGCTAGAGTGGAGCAATTCATGTGAGGGGGTATAAAGGGCTCAAGCTGTCGAAGCAAGATTTTGTGTCCAACGGCTGGCGGCGTCGGCGTAACCGATGGAGGTGGCATCTGTCAATAACACAAATGATAGTTTAGAGGTGAGGGATGGAAAAAAGATTAAGAACACTATAAAAGAAATAACCAAATGTAGAATGGCTACGCTTAGGCGTAAAATTTCTTTAAGTATAACCCGTTGATGGGTTTTTTGAGAGAGAGGCCTTCGGAAGAGGCCAGGATGTATGCGCCTTTGGTGAGGCAATGTTGGATAATGTAGGGGTCGTGCCATAGTGACTCGAATTTGCCATGACCGAGGGTATCGTGAGCGATATCGTAAGCAAGGACGAGGTCGCCTTCGTGAAACGAGCGAAGGTTGACATGGCAATCAAAGGTGGTCTTTGACCGTTTTTTAGCTGCCTCATTATTATGTAATGAAGATCGACGATCTTCATCCAGGGACTCTAAGTTCAACAAGCGCTGCTCCATTGGAGCAGTGTCGGGTAATAGGTCAATTGCGGTGCGTAAGGTGGGAATTTCGCACTCGATGGGAAGAGTGGCCTCAACCCCATGGACTAGATGAAATGGTGTGAAACCAGTGGTTGTTTTCACAGTCGTTCGGTAAGGCCATAGCGCGGAAAATAACATATGATGCAAATTGGTCTTATGTTTGTTAACCGTGCACTGCAACATGGTCTTAAGGACCTTGTTAACTGCTTCGACTTATCCGTTAGACTGAGGGTAATATGGTAAGGCAAACTCATGGGAGAATCCCAACCGAGATGAGAGTTCGACAAAAATCTCATTCTCGAAATGTTTCACGTGATTGGAAACTAGTTGGAGTGGTACTCCGAAGCGGGATATGACGTGATTAAAGAAAAAACGTGCTACAGTGTCAGCGGTGTTGTTGAAGGTGGGCATGGCTTCAGCGCATTTTGTGAAGTAGTCGACTGCGACAGCAATGTATTTGTGTCCATTGTTGGATGGGGGATTACAAGTCATGAAGTCAATACCCCATTTACAAAAGGGGCCTGCAGTAATGACTAGGTGGAGAAGAGCAGGTGGTGCTCATGTTTTGTTGGCGTAAAGCTGACATTTATCGCACTGCTTCACAGCATAAATGCAATCATGAAACAATGTAGGCCAAAAATAACCTGCTCGGATGATTTTTTGAGCAGTGGACATTCCTGAAAGATGGCCCCTGCATGCGCCGCTATGGCAATCGTTCAAGACTTTATCAGCTTCGTCAATAGTCAAGCATCGACGTAGTATGGTGTCGACCCCTCGCCGATATAAGATATCTCTGATGAGGAGATAGTGGGGGGCCTAGTGGCGAATACGACGGCGATCATCTCGTGAGAGGTGGTTACCGAACTTTTGGGTTCGGAGGTAGACGAGGAGGTCGTCGTACCAAGGATCATCTGAAGTGATGTAAAAGAGATGTTCATCGGGGAAGTCAGTATTGACAGGGGTACTGATAGTATCAAAGGGGAAGGTCGTGACCAGTTCGGCGAGGACGAGGGCTTTCTTGCTCTTGGGTGTTGAAAATTCAAGATCGTACTCCTGAAGGATAACAATCCATCGGGCAAATTTGCCATTAATTTGCCGACGATTGAGCAAGTATTGCATAGGGTTGGAATCTGCTACGACCTTAGTCGTGCGAAGCAGAATGTAATGACGCAGTTTCTGCACTGCGAGGACGACTGGAAGGGCTAGTTTCTCTTCGTGTTTATACTTCAAGGGTGGCCCTGAGAGGTTTTTACTAACGTAGTAAATGACATGCTCACGATCGTCATCACCTATTTGAACGAGAACTCCTGCGACTAAGACAGTTGATGCTGATATGTAGAGGATATAGTCGCGATTGTAATCAGGTGCACTAATTAAAGGGGCGTTGGAGAGCGTCATTTTAAGATCGTCAAATGATTTTTGGGCATGTTCATCCCAGTGGAATGGGATGTCATGGCGGAGTAAGCGAAGGAAACCGTGTGCTCAAGTGGCATAGTCTGGGACGAAACGCCGTAGAAAGTTAGCTTTTCCTTGTAGGCTCTGTAGTTGGCGTAAATTCCGTGGGGGTGGAATTTCGGTGATGGCTTGGACTTTGAGGGGGTCCACGGTAATACCGCTTTGGGAAACGATGAAGCCAAGGAGGCACCCAGCAGTGACGCAGAATACACATTTAAGGGGGTTTAAGCGGATGTTGTACTGACAACATCGTTGGAAGACGATTCGTAAATCATCAAGATGTTGGGTGTGTTTTTTGGATCGAGCTGTGAGATCGTCCAAGTATGCGAGGATGATATGAGCTAGATCGTGAAAAATGTATGTCATAGCCCGCTGGAAAGTTGCGCCAGCGTTCTTTAGGCCAAAAGGCATGACACGATACGCAAACGTACCCCAAGGGGTGGTGAATGCGGTTTTGTATTGATCGACTGAGTGGATTTGGATTTGATTATAACCAGAGAAACCGTCCATGAAGGACAGAGCCTCGTGGCCCGCGTAGTCATCGATAATTTGATCGATGAAAGGCATGGGAAAGTTGTCTTTGGGACAGGCGTGATTGAGATCGCGAAAGTCCGTGCAGACGCGGATAGTGCCCTGTTTTTTGTTAACGGGTACAGGGTTGGAAACCCATGAGGTATAAGCGATGGGGTAGATGAACCTAGCCGCACGTAATTTGTCAATCTCGACTTTAATGGCCGCTGCTTTGGATGGGTGTAGCGGTCGTTGTTTTTGACGAACTGGTGTAATGTCAGGCCAGGTGTCGATGCGATGTTCGACAATAGAGGGATCAAGGCCAGGCATCTCTGTGTATGACCAGGGAAAAATATCCCGATACTCTTGGAAGAGGGTTTTATAGGCGGTAATTTCCTGAGTGCATGTGGCGCCAATGGTGATTTCCTCGACGACTCCATTTTTTATGGAAATATCGATTTCGATGGTCGGGGAAATGTTGGCCATGTTGCCTTCTTCAAAAGCATCAGGGGTCGGGATGGGGTGGTTGAACCAGTCGATATCCCCTGATGGGATAAAATCCTTGGTTTCGACTGTGCATATGGGGTGTTGGTTAGGAGGCGTGAAGGCTTCTTGTGAAAAGAAGAGTGCTATGTGGTGTAGTGCATCCCATGGGTAGTCAGGAGTGGTTAGTTCCTCGAGTATGTCCTCGTCACAGTGAAATTGGCGGGAATACAAGGGGTCTAACAGAGTGATATCGATGACTGTCACCGTGTGGTTGTCCTTTGGTGATGAAGAAGTAGGGGGAATGACACAATGAGATTGCGATGGTTCGCTCGACATAAACCAGATATCGAGGTACTTAGGAGTGTCAGTGGTAGTTGGATGTAAAATTGTCGTAGGGAAATGAACGGGAGAGTTGGAGGGATTGGGGGGTAAATCCTCAAATAAGTCATCCAAGAACCACGGAGGAACAAGGAGTGCCTCAGGTTCAGGAGAAATGATATGAAGAATCTCAAGTGGTGATGTAAGGTCAACCATCGATTCGGTAGGGGGTGCAGGGGTTTGAATCAGAGCCATCTGGCGTTGCCTGTATTCAATGATCATAGGACATTGATATGTAAAATGATCTAAAGATTCACATAGAGAGCAAGGGAATCTCATGCGTTCGTTGACTAAAGTCGTGACATAATGGATGTCAGTGATGTTTGGTGGGGATGATGTAACTGAACGATGTTCCTGCTGGAAACTTTGGCTTACTGCGACTAACGTCTGTCGAAACTGAGGTAGCGTTGGGCAATGGTGTGTATAATGGCCATATTCTGAACATATGGCCCAAGCAAATTTGGTTCGCAGTCCTTTGCTACTTGTGTTCGGGGAGATAGCGGCAGTACTTGTTACCGTGGCGAGTGGTGATGGTGTTTGACTGGGTTGAATGAGATTACGTAACTCGGGTAAAGATGGGCATTTGTTAGTTGGGTGTCCATCTTTCTCACATAGCGCGCAAGGAGGTTGGATGTGCGGGGGAAGTGGAGTTGTGGGCTCCTTCTTCTTTCTCCTGCCCCCAGCTGTGACAGGGAGGTTAGTGAGTGGGGGTGAAGGGGGTATGGTGGGAGTGAATATGGGAATCGTCATTTGGATTCCTTCCGTTTAGGGGGGAAGGGATGGTTGAGGAACCATCTCTGGTGGATGTAAATACCAAACTGGAATTGCCAACACCATATTAGGGAGGGTAAGTGTTGCAGCTACTTGGAAAGCTTGTACGCCCAGTGGAGGGTAGAAGAAGAGGATTTGAGTGATGGCTTGGGGAATTGTCTCCCAAACTGGGATATGACCTGGGGGAAAGGTGAAATCGTGACCTGGTGGGGTCGACGAGTTCGCAGGAGACTCATGAGGGGGGAGCTCTGCGACTAGTGGGACGTCAGAGATGATAGAAGCCTCCGTAGAAGGAAGGGTATCCTCGATGTCAGTTCCGTTGGATGATACGACGCATACTTGATTGGAAGGATGAAGGAGCGGTGGCGCGCCGTGATAAGTTCCTAACAATGATGGGTCTATGAAAATCCCGAGACCCATTTCGATGAGTGGGTATGCGTCATGACTTGTGTGGATGAGAGGGAGAATGTTATCGATGTTGGCAGAGGGGTTAGGCTCGTAATGTGAAACTTGGTCAATTGTGATGATCTTCCCGTTGTGGGGGAACATCATGGTTCGAAAGACGGAAGAGGCAACTGTCGTCATAGCGTACATGTAGCTACGACCGAACAAGATATTGTAATCGAGTGGGGCGTCGATAACTTCAATGTTGATGAGAATAGTCTTGCCCCCGAGTTCTATAGGGACATTTTGGAAGCGTCCTTCAGGAGACGATGGTCCTCTGTCGTAAGCTCTTAAGGTAATGGCAGATGGGATGAGTTCGAGGGAACCAAGTTTCTGCCATACAGACTTGGACATGATGCATGTGGATGCTCCTTCATCGATGATGCACCAATGAACTGTAATGTTCCGAATTTTTACTGGGATTTGAAAAGAGATTAGAGCGGGAAGTCGAGGTTCTCCGTTGTCGAGATCAAATGTGATGAGTCGAGTATCCGCGGGGTTGACTACCCCCAAGGCGGAAAGTAATGATTTAAGCTGAGTGGGGCAAGTTTGAAGGACTTCTAAGACTGACATGGCAGCCGAGGATTGCGCTAAGTCATCAACCAAACTGTAATTATGAGCCGCCCTAGCATGTGGGTTGTGGACATTCCTGCGCAATGGGATGTGAGGGATGCAAAGAGGTAGTTCTGCGTTAGGACGAGGAATCACCAAAGGGGGTCCCGTTGGTGCGGGGATTGTTTCTGGGGGAATGGGAGGAGACTCAGCGGGTGCACGGTATTGACGATTACGTGTTTGCAGAAGGATCTCTTCCTCGCTAGTGAGGAGGATAGTACGATCTGCGGGATTGTTTGGATTGAGATATTGTCCCAATGGTGGTGGGGTAGGTTGCATCTCTTGTTGGGTGTTCATCACAGCTTGGTGTGGAATGGGGTTTTGCAGCACGGTTGGGGGTGGTTATTTCATGTATTGTTGTGGGGCCTGCTGAGGGGCGAGCGGTGCTGGAGGATGTGGTAGACTGCCTGAGTCTTTTAGCTGTTTAAAATCAGCGATTTTGGGGCAATGGTGAGTATAATAACCGAACTCACCGCAAAGGGCACATGGGAAGGTGGTTTTAATAGTATTGTTATTTTTCCCTTGACGTCTGTTGTTATTGCCCCCCTTGGGGTTCTGATTCCCTTGATTTTGGTTGCCCCCAGTAGGTTGGTGTTGTTGGGGGTGATTCCCGCCTTGACCTGGGTTGTTATTGTTCCTATTTTTCCCTTTCTTTTTGGCATTATTCGACAGATGGGTCGGATTTGCCATATTCAGCTGTTCAAAATTTTGATATTGTTGAAGGGGAGAGGGTTGAACAAAATTCACCCCAGCGTAAGGATGTGGGGGAGCCATGGGTTGTGGAGGATCAGGGAATGGGAAGTACGGATTCTGTGGGAGTTGTGATCTGTAAGGTACATAGGAAGGCGTGATGATTTTGCTAGTACTCAAAGGATAAGCTGAGGTAGAGGGGGTACCATAACTTGTTTGGATAGGTGGGTGTATTGGGGGTGTCGGCAGTGGCCCACTGATGGGTGGAGGAATAGCAACAAGGTATGGTTGTTGATAAGGGGGTGGGGGGTAATAAGAGGTTCCCCCATATGCCGACAGATATTGAGGTGTGCCATACATTGGTGGTAGTTGGGGTTGGGGTGCGTGGTGCGTGGTATTACCAATCAATCTGTTTGTTGAGTGAAACATCTCGGGTTTGTCTTGACCGAATGGCACCGGTTTTGGGAGATCAGGAAGCACTGTGTATAAGTACCCTGATTGTGAATAGATGGGGTCGTATTGTGGAGCTTTACTAATGGCTTCTTCTTCTGATTGAGGGAAGGTGGAAGTTACATATTTACCGAGGAGAGAGACAAGTGATCTAAGAAACCAGTCAAGACACTATTGTTTGGTGGTTTCAGCTTTGCACAAGCTACGTCGTCTACGCCACTCATGAATGTGATCAGCGATATGTGTGGCTGAGGTTTGTTTGAAATTAGAGAGTAGTTCAAGACCATTGTCGTGGTGGATTGGTAATTGGAAGAAGGTCAAAAATGCTTTGGCCAAGGACTCGAAAGTCGCATAGGACCCCGATTTTTCATCTACATACCATTTGGCTAATGAGTCAGTGAGTGTGCGTTGAAATAATCGTAGTCTGATGGAATCATCCATAATGTTGTTGGAAGAGCACCATAGGTGGAAAGTCATGACATGATTGGCAGGGTCATCCCCTGCCTTTCCTTCAAACTTGGGGATGTCTGAAGATAGTTTGGTGGGCATTGTAGGCCATGTGGGGTCATGCAATATAGGATCATTTGTGAGTTTGTTTAGATCTAGTATGTTAAGAGAGGCCAAATATGGCATCAGGAGTGTTGGTGGAGGATTAGTTCCAGCCATGTTGTGAGTGTTATGTGAACCTGGCCCTTGAGGGGGGCTAGGTGGGTTGGTACTTCCCCCTTGAGAGGAAGTTGGCCCCCCGCTTTCGTGTAAAGGAGAGCGAGTGGATGGAGGACCTTGGGAAGTGGACCCAAGTAATGTGGAACCAAGCAAAGTTGATCCTAAGACAGTGGCACTCACTGGAGTGTGAGAATGTGGTGTCGATGAGTTGGCAAGACTAGGCACTCCCCCTAAGATAAGAGGGAGATGTAGCAAGCGTCTGGAACGACAGGGATTTTGTGGGTCCCCTATGATGTCCGACTAGCTGAGTGAATGTGTGTGAATGGTGGTGAGAGTAATAAATAAGCAAGAGCCTTTGTTGCAATTTTGAACTTTACACGATATATATCTAAATCAAAAATGTAATCAAAAGTGCATCATACATTAAGTGTTTTGAAAAAGAAGCATATATGTGGATAAGGGGGTTTTGTCCATGTGGGGAATCAAAGAAAACAAATGCTCATGTCTTAAAAGACGTAACGTCCTTCCTCTCAAATAGCACTGGACCTTCCAATAGTACTCAATAGTGGGGTCTAAAGTCATCGGAAGAGAAACTAGTGAAGGATGAAGTAATTAGTTATAATGAGAGGTAAAGGGGGCATATCGTGAAAGAGCGGGCGATATTTCCCAATAGCTACACAAAATCCAATCAAGGTGCAATTGCAGCCCACAATTGCCACCTGGGTAGATGTCCTAAAATTTGATCACTATGTACCTCAGTCAAAGTGCGACATTTAGATTTTCAGCCTAAGAAATGGGTCACGGGCTGGATCCCATCCAAGAGGTGGGTGTCTCAAGGGGGAATGCACAAAACAACCGAACCTCGGCCTTCAACCCTTCACGGGTATCTCCCTGCCTTATGATGTTAGGAACACTTGACTTGGAGGATTTTCAGTTCCCTATTTGACAACTTCTATTGTTTGGACAATGTGAGAACCAGATAACGGGGAGTTATTTGGATGCATATCCCCGAAATCTTACCTAGACTAAAAAAATTATTTTGGCACCTCCTGTGGAGAAAAACTTAGTGAGTTTTTAGAAAAAAAAATTAGATGTGGTTGTTTGAGAGATTGGGGGTGTGAACCAACCTCGTTGAATTTAAATGGGAGTGGATAGTTCCGTCAAGAAAAGGGTGGGGTGTTTCAGAATCCCTTTGGAAGAAACTTACTTTGACCTCCACGTTTCGAGAAGAAAACTATGTGAGTGATAAGTGACTTTTGTGTGTGAATGAGTGAAAGTGTGCCAATGTTTTAATGAATTAGGTGTCACCTTGTTGCATGTGGACTTCGCTTGGTCCTTACAAGTGTTGATTACCTAATTAACTAAATGTTTTTGGTACAACCTTGCGTAATTCAAAAGTCCCTAGGAAGCTAGCATGTGGACATATGGGTCATTTACTATTCATTTAACTCCCTATTGTGATTTAATCTAAGAAAAGATTTGAAACTATCATAGATTGTGATCATGTGGGCATGTATGGGCCCGTTACAAAACCTTTAAACTTTCCTAGTGATTTACTCTAAGAAAGTAAATTTCAACACTATCCTATCTTTGTAGCATGTGGGCATGTCTGGGCCCGTTACAATCTTAAGATGTGTTTGAAAAATAAACTAAGAGGAATCTTGAGAGGGGTTGTTGTCCTCTCCTAAAGGTTTTAATCTTTTTAAGGGAGATGAAATTGTCCTACAACCTCTTTCTGATTCTCAAGGTCGCTTTGAGGCACGAGAGAAGAGCATATTAAACGATTGTTATCCAACTTCTAGTCCCAATGCAAGTTTTATGTGATTACAAATTATTCCAACTTATACTTTTAGTCAAAGCAAGCCATCCATGTGGCAAGATGAAAGCAAAAGAGGAAATAATGATTTTAAACCCCCTAAGTGCCTATGTGTTTTGACTAATCCCTTTATATGAAGAGGGAACTAAGTGTGGTGCAACTTAAAACATGCATAAAATCACTTTTAAGAAGGCTAGGAGCCTTCCCCAAATCACAAAAACCTTATAATATGTATTTTTTTGCACAGGTGCGCGGGTCTCAATGTAGACAGAGGCGAACTGAGCGCCTGTGCACAGACCGAAACGGGCTTTTGGGTGCAAGTGCACAGAACAACACTGTGACTTTGGCGCATGTGTGCACGATGCGCGTCTGTGGGCCAATAAACACGCGCACAACTGACACATAGTCGTGAAGAAAATTCTGGATGGAATTCTCTCAATTCAACTTTGAATTGGATGATTTGCAGGTCGGCTTGGGCCGGTTAAGGTACATGCAAGTTAAAAGAAGAGCTAGAAAAACCCAAATGGGGTAGGAAATTGATACCTTTCCCCAATGGAGTCGTCAATCTATTGCGCCTCTTTCGTCACCTAAATGAGCAAAACAGAGGTGCTTACAAGCTTAGTTGGGTTAGCTAAGCAGGACAGCTTACAAGCTTAGTTGGGTTAGCTAAGCAAGACAGTTGTAAAGGAAAATGGTTAGAGAAATAAATATAAAAGAACAACTAAGAATTAAACTAAGAAATAAAACAACAACTAAATTATTGAGCATAAGGACATAAGAACAAAAAGACAATAAGACTCATGTCACCAATGGCAAGGATTATATTAGTGAAAGAAAACACCAAGAAGAAAAAGGACTATGAGTCCCTTCTTCCTCCAAGGGAGGGCTCTTGGACCCCCACAAATAAGCTCTTCTTACAACTTTGAAAGAAAATGGTGAAAGAATTCCAAACTAATCCACTCAAGAGGTGAGATGGATTGTCCAATGTAATGGTGCTAGTATACTCTTGATGAAAATAGAGGATTCCTCAAGAGAATAGCAGCAGCATAACTTTGCTATTGAATTCCTTGAAAATGAAGTGCACCCATGGCCTTGTTTTATAGCACCTCTTTGAGGTATTGTGCAACCAGTTTGTAGTGTGAAAAAAGGCTAATTAGGGCATTTTTAGGTCTTTGACCAGCGACCCAGTCGGATCCAGTTGAGATTTGGGTGTCAAATCAAATTGGAAGCTGAACCAGAAGTGGGTGGGAGGCCGACTAATCTCATAAATGCGTTGTTCTCAGATGTGCGCGACTTTTAGCGACCACAGTCGCGCATGTGCGCTTTTCCTGCGTTTATATTTTGTGCATGTGCACACGCGCCCTGTGTAGTCATAGCGCACTTTAATTTTATCACTGGTTGTATAGTTTTGGACCTTTTGGAAATGCTTTTGTAGTAATTTTGGTCCATGGGTGACCTCATAACTGTTTGAAGATGCTAGATTCTTGTAACCATTTACGGACGAAATTTCAGTGATAACACACTTGAAGCTACTCTTGATTTATCTTTCTATTCACTTGACGATATCTCTTTGACCTTAGTCGATAATATACAAACCATCGACATGTTCTTTGCTAGTCACCATTGTCAAACAAATGACTCGATGGTGATTTCCTCTAGAGCTCTATCAAACCTTAGCGGGTTTCAAACTACACAAAATGCATACAAACCCATTTCTCACCTTTGACAAATGGCTCATCAGCAAGTTTACAACCAGTCGCTCTACCTACGTGCCAACTCTGATTATATAACTAAAATATAATCATACATTAAACCTCAGCAGCTCACCTTTGTATTTCAACATAGATGAAACCGGAATCACCATAGCTTCAACTAAGTAATTTCAAAGACTTCCTCTGCACTGGTATTTCTCAACAATGTTTCCCTGATGTCCTCCTCATTACTCACATAGTTACATAGACTATAGAACTACAATGGCGACAGATCTTTAAGACAAAGGTAGCGTTAGTCTAAATAACACATACAGGGAACTTTTCTAGCATTGATTTAACAATACCTTCCACCATAGACTTCTTACACACTTCCCAAAATCAATCTCTCTGGCCAATGCTCACCATCTCCCTTGGACTCAAGCCTTTCTATGCAGATAATACTCAGTCCCTTCCAGAGATTATCGAAACCCTTTCCAACAGCATTTCGATCTTCTATTATACCCTTGCACAAATATATCATACAAAAGATCTTCTTGAATCTTTAAAACACTAGTGATTGGAAATTCATAATCAAGTTCTACCCAACCTATTCCTCGAAATTCTACAATGACTGGAACTTCGCCAAGAATCTTTGTCTAGTTGATCCATTCACCATTCACACATGAACTCATTTATTTACTGTCAACTTAAATTCATAGACAAGAATAAAACTCTTTTCATCTTCCATTAACTCAGAAAATGTTAACATACATAACTGAAACTTAATTTATTCTCCTATTATGTGCAGTCTTTCGACCCATAGAACGACTCTAAGCCAGTCCCTCCAGTAACTAAATTAAAAATGCTCGTAGGAATATAATTTATACAAAGAAGCTTGGCTTCCAACACACAAAACTAACTGCTACAATCTAGAACTGATTCTAATAATAGAAATTTCGACCCTATATTCTACAATGACTCGTAACTCAAATATTTTGGACCTCTTAGAGTCATTCCACAAATTGGGGATTTGGTTTCATGACTCATTGTTCACATTGACCCCTAGCTTCTATGACTCATCTCTTCTAGACTAATTTGCAAACTATGAACTTTACAATAATTTTACATCAAAAACCCTTTCTTGGGCTAGCTCTAAGACCCTAGGTCTAACCAACATTTAAACTTTGCCAATGGGAGCAAATGCTCCTACATCAGACTCCCACGGTAGGAAAATTTATGACCTCCTAGTCATATGTCTATACTTTATTTAAACCTCCTAGATCCCAAACTTCATGTTGCAATTTTCCATAAACTCTGTTGTACTGTTCTACTACTGTTATTTCCTTCATTTCTCCAAGTTTCCATACTTTATGTTGTAGTTGTTGTTGTTCACTAATTCCGTGACTTGGTCCTTTTGATGTTTCTTTCAATTCTCCAGGCTTCCAAACTTTAGTTTGCAATTGTGCTTTAGTTCTGCTATTCTTATCTTCCTCTACATTCAAACAAATACTATAATGGATTGTTTCTTCCTCTTTACTGCAATTTATCTTTCAACATGAGTTTCTCAACCTCATATATCTCTCTATCCAATCCATCACTCTACCGGTAAATGCTAGGCATATATAACTGGATGTCCTCCTTACCCTTGCTTTTAAGCGGCTGATTTCTTTTTTCCACCTCTTCATCTTCAATGTCCTTTAAGACATATCCCTCTTCAACATTCTCTTGATGCTCCTTCATTTCAATTTCACTTTCAAAGAGTAACTTATATTCTACTCCTTTGTTTACAGCATCGTGTTCATCATTCCCTTCTCTTTCTCCATTGTTCTTCAGAACAATTTCCTCTTCTTTCAACTTCAATTTGACATATTGAATTTGAGCCTTTTGTTCTAGTAACCTTCTCTCTAGAAGATTCATCTCCTCGTACAAATAAAAAAAATCACTTGGAACTGTATTTGTAACCTCTACACACTCTTCACCATCTGCATCATCTAGCAGCCAATCCTCTAAAGATTGTATTTCTTCCTCTAGAGGCTTCTTATTTCCAACTTCTATGCAATCTTCTTCATTTTCTGTAACACCTTTCAATAGATGTTCTTCCTCTTCCCTTTGGCCATCTTCAAGATCCAAATCTTCCCTGCTCATGTCAATGACAAGTTCCTCAATATGAGACACAATTATTCCATCTTTGCTAACATAATGTTGATTATGTCATGCTTTCATGTCTATAATAAGCATGCCTTTTTCACTTTTCATGACAGTGTTCAGTGATTGTTTTCCATCTCTTTCTTGGCTATCCTTAATGGCCAAATTTGTCTTGTTCGTCTCCATAACAACTTTGGATGTTTTCCCATCTTCATTACAACTTGCAATTTCACACAATTTGTCAGTTTTAAAACCATAAGATCCTGTGACCTCATTTAATACCTCAGTCATAAAATCTTCTTCCTGATCTGAACCCTCTGCATAGTTCATGGAATTCTCAATAGATTCCTTTTCTTCTTCTTCTTCATTACTATCCTTTTCTCCAAGGAAAACTCCTTGTTCTAGTTCACAATTGTGAACAGTCTTCTGCCCAAACTCAGCGCTTCTAGGTCTCATCTCAACTTTGAATCTCTATATCAACTTCCTAGCAAATAATTGCACTATAGGCCACCTGACTGGCCACATCTTTGATTTTCATCTTCCTCCTGTAACAGCTTCATCATCTTACTGAGTCTTTCCTTGATCTCAATAACCTCTTTGTCAAACTCCTTTTGACATACTCCTTTTATGCCAACTGTACTGGCATCCTCCTTCAGTCTATCATGGCTTCCCTTTGAACCCTTGATGTGACTATTAACAGTCATCCTCTCCATCTACTCTGTGAGTAACTGCAAACTCAACTATGAGTTTCCCTCAAGCCTCTGCAATTGTAAGTTTGTTTCACCCTACTGTAAATACCTCAGCAAGTTTCTCCTAACTTGACCTATTGGTATTTTCCTTAGTTTTCACTTAACTAGACTTATAAGCAATCTTATGCTTATCCAGGCTTCTCCACTCTTACTCACTTGTCTAAGAACTCAACTTGTTCTTTTACTCTCAATCTCAATTTGAAAGTAATCACAGTCTCTCTCTTGTGAGGGTTCACTGCCATACAATTTAATCGTTGCTATCAACTTTAAGAATAAAAATATTCTTTGAATGCAAGAGTACAATTACTTACCAATCTCTCCAACGATTTTCCTTCAGCTCTGATACCACTTGATGGGGATTTGAAAATGTTGGTAGGTTGTTTATGCTACCAACATTAAGCCAACCCCTTAACTCCTTCCTCAAACTGACCCTCAACTGTGGTTACAGGAAATTAACATTCTTGCAGCTATGGAAAAAACCATTAATCTGCCAGATCCTCTTCATTTTTCAGCATCCAAACTTCCCTCTTGGTCCAACTATTAGCCCTGGAACTCCTTCTACAGGTTCACATTTTTGTACTCAGCTAATCCTTTATACCTCTTTCAACTTTAAGCAGCTATAACTTCCAGTAGCTAAGTTGTTAGAATTATCAATAGAAGAGCTATCGGAACTTCCAGTAGCAAAACTGTTGGCACGCAACTCTGCTACAAGAATTTTGCATATCTTATGTTTTTGGTCTCTTAACATAGAACCACTTGAAGCTACTCTTGACTTATCTTTCAATTCACTTGTCGATATCTCTTTGACCTTAGTCGATAATATACAAACCATCGACATGTTCTTTGCTAGTCAGCATCGTCAAACAAATGACTCAATGGTGGTTTCCTCTAGAGCTCTATCAAACCTTAGCAAGTTTCAAACTACACAAAAGGCATACGAACCCCTTTCTCACCTTTGACAAATGGCTCATCAACAAGTTTACAACTAGTTGCTCTACCTTCACACCAATTCTGATTATATGACTAAAATATAATCATACATTAAACCTCAGCAACTCACCTCTGTATTTCAGCACAGCTGAAACTGGAATCACCATAGCTTCAACTAAGTCTTTTCAAAGACTTCCTCTGCACTGTTATTTCTCAATAATGCTTCCCAGTTGTCCCCCCCATCAGTCACACAGTTACATAGAATGTAGAACTACAATAGCGACCAATATTTAATACACAGGTAGCGTTAGTCTAAATAACACATACATGGAACTTTTCCAGCATTGATTTGACAACACCTTCCACCGTAGACTTCTTACACACTTCCCACAATCAATCTCTCTGGTCAATGCTCACCATCTCCCTTGGACTCAAGCATTTCTGTGCAGAGAACACTCGGTCCCTTCCAGAGATTATCGAAACCCTTTCCAACAGCGTTTCGATCTTCTAATATACCCTTGCGCAAAAATATCATACAAAAGATCTTCTGGAATCTTTTTAAAACACCAATGATTGGAACTTCATAATGAAGTTCTACCCAACCTATTCCTCGACAGTCTACAATGACTGGAACTTCGCCAAGAAGCTCTGTCTAGTTGATCCATTCACCATTCACACATGAACTCATTTATTTACTGTCAACTTAAATTCATACACAAGAATAAAACTCTTGTCATCTTCCATTAACTCAGAAACTCTTTACATACATAACTGAAACTTAATCTATTCTCCTATTATGCGCAGTCTTTCGACCCACAGACTAACTCTAAGACAGTCCTTCCAGTAACTAACTTAAAAATGCTCACAGGCATACAATTTATACAAAGAAGCTTGGCTTCCAGCACACAAAACTAACTGCTACAATCTAGAATTGATTCTAATAATAGAAATTTCGACCCTATCTTCTACAATGACTTACCATAGCCAGAAACATCAAACTATTGTTGAATTATATAGCTTTGGAAGCTATTTTCCCTATTGTAACTAACCATGTAAATAAAGTTTTGATATAGTGTTAACTTTATGTCAAGCATCAAACACATGACAAGTGTCAACCTTATGCCAAGACAACCATATGCCATGTGTCAACCTCATAGCACCTCTAAGAGGGCTGCTTAGGGAGGTTGTAGTGGCTAGCTTAGGGAGGCTGCTTAAGAGGGTTGCTTAGGATGGTTGGAGTGGCCAGCTTAGGGGGGTTGCTTAGGGTGGTGGTATGACAACTGTATAACAGTTGTCATAAAATCCTAAGACAGCAATTTAGGGCAGCCTCTAGAAGAGACAAAGGAAGTGACATTTGGGAGCATTAGGAGGTGGCTCTTGGGAACTTCAGGAGGTGACTCTTGGCAGCCAAAGGAGGGCAAGTATGACAACTGTTATACAACTGGCATACATTCTTAGGGGGCTGCTTAGGGAAGCCAAACCAACCTATAAAAAGGGGCATTCACTTACCATTTACATACCTTTGTTTTGTTGGAGTCTTCTGTTGAGGCAAGGCATCTATTTGCTGACGTATTTTTTGCTAGTATATGACTGATATCTACTGGAATTTTCTGTTGGTATATGGCTGCTAGTTGCTGAAGTCTTCTGCTGGTATATGGCAGCTAGTTGTTGAAGTATACTGTTGATACAAGAACTCTATTCTTGTTGAAGTCTTCTGTTGTTCCTTCCTGATATAAGGCTGCTACAAATACTATGTTAAAGTTGTCATAACTCTTGCTACAGCAAGAAGGAAAGTCGGTTATCTTTTGGTGAGTTTGTCAAGTTGTTACTATAAGTGTTAGTTCAGCTATTTGTGAAGTTTGTAAGTGTTGAAACAGAGGTATTGTTTCAACCCTCTGAGTCCTAGATAGTTACTATAAAGTCTTGCACTAGTATTGTACTTTGTTGAAGAATCTAAAGAGAAGTTTTGGCTGGATTTTCTACCCCAAGAAGGTTTCCCAGGGTATACTTGTGTTCTCTCTGTGATTGTCTCACTTTCAGTGATCCTGATATATGCAAGATGTATAGGTATGTTGGTTGTATGCTGTAAATTTTTAAATTTACCTACATGCATCAGTTTTTCAACATGGTATCAGAGCTTCCCTGAAAGAAGCCATTTCTACAGAGAGTTATTAGATATGTGAAGGAGACTACAATATTTCAGTTTTTGAAGGAAGTCAAAAACAAGGAGAAGATGATGTCAAGCACTAAGCTTGATGAGAAACTTGAGGGACCTGATAACTTCAGAGCATGTAAGTACAGAATATCCCTTGTTCTGGAAGAAAATGACTTATCAGATTATGTTATGGAAGAGGTTGTTGAACCTGAGGAAGAAGAAGCTAAAGGTAAGTACAAGAAAATAAGGGCAAAGAGAATAATTGCAAATTCTATAAAAGACCATCTTATTCCTCATGTATCATCCTTGAAGACTCCCAAAGAGATGTTTGATGCTCTATCTCGTCTATATGAAGGAAGGAACATAAACAGGAAGATGGCTTTGAGGACTCAACTCAAAAATGTGAAGATGCAGAAGTCTGAATCTATTCATGCCTTCTTTACAAGAATTTCTCAGATTAATGAACAAATTATAGCTATCAGTGACTCAATTGAAGAAGTTGAGTTAGTAATGACTACTTTGAATGGACTTCTGAAGTCATGGGACTCTTTCATAAGAGGAATCTGTTCAAGGAGTAAGTTAACAAAGTTTAGCAGGTTGTGGGTGTAGAAATTCCAGGTCCTATCAGCAGTCTTCTTGGTCTGTCTTTGACCAAGCTAAGACACTAAGTTTTCTGCTGTCATAAAGTTTGTTTTCTGCTGTTTTATAACAGCCAACTGTAGTTTTGGTTTTGCTGATGTGTTAT
>ML790565.1:692878-709174 GCA_009831015.1 Picea engelmannii
CACTTTATGTCCCCTCAAAATCACAAAAAAGGTAATTTAATGTTCACTTTTGCCAAAAGTGACATTATGCACTTTAACCAAAGTCAAAGTACAAATAGACATAAAGTAACTAGGACAAAGTGCCAAATGACTTTCCCACATGTGCCAAGGAGGGAAAACACATGGGGAACACCTCCCAAGGTACACAAATCAACAGTGGGAAGATTGTGTCCAAGAAGAAGCATGAGAAGAAAAGCTAAGTGATGATGAAGATCAAGCTCTTGCAGCCCATTTCAGGAAAGGAAAGAAAAGAAGAAAAATCATCCTCCACGGAAAAAGTTTCAAAAATTTGAGAAAGGTAAGAGAGACTATTCTAAACTCAAATGTTTTTGTTGTGAAAAATTGGGACATCTTGCCAGAGATTATCCTCTCATAAAAGAGGTCAAAGAAAGGAGGAAAAACAAAATACATCATGCTCATATTGTTGAAGATGATGAACCTGTTTTCAAGAGAGAAAGAAAAGAAGATTCAGATGAAGAGTATGTTTTGGTGGCAGCTCTTACTAATTCAGTAAATTATGATGATGAAACATGGCTTGTGGATAGTGGTGCCTCCAGACACATGACTGGTTTTAAAGACTCTCTTTCAAATCTGACTAAGAAAGATTATTCTCATCAGGTGAGACTAGGTGATAACTCTTCCTATCCTATTAAGGGCATAGGGAATGCTTTTTACAGCTTAGATTCAGGAAAACATTTGAAAATGGAAAATGTTTTATATGTACATGGTTTGCAAAAGAACCTCCTATCTATTTCAGGATTGGAAGAGAAAGGATTTCGAGTAGCTTTTGTTGATGGCCAAGTTCTTATGTGGCCAAGAGGAAAGAATATTGATGATGCTATTATAATTGGTATACATGAAGATGGGTTATACAAGATAAAAGGAAAGCCAGATCAAGCCTTAGTACATAGTACTATAAACCCATGTGAACTGTGGCATAGAAGGTTTGCTCATATTCACTATAAAGCCTTGCCAGTTGTCAGCAAGATGGTGAAATGCCTTCCAGAAATTCAAGTGTTCCACGATGGTGTGTGCAAAGGATGTGCATAAGGAAAGAACGTGAAAAAAAAATTTCCAAGCAGTGACAATAAACCAAAAGGAGTTTTGGATCTAATTCATTCAGATGTGTGTGGACCTATGTTAGCCACTTCACTCAACAGGTATGTTTACTATGTTTCTTTTATTGATGACTTTTCTCGCAAAACTTAGATTTATTTCTTAAAGAATAAAGATGAAGTCTTTAGTAAGTTTAAAGAATTTAAAGCTCTTGTTGAAAATCTTTCCAAGAGAAAAATAAATGTTTTAAGATCTGATAACGGAGGAGAATTCACATCTGGTGAATTCAAGGAATTTTGTAGAGAAGTTGGGATTAAGAGGTGTAATATCCCTGTTTCCCCCAGTTTGTAATTAATCATAAAATAGGAATTACCATGCTAAGGCATGTGGACAATGTAAATGTATTATTGTTTGAGTTACCAATAACTGACTGTGGGGGTGAAGCCTTGAAAGTACTGGCCATGATATCACTAGAGGAAGAATGTGAAAACTATACGAGAGGGTTCATTATATCAAATAACCCCAAATTTCCCTTGATGAGGATGATAAACCTCCTTTGGCTCCCAAGGAGAGAAATTAGTTAATGAAGAAAGGACCAGTGGTTGAATTATCAACCACCCCCATGAATGGGAGCATGGTCTAGCTGTAGAATGTCAACTCGAAGTACCACAGAGACCTGTAGACCCGAGCTTCCTTCTAACAGAAGGAACGTGATGGGTCAGGAACCTTTCAAAAGAAGGTAAGATAAATACACACGGACAACCAGAGAGGAGAGAGAAGACGAGACCGCAAGCTCATAAGGGAGATGCGCGGAGCTCTCCAGGGGATAATGAATAGATGGCCGCGAGCTTGATGCTGAGTGAGCATCTGATAAACCTCGTCAAGGCCATAACAGAGAGAAATCTCTGAAAGTTGCAGAGAACAAAACCCGAGCAGAAGCTTAACAGAGAAAGAATCCTTGAGAACTGCGAGTGTTCCCTGGTGATATCATGGCTTAGCACAGGGGTGGCCAGAGTGCTAAGAATGAATGCCTCTGAGCCTATGGTAGGGTGGAAGGACGAACACCCACAGTCAGTTAGTTGGCTACCATCTGTAATAGATAAGTAATCGCATATCTTGTGTATTTAAGTGGTACTCTGAGTTAAATGTGGATATCCAAAAGGATGGTTATGTTTGCTTAATGATTTATACTGTATTTCCTTGTTTTGTATCTGCTTGAATGTGAAATTAGGCAAGTGGGAAATCATATGGATAGGACATGTTTTATACTCGTAAATGCTTGCGTCCTGTGGTGGCTTAAGCTAGAGTCACGAACTGTATGTCCGTCGACCTTGGACACAATTTCATGAACGCATGTTGACCCTCCTAGTCGTTCTGAGTCCCTTGAAGGACGGAGTCTGTTACGCTCAGGAGAGATAGTGCAAATATGCACAAGCTCTCTGCGAGGCAAGCAAAACCGAGAACCACTTAAGTTCCAGACTTGGCGAATGAGCGCAAGGGGTACGCAGAAATTCTTGTAAGTGTTAAGTCCAGTAGAAAGAGCGCAACGCTCTTAGGTCCTTCATAACTGACGAAGCTCAGGAAGGATAGCGAGATTTAAGTATTGGAAGGGAATATCCTTTCGATTGGAAGATGAACGAACGAGATCTGTTCGGGAGAATCTAAGGTCTGTCACGACTGTTCAATTTGAAGAAGGAGCGCAAACGTTAACGCCTCGATTCCTTCAGTCTTCGCAAGTTTGACGAATGTTGGTAATCATCGTGAAGGGGATGGATTCTCTGAAATCCGAAACCCGAAGTTGCGATGCGATCTGGACTGTAGATCTAAGGATCTATCGGGACCCACCTTAACCGTAGGATCTGTGAGCTCGGAGTTCGCGCGACGGGAGAATCACGCGTTGGTGTGACCAAACCTCTCGAAACCCGAAGTAGCGATGAAATCTTGACCATAGATCCAAGGATCTATCGAGACCCTCCTTGACCGTTGGATTGGCGAGATCGGAGTCCGCACATCGGGAGAATCATACGTTGGTGCGACTAAACTTCTGAAACCCGAAGTTGCAATGTGATCTGGACCGTTGGATCAAGGAAGGTCGTGGACCATCGATCTGACGCGAGCATATTAACACAAGGAGTATGTGGAAACTCGAGATCCCCTAAGAACCAAGCTTAAAAAAGATAAGCACTTCTCAGAAGCGCAGATGAGGTTCAAGAGGCGAACTTGTTTCAAGTTCGTAAGCTTAGAAGGGATAGCACTTATCATAAGTGTTGACGAGATCCAAGAGTACGACTCGTAGGAGGACCAAAGGTTTGAAACCTTTGAAGACTGATAAATCTTCCAAGCGAGAGAAATCAGAAGCTCAGAAGGAGGAGCGACAGTGGTGGTTGGATCACAGTGAAAAGGATCGACGGTCGTCGGATCTGAGGAAGGTGCACGAGTCTTAACGTTCGCACGCATAGGAGAGAGAACCTGTCAAGGTTTGAGACTCGAAGTTGTCGAACCCCGAAGACCCGAAGTGAACCTGGACCGACAGATCTAAGGGAAACGTGGCGTGAACCCGTGAACTTCGGGTAAAGTCCCAAAGTGATTCATAACCGTTGGATTCGGAGGACACGTGGCGCAAATCTGTGAGCTCTGGGTGAAGACCCCAAGTAATCCTCGATCGTCAGATCAAGAGGACACGTGTCAAAGGATTGTAGCCTTCGGATAAAATTCATTGGGGAAAAGGTTTGAGATTTGGGATCTCAGAAGTCCGAAACCCGAAGGAGATCTCGACCGTCGATCAAGAAGAGGGTTGGAAGACCGTTGATTTGGGTTGAATGGTCAAACACCCGAAGTGGAAGCAAGATTGTTGATCGAGCAAGACAGGTGTCTACAGATCATCAGCTCCGGAAGGTTGAAGTACGGAAGAAGTAGGGTTTGAGATTTCAAAACCCCAAAGTTTGGAATTGCGAAGAGATCACAATCGTTGATCTAGGAGGGACAAATCTGGTCCGTAGATTTGAGAGGCACAGATATGAACCGTCGATTCAGACAGTATCGTCAAGGTCGCGAGATCGACGATCCCATAGCATTGCGGGGACAGGAGTTTCGCAAAGTTTAAAATATCGAGGGCAGGCCGCAATCCAAACCGTGATTTCGTCAGGAGGACACATGGAGACTTGAGGAGGATTGCGGGCCCAAAAGTAGTTTGACTCCAAACTGCTTGTGGTCGCACCCGCAATCGCGTGGTCATCGCCAAGGTCACATCTGAGGAGAGGACAAGAGAGAAAAGGGGCTAATGCCAACTCCGAGACTTCGCTGAAGCGCGAAGGAGAAGGTCACAGGTATCATAAGACCTGCACCAGAGGCCGAAAGGGCCTGTGTCGGATTTAGAGGTGAGACTATCATGGTCTCAAAGTCTCGTTTGATTTAGAATCGAAGAATCTTGACCGGAGGCTAAAGCTAAGTCCTGGACTTTCCGAATAAGAACCCGTAGAGAGAAAGAGGATGTGGTCCTGTAAGGAGGACGAAATTTATTTATTTTTATTGCCCCATCGTGGGTGTGTTACAAGAGGGAGCTTTCTACTCCATACAATCCTCAGCAAAATGGTGTTGCAGAAAGAAAGAACCGATCAGTTATGGAAGCAGTTAAATCCATGATTCATGATCAGGACTTATCAATGTACCTTTGGGCAGAAGCAGCAAGGACTATTGTATATGTACAGAACAGACGTCCTCATAAAGTTCTTGAAAATAAAACTCTAGAAGAAGTGTTTTCTGGAAAAGTTCCAGAGGTTAGTCACCAAAGGATATTTGGTTGTCTAGTGTATATTCATATTCCCAAGGACAAAAGGACAAAATTGGATCCTTCAGGTAAGAAGGGTATATTTGTCAGATACAGCGAAACATATAGAGTACATGTCCCTGGATACAAAAAGATTAAGATCGGTAGAGATGTTATCCTTGATGAAGATGCAACTTTCTACAAATCAGAAAGAAATCATGTAGATGAGGTACATAATGAGGAACCTACAGCTTCTAAAGTACCAGATACAGAAGAATAAGAGCTTGTACCTGAGAATCATGATATGGTGGAGCCTCAGAAACCTGTTGATTCACCCACAGAAGTGATTACATATCAGAGAAAACCAGGTTGGGCTCATGAACTCATTCAAGATGCAGAAAGGTATGGTGCCCCAAATAAGACTTTCAAAGAAAGTAAAAGACCTCGATTATATTCCAACTATGTTTCACTTGTGTCTAACATCATTGATGCAAAACCTTCCAGCTATGAAGAAGTCGCTGAGAAGAAAGTGTGGCAAGATGCCATGATTGAAGAACATCAATCAATTATGAAAAATGATGTTTGGGACATAGTTCCGAGACCAAAAGAAAAATCTATGGTAACATCTAAATGGTTATACAAAATCAAGCATGCTGCAGATGGTAGTATTGAGAAATTCAAAGCAAGGTTTGTAACTCGTGGGTTCTCTTAGAAAGAGAGAATAGATTACGAAGAAACCTTTGCTCTGTGGCAAGATACACTTCCATTAGAGCTACTATGGCTATAGCTGCAAAGATCGGATGGAAACTACATCAGATGGATATAAAGACTACTTTTCTGAATGGTGTGATAGAAGAGGAAGTGTATGTGGAGCAGCCACGAGGATTTGAGACATATGACAGTCAGACACATGTGTGCAGATTAAAGAAAGCCTTGTATGGCTTGAAGCAAGCACCCAGGACATGGTATGGAAGAATTGATAATTTTTTGATGAGCTTGGGCTTTATCAAGAGTAAGGCAGATTCCAATCTCTACTATAAGATTGAGAATGATGATCAGGTGATCTTACTATTGTATGTGGATGATATGTTTCTAACAGGAAATGAAAATCTCATCACTGATTGCAAGAAGAAGCTTGCTTCATAATTCGAAATGAAAGATCTGGGTTAGATGCACTATTTCCTAGGTCAGGAAGTGTGGCAGAATCCAGGTGAGATTTGTCTTAGTCAAGGAAAATATGTTGTGGAAATTCTAAAGAGATTTGGAATGATGGATTGTAAATCCATGACTACACCTATGACGACAAATCCAAAGTTATTATGTGATACTTCATCAGAGATAGTGGATGACACTTTGTATAGGCAAATGATTGGTTTGTTGATGTATTTAACGAATACAAGGCCAGACATATGTTTTGTTGTGAACACTTTAAGTCAGTATATGGTTGAACCCAGACATGTTCATTTGATCGCAGAAAAACATATGATGAGATACTTGAAAGGTACCATTGAGTATGGTATCAAGTATGATGCAGATTGTGAGTTCAGACTACAAGGATACTCTGATTCAGATTGGGTTGGTAGTGTCACAGATCATAAGAGTACTTCAAGATGTTGTTTTAGTTTGGGATCAGGTATGATCTCATGGTTTAGCAGGAAGCAAACCAGTGTTGCGCTCAGTACAACTGAGGCAGAATATATGGCAACATGTTTAGCATGTACTGAAGTTGTATGGCTACAGAAATTACTTTCAAGATTATTTGATATTGATTTAAATGCTACTAGTATTTGTTGTGACAATCAGATTTGCATAAAATTGTCAGTGAACCCCGTGTTTCATGACAAATCAAAGCATATTGGAATCAAGTATCATTTTATCCGTGATGTGGTAGAAAAGGGAGCAGTGAAACTTCATTATGTGGCTACCAATGAGCAGGTTGCAGATGTGCTAACCAAACCTCAGTGAAAGGTGAAGTTTGAGTACTTCAGAGACTAACTTGGACTGGTCCCTCGTAAGAGGGAGTAAAGAGTTGCATATGGGATTCTGGTGATAGTAGCGGGGCAAGTCATTTACAGGTAGGATGTGTATTCTATTTTATTCTTATCCAGTATGAAAAAGGACTAGCTCTAAGATTACTCATCCAGTATGAAAAAGGATTGGCTCTAAGATTACTCATCCAGTATGAAAAAGGACTGGCACTAAGTAAGACAGTGCTTGGTGAACTGTATAGCTTCCTCTAGCATATGGCTAGTTGGACAGTTCTTGGTGAACTACACAAACAGTTCTTGTTGAACTGAGTGAATAAAAATCTTGTAATGGCAGCAGTGTGCTCACCAGAGATGTTATTGATCCCAATGCTAGCTATGCATACAAAACTTCTCTTGATGAATAGATTCTACATGGATCAACAAGTCAATAACCAAGTAAAGACAAATGGATGTAACAGTTGGTACTAAGAAAATACCTTCCTTGCTAAGAGGGAGTGTTGAATTATATAGCTTTGGAAGCTATTTTCCCTATTGTAACTAACCATGTAAATAAAGTTTTGATATAGTGTTAACTTTATGTCAAGCATCAAACACATGACAAGTGTCAACCTTATGCCAAGACAACCATATGCCATGTGTCAACCTCATAGCTCCTCTAAGAGGGTTGATTAGGGAGGTTGTAGTGGCTAGCTTAGGGAGGCTGCTTAAGAGGGTTGCTTAGGATGGTTGGAGTGGCTAGCATAGGGGGGTTGCTTAGGGTGGTGGTATGACAACTGTATAACAGATGTCATACAATCCTAAGAGTCAAGACAGCAATTTAGGGCAGCCTCTAGAAGAGACAAAGGAAGTGACCTTTGGGAGCATTAGGAGGTGGCTCTTGGAATTTTAGGAGGTGGCTCTTGGCAGCAAAAGGAGGGCAGGTATGACAGTTCAATTGTCATACATTCTTAGGGGGTTGCTTAGGGAAGCCAAACCAACCTATAAAAAGGGGCATTCATTTACCATTTACATACCTTTGTTTTGCTGGAGTTTTTTGTTGAGGCAAGGCATCTATTTGCTGAAGTAGTTTTTGCTGGTATATGACTGATATCTACTGGAATTTTCTTCTGGTATATGGCTGCTAGTTGTTGGAGTCTTATGCTGGTATATGGCAGCTAGTTGTTGAAGTATATTGCTGATACAAACACTCTATTCTTGTTAAAGTCTTTTGTTCTTCCTTGCTGATATAAGGCTGCTACAAATACTATGTTAAAGCTACCATAACTCTTGCTACAGCAAGAAGGAAAATCAGTTATCTTTTGGTGAGTTTGTCAAGTTGTTACTATAAGTGTTAGTTCATCTATTTGTGAAGTTTGTAAGTGCTGAAACAGAGGTATTGTTTCAGCCCTCTAAGTCCTAGCTAGTTACTCTAAAGTCTTGTACTGGTATTGTACTTTGTTGAAGAATCTAAAGAGAAGTTTTGGCTGGGTTTTCTACCCCAAGAGGGTTTCCTAGGGTATACTTGTGTTATCTCTGTGATTGTCTCACTTTCAGTGATCCTGATATATTCAAGATGTATTGGTATGTTGGTTGTATGCTGTAAATTTTTAAATTTACCTACATGCATCAGTTTTTCAACAACTACTTCATATCAATACAATCATACAGATTCTCTGACCATTTCCACAAGTTATTTCGTGGTTCATAGTAGATTACTGTCCATCATTCAGATATATTGTATAATTGCAGCATTACTCACTGAATTCAGATTAAGAATTCAAATTCTCTTTGCATGTGGTATTGGTCCTTACTGAATAGCAATGTTTTTGTTGCAAGGTCATAGTTGAGATTCTCGTTATATGACAGCACAATATGAAGGCAATATCTGGCTCATAGTTCAAGACAATGATTCATTGTTTGAGCATAACGAATCAAAACAATTGCTATAATACGGCAAGAAGTTTTCTTTCCTTGAAACCAAGCTATTGAAGATATTTATTTATGCCCAACATGTCTCCTCGAACAGCTTGTATACAGAACCTGCACTCCTTTAGCGTTACAAAACTATCAGTAGAGATAATTAACTTATTAACTTCTGAAAAGCCACAGTCAACAAACTATAGCTACACCCCTGAAAGAAGTGATAATAGAGTCATCTATCAGATATCATTAGACAGAACTGGAAAATAATACCTTCCTTTCATATGATGTGGACTTGAAATGTTCACTAGAAGTTTTCTGGCAGACGCCACACTCTTACACAAGAATTTCAGAACTATAAATTGATGATTGGTCGAATCCGTTGTGACAAGCAAAGAAGATCCATGTGTCTGATATTGCAATAAACTTTCTTGAAATGTGCCTTGCTTTTAATTAAACTTTACCTTGTGCCCAGCTTTAGAACCTAAATATTTTCTGAATCCTTTGCTTCTTGTGTCCTGGGTAAACTTTCCCCCTTTGTCTTGTTTAGAGCATCCATAGTCTCTTCAAAAGATTTCTACATTCACAAGACAAGTAGTGAGGGATACCAAAATCCATCTCTTTACATCAAGGAAAATATCTTTGACAACTTAAAAACAAAATTATAGTCATTCCAATAACACAGGACAGGAAAAAAGCAGTTATATATTGGTTAATAGTGTAAACAGTCATATCTTATGAGTACACGCATGTGTATATTCCTGCATGCCTATGTTGGGATGACAATACCCCACATTTTAAAATCACCATGACAAATGCTTCGTGGTGAGTGTGGACTTTTTGGCTTTCTTATAAGCTGACAGGTGGGTCCGTGGGCTTCACAGTGTGTGGACTTTTTGGCTTTCTTATAAGCTGAGAGTGTTTTCTTCGTTATATATCAGGAGCTTCCCTCCAAGGCTAGGTTGGCCAAGAGTGGGCTTTCTGATGGTCTTTGCCCGATTCACCAACGCCCAGTAAAGCATAACTTCTGGAATTGTCAATTTGCGAAGAAAGCAGGGCAGTATATCCAGGACCAGTAATCAGTTCTTCCGGGGAGGGTCCATTGGAGGGCGTCCCTCTTGGGTGATTGCAGTTATTTGGTGCATACATCCTTTATTGGTATTGAGCATTGCCTGCGGTGCTTTTTACTCTATGGAAAGATCCAATGTACATCTATTTTTGACCAGGAGGTCAGTTCTTTGTCTACTTTTTGTTCCATGTGGAGAGATGAGGTACGTATATCGTTGTTGGCCAAAGGGGCCCTGCTAATAAAAGATGTTAAATCCCAAGATGCAGGTGTACTCTGATTTTGTTTCTGCTCTAGTAGTTTTTGAGGAAGAGGATCTAGGTTCCATTGTATATACCCTTCTACCTTTTTTCTTTGCTGATGTAAATATTTTTCTGTATATATAAGACTTATTTTTCAAAAACAAAAAAAAAATGGTGCAACAACAGCTGTAGTACAGCACTAGCCCGGTGGGTTAGCTTGAGTGGTTGAGTGCTGCGAATTACAAGCAGAAGGTCACAGGGTCAAGTCCCCGGGCTGGCTGCCTCTGTAGATATTATTGGACATCATTCAATGTCCCCGCAGGGTTAGGTTGCCAAAAATGCAACCAGCTGGTTTACCTCCCATATCATCCTCAAAATGAGGGGAAGTACCTGGAGGTTTCCCGGGATGTGTATTCCATTGAAAAAAAAAAGCTGTAGAACAGCACTAGAGCACTAGAAAGAGAAAGTACAAGAGTGCTTAGAGAAAAAGAGCCATAGCCATAACCATAAGTGCACCAAGGAGAGATTCACGCCACACATAAAGCACTATAACTGCTAAAGAAGCACAATGTCCTCAAGCTTATGATAATGAATGAATCACTCGAATGAAAAATACAAATGAGTGGTGTATTTATACACCATCCAAGAGGTAGTGCACAAACCCCAAGGAGGTTTGACTAGGTCGACCTTAGCCTAAAATAGCCAAAAAATACAATATAATAGAGTGTAACATAAAGGTAGGCACGCGGCCATAACAAATACAATAATGTCAGCTTATGGCCTCTAGTGAAATTAAACCCATAAGTTAAACACTCGGGGCCATCTACTTCTAGTCCTGTAGAGTCAGCTAGAAACATAAAGAAGAAAGGAGTTTTGCTTGACATATTTGGGAAGGAAATCTTCCAGCTGCCAAACAATCTAGGGAAAGTAAAAGATCGGGTAAAAAAGCGTAAGACTGATTACATTCTTAGGTTTTGTTTTGCTGTATTCTTCCTAACAGGTATCGCTGGGGCTTGAATTATGCAACATTATTTCAATTAATAGAAAATCAGACTTGTTATTGTAGAAAAAGAGAATGCATGCAACAATGTAAGCACATTACATAATCTATCTAGGAAAAAGTTGAAAAACATGTCACTTTGTTGTTGCTTATAAATAAATTGCAGTAAAGCAATGGTGCTTCACTATTTCAAGCATAAGATCATCAAATTACATACTCCTTTGTTATTTCTCTGCCATAGTTCTTTACCAGTGGCATCAGCAACAAAAAGACTCCCCATAAGAACCCTATAAAATGAAATTCAAGAGGATGTTAGAGTAAACTTAATTAAACATTCTTTGATGAGGATAAGCTTTTCTGTAACGATTCTATGAGAAAGATTGAACTAATATCTTCAACTAAACTAGTATCAAAAATAAGAAACATCCGTGAATTCATGTTATTTATGAGCAGTCTGTGGAACAGGTACGACAGTAGAGACACAGCTACAGATACATCTACTCCGTGATAGATTTTCAACCCTCTGATACAGCCCTAGAGGCAAATCTCCAGTGACAGGCAGTTAAGCAGCATGATGTGTTCTCAGATAGCAGCATAAGAGAATTTCCGAAGCTGGTTGAAGAAGACGGTGTATGGTTTGACAGTGATTATACCAGCCCTTTCCGGGATTGGATAAAGTTTAAACAGATCTTATAGCATCCCATTCTCATTTTTGAGTGTGCAGGATGACATCTTTGATCTACAGGTACCCAGGTTCATCTTCAGCCTGACACTCACACAGATCCCAGGCTACAAGCACTTGGACTTTAATGTTTCTCTGTTTTGGAAGTTGACTAAGCATAGAGGAAAGGGACATTGTATTTTTGAGGTGCTAAGGTGGCTGCATTGGCTCACTGATTTCATCTAGCAGCTTCATCCTGCATATGCTACAATAGGGTAGGAAAGGAATAAGCTCCCTTAAGCAGTAGTGTTGCATGAATAAGCTTTTTAGAACATTTGAATTGACTTTACAATTGATGGTGTTTTGAAGACGTGGAGGTCATTCTTATATGTACATGGCGAGATTCTGAGGTTCTCATGCACTCCCAAGAAGAGCACATGTCCCCAAGTTGGAGCCTATGTTACCCCTCATTTTACTCCTCAAAGTGGGCAAGTCAACACTCCTATGTTACCCCTCATTTTTTGGCTATTTTAGGCTAAGGTCGACCTAGTCAAACCTCCTTGGGGCTTGTGCACTACCTCTTGGATGGTGTATAAATACACCACTCATTTGTATTTTTCATTCAAGTGATTCATTCATTATCATAAGCTTGATGACATTGTGCTTCACTAGCCCTCGTATTTTTTAGCTTCACTAGAGGTAGTGCACAAGCCCCAAGGAGGTTTGACTAGGTCGACCTTAGCCTAAAATAGCCAAAAAAATGGGAGGAAACATAGGAGTGTTGACTTACCCACTTTGAGGAGTTTGTTGAGCATCTACATACTTTGGGGGCCTTTGGAGGCCAATGTTGCATCTTGGAGCCACTTCATTCCTTATTTAGTGGGGAAGTCCCTCTCTTTGGGTGTTGCTTCACCTTGATCATTGTACATGTGGCTTGACCATTTTTTTTTATTGTTGTTTTAGACTAATTAGTTGGAGGAAATTGTGTTTTACTCCTCCATAGGCTAAATTTTAGGATTTCTCATGAGATAATATTATTTTATTGTAAAGGAAGTTCAGCATCACTCTATAAATAGAGGTGTCCTTCCTCATTATCACTCATGGTTGGATTTTTGGAGCTCTCACTCTTTGGAGCCTAATTCACATATCTTTTCTTGGAGCATATGGTTGCATAAAGGGTTTTATCTTTTTGGATGATTGTTGTCAATTCTTGAAGCTTCTCTATCTTGGTTTTATTTGGTGCATAAGGATTAATGGTGAAATGCTCAAGTCTTCTACAAGCCTTCAAGATCAATCCATTTGAAGCCTTCAAGATTGATCAATTTGAGGGGTAAGTCTACGACTTGGAAGGAAGACATTCTAGGGTTTTTCCTTCCTTCTTCCTTTGTTGATTTGGTGATTATTTGGTGCCTTGCTATGTTTTTCCTTTGGTTCCCTAGCAAAAGGTATTAAGTAAATTCATCAAAGCATAGTTGATCTTGTTGGTAAAGGTTTTCCATTAAGGTTCCCTTTTTGTAAACCTTGATATTCATTGTTGATCTTGATTGGGTAAAGGATTATTCTTCCTCTTGGTTCGAATCCCTAAGCCCTAATTCTTGAATGAAATAAGCCAACTCATTGGAGGGTTTCTTCTTGACCTCATTGCCATTTGATTCACCTTGGCTCCATTGCCCTAGTTGGATTTGGCACTGATCTCTAGCTCCTTCCATCACTTATTTCAAAACCCTAAAAACCACAAATCTATTTTACTAAGGCTACTCTCATTTTCACCTTGTGCTTCATTGCTTGGTCTTAGTAATCCTACTAGCGATACCCCCTTTAAGCCAAAGAAGAGCCAACCTAAAGGGAAGAGGATAGGTTATTGAGGTGACAGTGGTGATCGTCCTAACAGTTGCCCCTTGAGTTGTACCTTGTGGATTAGGGATTTTATCATCAAGTACAATTTGAGCAGTAACAAATGGTAACATAAAATGCAATAGCTAAGGTTGGTATTTGTTCTATTTCTGCCTTTGCCTAGACTCAACTAGGTTAAAATCCTAATGTTATTGAGATGTCAAAGTCCAAAGTGGTCAATGGGGGTTTCTAGAAAATTTAATAGTGGAAAGATTGTTCTCATAATATAATCTTTGGTCAAAATGTTAAAATAAGAAAGAGACATATAACACTACACCTACTTTTCAGTTGAAGTTATTTTAGTAGCTACTACACACGAATCTATAATGAGTTGAATCGAAGAGGATCATGAAAGCCTTAGACTGAGACACCAATATGAGGCCATTCCAATCACAATTTCACACAAACAACCACTATCCTGTCGATGAATTTTGAACAGATTTTCCAACCATGTTTTAATTTCAAAGACAACAAAAGGAATCATATTGTCTGAATACAGTTTCTATGGAGGGAAATTAGTTTGCTTTGCCTCCTTGACTAGTAAAATGTGGTTTGATAGGCTTTATGTTCAAGAAAACTATTTGTGGTTCATTTGTTTGGAAACTCGTCAAGGAGATTCATTTCAAATCATTTTTCAAGGTCATGTCTTTATAGTTGCTAGTTTGTTGGGGAATTTATAAATCATGAAAACTTGTGCTAAGTTGCAAGGAGCATTATTGAATTGCTTTGTTTTGTAGGAAAAGGATCTAAGGGTGACCACCTTTAAAGCTTGGGCTGCTGAGAAGGATGAACAAGATTTGTTTCCATTTACTTTTATTCATACAAAGCTCACAATGAAACCCCTTCTCAAACAAAAGCCATACGATTCACATAATTTAGCTCAAGGAATATTCTACAATGCTTTGCACTAGAGACTTAATAACAACAAATTTAGATTCTTAGAATTCAACTTAAATCTACCTAACTCATGATTATACACACAAATTTATTGCATTACATCTTATTTATATGCTTCTTTAGGCAAACTCTTCTCAATTTGCACAGGATCCCAATGGTATACATGGCTTGTTTCACTTCCCAACTTGTTTTTCACACATCCTACTAATGCCATCTTGACCCCCCTTGCCTGAGATTCTCCAACCAAATGTGTTGATTTTTGTAGTTTCGGGAGGCATTCCCACAAGAGGCCGAGGTGTCAGGCATGTGGAAATCTTCATTGGCACCAAATCAGCCTTTCATTTCACTAAAATTGGCCTTGGAATGAGGCTAGGGCCTCACGGGCAAGATGATGGGCTTTGTGGGCTTGTGTTTCGGTTTCACACGCACAAAGAGGAATAAAATATTCTAGTTAATTGTTGAGTTTAGGAGGGGTTCTTAAACTCACTCATTAGACTCCTATAAAAGGAGAGGAGGAGATTGTGACATTTCATTGTGACATTATGGAGTTAGCATAAGTGAGTAAACACTTGTGCCAATTTGCTAAGAGGATGGAGATTTCAGCAAGGAAATTTTTGTACCTAAGCAATCTATCCTAGGGTTTTCTAGTCTTTCTATCTGTGTTCTTGTCAAGGAGAGAGGTCGCACGTGTGGAGGAAAGGATGCAGTTGAAGAGGAGAGAGGTCGCACAGGTGGAGGAGAGGCTCCAGCTGAAGAGGAGAGAGGTCACACGTGTGGAGGAGAGGCTGCAACTGAGGAAAACAGGTTGCATGTGTGGTACGAACCACACGTGCGAACCATACAGGTCCTTGCAACAAGCCGTACAAATTCGTATGGTAGGTCGCACGTGTGAGGACAACAAGATAGCCACAAGTGTGAATTTCTAGGAAGAAAAACAGGTCCGTACAGGCCAACATCAGCAGGTCATATAGGTGACCTGTAGCAGGTTTGCTAATTGGAAATTTTGTTGGGTAATTTGTTGAGTTTGGTTGTTGATTTTCTGAACTGGTGAGGATGGGTTTTGACCTCTGTTTTGGTGATTTTTCTAGGTGTAAAGAAGATTGTTTTTGCCTTCAGAAAATTTCTAAAATTTACATTTACAGAACAGAAAATTTGTGTCTCAAATGTGTGAATGATTTATCTCAGATCTTGATGTTTTCGCTGTTGTAATTTTTTTGTCACGGTTTTAGTGCAAAGTTGTTCAGTGATAACAGCTAGGGTTTACTGTTGGATCACTAGGAAGCAATTTTCAGATCTGAAATTAGTCACACAGAGTTTACATGTGAAAATTGATTTGGTATCATAGCTAAGGCTTTGAAGGAAGAGAGGGACTCATTCCTTGAGACCTCTGTAGTAAAAATCGTGAAAAAATCGCCGAAATCGCGAGTTTTTCTGGAAGCCGATTTTTAAGGAAAAAAATCGCCGAAAAAATCGACCGATTTTTTGGCGAGTTTTTGGCGATTTTTAGGGAAAAACTCGCGAGTTTTTGAAAAAAATCGGGTAAAACTCGCGGGTCGATGGGAAAAAATCGTCCGTCTTAAATTTTTGAACAGTCTACGGGTTTAAGGGGTCCGTGAGGGGTTTTAAGTGTTCTATTTGTGCATTTGGCCAAGGAGGAGAGTCAAGCCATTCAACCAGCCAAGGAGGAGTTTGCCATTGGGATTTTGTGGATTCAAGGGTCAAATTTGTGGATTTGGCATTGGAATTTTTAGTCCATTTCACAATTTTTGCATTTGGAGGTAAGTAAAAA
>ML790565.1:735039-762601 GCA_009831015.1 Picea engelmannii
ACACATTTGCAATCCCTTGCAAACTTTCAATTCTGTCATAATCTTAAAAAACCAGAAATTCTTCATGCTACTTTTAACTTATGAAACAAATAAAATCTAAAACCTATATTCAATTTAGCACTCGAATTAACAACCAGACAAGAAATGGAACAATATCCACCAGATCAATTGCAATATGATTCCTAACTTTGTAGTTCGAATGGAGGATGCAATGCCTCTTAGGATTGGTGGGCCTATAAATTTCACTTCATCTAGATGCGATCCTACAACAAACAATGTGGTTCAGAGAGCAATATTTTCTCTCTTTTAGAGATCTGGTCGTTTAATTTCCTGCCAATATTTCTAGATGGTTGTTCTGGGATTGGGATTAGGGCAGACACTGCCGAGACATACACAGATACCACCAGGGCCTCCACCTCCACCTCCTCCTCCTCCTGTACCTCCTCTATGCAACTTCACAGTCACAAAAAGGCAATCCCTCCTCGCTACCCCCAACTGCTTCCTATCTTGCTCGGCTTTATCCCACTAGTTCTGCGTATCCCGTAGTGTTTCACATGTTAGCTGGGGCCCTGCCATAGTGGATTGAGTGCACCTGAAGAGGGACTTTGAATTTACTGGGATCATCAAAGCTGCAGGAACATGGACTATAGAATGCAATCACCGTTGAAAAAGTTTTTGAGAGATTATAAGATTTCTTTTTAGGGAACGCTGTAGAAATTAAGCAAACCGGGAGCCGCCTTACTCTCGGCCAACGCCTTAATCTTACAGACATCGACAATCAATTGGGATGAATGTTTCATGGAAATGTGCTTTTGTTTTATCCATCACGCCGCCATTCCTCCATGAATCGTGAGGGGGAAGATGAGGATCCAACCAAAATTATTATAGAGGCTATGTGCAAGCTTCTGATGCAAACTTATATTCAATTTGGTTCTACAGTCCATTAACACATACAACAATTTAGCACGGCTATGCCATTCTGAGAAATTATCCCCAAGGTTGTAAAAATTATCTGCAGAATTGAGCATTAGTGAGTTCACATGCGCCAGGCTGAAGGATATCAGGCGCAGTGAGTGCAATAATGGTACATTTAGTGAGGCGTGGCGCGCACAACAAATTTCAATTAATAATGCAGAGAACAATGCTTTCTCTCATGTACAATTAAATCCAATCAAACATTCAGTTATCCACACTACAAAAAACCAATCTCAGACGTCAAACTGGAAACTCTCTAGTAAGAAAAATTTCATGCTCATGAAGACAAATACAGAGCACATGGGTTAGGTGTAGTTTTTTGGGGGTTTTTTTTCCAGACACCACCCATTTTTACTGCTGGGAGGTGTTGCTGGGAGGTGTTCCTTAAGGGGCATATTCCTTTGGGACTTCTTTCAAGTAAAACCATTACTGGGTACACTTCTTATGTCCTCAAATAACTATGTAAAATCAAAAGTAAAACCATTCTTATTTACTTGAAAAATCACATTTATAATACGGAAATCTCCCAGGCATAATTCAATCTCATAGTTATGGACATCAAAAGACTTGCATAATCCCTTCAATCTAACTTATCAGCAAAATAATCCCATAGTTAGACATCAATAATCCCCTCTGCCTAACGTATCAGCAAAATAAAACTTGCATTCAGAAAATATTGGGTTCGAAAATAAACTATATCTATGAATAAGAGCTTACCCGTGAGAAAATAACGATCTTGCTCTGAAATTACCAGGCTATCGAACTCGCTATGCAGAATTCAAACTCGTGGTGCACAAAATACGGATTTCAGCGTTCTCAAGACATTTGTGGGCAATTGGTAGTAGGTTAAGGTAATGAATTCAACATTTAAGTTGTTCCAGATCAGAAACCATGAACGAGCGAGTCCCATGCTCGGTGACGGCGAGTGACAGGTCACAATGAGGTGAGTGGACACGTCTTAAATGCTGAAATGACGAGTTACTGAGTTATGAACGCGCCGTGAAATAAAATACGGGATACAGAGTTTCAGAGTTTTATCATGCATGATCCAAGCATGGGATGGGCATGCTGATACTTCAATTAATACACCATGCAACAACTTCCCAATGATTGAGCTGCTACATGGTGGATAGCCTTCGCCCTCTACAAACACCCTAGTCAACAACTCTATAAAAAAAAAACCCTTTGACAAAGATTTCTGTCATTGATAAATTAGAAATGGTCCCGTCATATTTCTCTCTAGATTGCTTTTATATGATATATGATATACAATGTATTAAAACATTGCCTTTATATGATATATGATATACAATATATTAAAATATGGTAATTTTTTTTTTTAATAAGAAATGATATATTAACAATTTCATATATGATTTACAATAGATATTAAAATAGCTAAAAGTTCTTATTCTAAGAAATGATATATTGAAATGGGAATAGATTAAACAATATATTATAAGAAACGATATATTGACAATTTTAAATATGTTTTACCATAAATATTAAAATATAGTTAAAAGTTTTTATGGTAAGAAATGAGATATCGAAATGGGACTTGGTAAATTCTATGGGTTAAATTTTAACTTATCCTCTATGTTCTTTTTTCAAAGGAATTTTAAATAAGTTTGATGTTAGTAAATTTTTTTTTCTAATGTGAGTTTATGTTTTTAGATAGCAATATATATTAAAATATAATTAAATTTTTTTAATTTAAAGAACATATATTATATTGGGAGTGGGTAAATTATGTTGGGTATTTTAATCCATTTTTTTTAAGGAATTTTAAATGAATGTTGGGTAAATTTTAAATCATTTTTATGTTGTTTTTTTAGGATTTTTTTTTTAGAAATGTTTGCTACTTGCGGGGTTATCATTTCAACCATTGGTTAAGAAATCACAACCCACGGGTATTTAAGTTGTCAAAAATATCTGAGGACATACCTAGCTTAGGTTGCACCAACCCTTAACATGGCTAGATTTTTGGGTGTCTCCTCCCGATTAAACACATCGTAAGGGTATTGAACTTGGGTTGCCTAGCAAACGAAACCCACACCTTAACTAGAGGTGCTAACAAGAATGACTTTTTGAAATAAATTTTAAGTGAGTTTTGTGTGAGCAACATTTTATGTGAGTTTATGTTGTTAAACCGTTATTTTTCATATCCAATTTCTATAATTTGGATAGAGTTTGCCCCTTCTTTTGTATTATAGTTTACCTTTTCACTAAGTAGATATATGATCTCGCTTTATGATCTTCCTTCCATGAAGTTTTTTTGAAGTCTTGACAATGTTCACACTTTGTTTTGGACAAGGTGTTGCAAAGTGACCATGTTGAAAGCATGATTTACATCTAAAGGCTCTCATAATTTAGCTTATCTTTTTTAGATTTTTCTCACTACCTCAATCAAAATATCTTTGGGTGGGCCATTTGTGAAATCCACTTTTTTCACATCTTCGAGTAGGCCATTAACAAATTTCATGGCAACCAAATGTCCATGTTCATAATTAAACATAATCACACATAGAGTATGCAAAATACATATAATTCAAAAATCATATAATAACATCAATTTCAAATTCATAGATGGTGATAGAACATTTATATTTTAACAAAAGATAGTCCAAGAAATTAGTTGGGAAAATTTCCACCAAGCCATAGGGATTCAAGGCAAAATGTCACCCCCAAGTTGGGTTATGAAGCCATCAAAGTGAAGGAACAAAGCTAAAATTGCTTCTAGCTCACTTGACCCAACCCAAATGCTCTCATGACTCAACCAATATACTCACTATAGAGCATTGTGTCATCTCATCAATCTATCAAACAACCATGACACTCTCTTCCATTGCCCTATAGAACACAAAGAATATCTTCCATTTCTCTGCTCTACAATCCCTCAAGGATATTCCTTGTAATGAACAACAGTTCATATATGAGAAAATATCTAACCTAATAAGGACAAAAGTTGAAGCCCATATAGGATAAATAATTGACAATTATAGATGATAGTACAATGAGCCTTGTGATGATCTACTTGTATATGTTGACTAGTCACGAAGGTGAAATGTTGTGTCCCTTAGTTTATTTCTTATTGGTGTTGTTGTTATATTCATTACATTGCATCTCCCTTCAAGATGTTGTGTCTTCAATGTATTTTATTGAAAAAGCTACATCTTCATTCTAGTCTGTAATGTTTTCTCATAATTATACATTCGTGGAGTTGTGATGGTTGAAGACACGAGATGATAGGATCTTTGAAGTGTTGAATGAAATTGTTGCATTATATATGGATCAATTCATCCCAAGTCGATCGTCATTAGGAAATTTTTTTGGTTGGTTGTTTGAATGGAATTTCTTGTCTTATGCTTCCGAGTATGCTGATGATTTCATCCTCGTTCTATTTTGGAATTATTGTTCTTATGAATGTATGAGTAATGTTTTTTATATTCATATTGATTTTGATGTTGGCCATGATTACTCTTATGATTTGGATGATAATAAGGAATCCTTGTATATTGTGTTTTGATCTTAGTGTTGGAACATCTATCATTTATCACTTTCAATAATTTATCAGTTGATAACTTTCCAACATAAGTGTCATTCTAATTTATGATCTTGATTGGATCTATATTGGTTTCTTTCTCCAGACACTGGATTTTTACATCTGATGACTTCTCTATTTCACTAGGTCGATCATTATTTCTTTATCACTCAATTATTATTTATTGATAAATTATTCTAACATTTCTTGTTGTGACTTCTTCTCGTTCTACAACGTCTTGATTTGTGCAATAAAGCTTTGATTGTGGTTCTTTAAACAAGAATTGTCTTCATCTATCTCTAGTAATTCCTTATCAAATTTCTTCTTGAGATCTTTAGTTTTTTGTTGCGATACTTCCTTATTTTGTTGATGTTTTGTTAGTTGTCCTCTAATTTCTTAATTTGTGACTCAAATTTCTACATTTTCGCATTACGTGAATATTCCCCTGCAATAAGTATTATCTAACAATTTTGACAAAAGAGATTTTTATTTTCAAAGATCGACAAACATGTATACATAACTATTAAAAAAAGAACATATAGATTATAAAGAACTCATAATTCACAACTACTTAATAATAATAATAATAATCTATTTTTAAGGTCACGACCAAGCCAAACAACAAATTGGTGTATGAGACCCCCTTGTTTGTGGGACAAAGGACCCCCTCCACGCAACGATTTAACTGTTAAAGTCTACGAATGTGTACATACCCTACCCCTATAACTTTGATCCTATAACCTCTTAAAAGGAAATACATATTCTTAATCATTACAAATCTTACTTATTAAATAATAAATGAAGTTACTTATTACAAGTCTTATACTTATTTATTTATTTGATAATAATAATAATAATAATCTATTTTTAAGATCCCGACCAAGCCAGACACCAAATTGGTGTATGAGACCCCCTTGTTTGTGGGACAAGGGACCCCCTCCGCCCATTGATTCGACTGGTAAAGTCTACTGAGGTATACATACCCTACCCCCTCTGGATTTGAACTTGTGACCTCTTAGGAGGAAACACACACAAAGTATGAGGAATTGATATATTTTGTTGAGACTTTTAAAATTTATTAAAAACTTCTCTTAAGATACAACCATTTTAATTTGCTTACATGGCTTCATTGGTTTATATGGGACATCACCTTTATTAAAAATGTCAATCTAAATAAATCCTTTATAATCCGCTTTAGGTTGAGGTACTACTTTTGGAAATTTATGTATATTGTAACTTCTAGATCTTTTTAATATATCAATATGCTTTTTGTGCACTTAATTTTAAAATCCACTTGTGAAACTTGTGCTCATGAACTCAATTTAATAGACTTGATCAAGTGTGGGGTTCAATTTAATAGATGTGTTCTTTTTGAAACGTTTCTTCAAAGAATGCATGTCTACCATTGAGGCGAGAAGATTCAATTTGCACGACTCTGCAAAGGGATCTCGGAAGGGGGGTAAGCTTCATCCATTTCTGCGAGTCTCATGAGGGGGCCGAGTTTATGCGAGGGTTTCAGTTTTCAAAGTGCTCCTAGAGAGGTTTTCGGGCTTCGAGAGGGTTTCTTGTCCGAGGGGAAGGTTACAGAGGAACCTAGTCAAGAGGGGTGTTGAAACATATATTAAATTTTTTATCTTCAAAACTAAAATCTTCCTTTTTCGGGTTTCGGCTTTTCACGAAGCATAACCCTCACTATCTTTTCCAAAAGGCCCGTACCGAAATCTCGACAAGCTTTATTCTTTAAATAATAAAAGACAAAAAACCAAAAATGTTATAAAACTCCCGATGCGCTTTCTGTAAAATTATTTCTTAAATCACGAAAAGTTTAAACCCTAAAGGAGTTAAGATTAACCTTTAAAAAGTTTTTCGGAATTCAGGTTTTATTGAGAACATAGGTTTTAATGCATTTCCAATCGCAGAATCCCGATCCCCGATTTCCCGAAATATGGAAGTTACTAATTATTAAAAACTAAATTAATCATATCATGATTTCAGGATTCGAGATTCATCAATGAAATACATCTTGACACCACGATCCCCGAAATCCCGAAACGCGAATTCCCGACTCTTAATCTGTGTTTAAACTAAATTAATTATGTTTTGGAAGTTAGTCCTTAATCCTGATTAATTAATTCACTAATACAAAAATTTAAGGCTTAAGTTAATCGTATCACAATTTCGGGATTCAGGATTCATCGATGACATACCTTTTGTCAACACGATCCCCGAAACCCTGAAAGAATCAAAGTGGGTTTAATCCTGATTAATTAATTCACTAATACAAAAATTTAAGGCTTAAGTTAATCGTATCACAATTTCGGGATTCGGGATTCATTGATGACATACCTTTTGTCAACACGATCCCTGAAACTCCGAAATAATCAAAGTGGGTTTAATACTGATTAATTAATTTACTAAAATGAAGTTAAGTCCTAATTTAAACTTGTCGTAATTTCACAATTTCGGAAATCAGGATTCAACGATAACATACCTCTTGTCGACACGATCCCCGAAATCCCGAAACACAAAGTCTTGACTCTTAATCTGTGTTTAGTCTAAATTAATTCTGTTTTGGAAACATGATTAATGACAATCAAACTTTCTAGGTTTGTTCACGTTTCAGTTTCCGATTGAATGAAATCTTCCAAATTTTGAATTCAAAAGCGGTAAAAGGCGACCACTTTAATAAAGGATAACTGAGGATATGTGACACTAATGCGTATCTTAGTAAATATCCAATGCATTCAATGTATTGAATTCTTGTCAGCTGCGTCAGTACCTTCATCGTGAAATGAATTAAAAGAGAGTTTCAAGGTCTGTGTTTCGCAACAGATTCTGTTTCATACTATCAAGCGTAAGACACATTCAGTCGAGCTCATACACTCCTTTTCTGTGATAGGTTTTCCAACTAACATAAATTCATGGCACCAAAGAAAGCATAGAAGAAGAGTGAAGATACAGAGGAGATGCGTAACCCAGAAGGAGATATCATATCCGACACTACGCCGCACGCCATCGACTCAATTAAATCCTGGTCACAAATCTTTGAATTCCTAGATTACGAAATCAAGAATTCTCCTATTGATTCTGAGAATCACTTTTGGGATATAGCAGAATCAGAGCTTCATAAGATTGCAGCGCGCACTCAACTCATGGCATACAACACCATGATCGGTTGGGCATTGGAAAAGGTTGATATCCCGACAAGAATAATTTTAAATGATCAAGGGGTCATCGACGACTCATTCAGGCCAAAACATATACAACTAATGTATAAACTCTCACCAAATCCAAAGTACATTTATAATGCCGAGTTTTTAGCTGAATTTCAAAGGAAGGAGTGTACTGAGGTAGACCAAACTTATCCCAATTTAATCAGAGAATGGTGGAGATGTCCATCAAAGTTTAGGGCTGATATCCATGGGGTTTATGCCACAACATCTTTGAACGAGTACATGGTCTATGTAGCTATTATGCTGTGTAGACTTTTCGGGAAAAATAATCCCTGCCATTTTCCTGCAGAATGGGTGCCCTTTTTAGAAGAAGCTTCAGAAGGATATACTTTCAACTGGAGTAAGATTTTGTCTGATAACCTAGCTCAAGAAGTTTCAAATTACAGAGTTGCAAAATCTAAAGGTCAGCAAGTGGCCTTCTACATGTCAATGTACATTATGGACATAGTCTTCTTTGTGACTCATTTTCCCTTGATGAATTGGAGTTGGAACATAACCTGCCCTGAACCCATTCACGAGTATCACTCTGTGCTATGGGAAGAAAATGCTAGGAATGCATTTTACGAAATTTGTCATTTCATAGTAATTCCAATGCATAAAATGTTTTATGGCTGTGAACCCCCTCGCATTTCTGAGCCGGTCTTAGAAAATCTCAAAGAAATAGCTGACTGGTTTGTTGATGAAAACTTCTCTTACATTAGGGTTTATGGGTGCTCAATCCCACCTCACACACTTCCGAAATTCCTCCCGGACAGACTGGTATTGAGGGAGGTAGCACATCAAATAGTGAAAGGTGGTATTGGAATAGAGCTAAAGGCAACACAAAAGAAATCTTGGCCAATCTTCCCTGTGTATGTCAGGAAATTTTCATTACTAAACCTAGGCCATTCTAAAGTGGAAGCCAAAGATTTAGAGGAAATAAAACTGGTAGATATTGAGCACAGAAAGCATGACCCTTATTAATTAGTAAGCAGACATTTGATGCACTGTAATATGAAAGCTTATGAACATGAAAAATCTGTTTATGATGATATATTCAGGGAGGTTAAAACTTATGAGGAGGTATTGAACAGGGTACGAGCCTTATCACCCGACTTACAGACTGATTTCATGTCCTTCCAAAGTCACAGGCGAAGTTGTTTGCCAAAAATTTTGTAGGGTGAATCCACGACCCCTCCTCCACAGCTGGAAGGGCCTCCTCCAGGTTTTGAAACAGATGGATAGGATAAAGCAAATACAAAGGGAAAAATGAAGGAGACTGAAATGCCTTCACAAGAAATAGAGGTTCCTCAGACAGAAAAATCAGAGGCAAGGAAAGGAAAGGAGTTGGAAATACCCTCAGAAATCCCTGAAAATATTCCCAAAAAAGCACAAGATCATTATAGATGGACAAAAACTTAAAAAGGGAGAATTCGCTACAAAGATAACAGGAACAATGGGAGCCTTAGCATTGGCAAATTTATACTCTGTGGGTAATTTGACAACTATGCTGGAGCAGAAGGATCAGATGATAGCTCAGCTACAGGATCAATTAAATGAGACTGAAAGAAATATCAGTTGGGGTATAAAAAAGGATCTAGAATGAGCTAGATTAAATGGCATTCAAGAAATTCAAAAACTGAAAGCAAGCTTAGAGGGAGCAATTCAGAGAATACAGGTCAGTCAAGCACAGGTCATAAAGCAAGAGGAAATAAATAAACAATTACAAGATAAGATTAATTCCATTTCAAATCAAGCGGTAGAGCTTGAAATCTTCGAGGCCCAGGTATTGGAAATACATATGAAGATAGAAAAAGAACAAAAGGGAGTGTTTTTTAATCTGGAATTTGTTCATAATTACTTTCAGGAAACAAATAAATCCTTGGAGAATATTCTCCAGAAAGAAAGAGAAGTGAAAGCAGCTAGAGCAACTTTCCAAAAAGCAGTGGCTCTTTCAACAAAAGAGGATTTCGAGGAAGCTAAAAAACTATATGTTTTAGAGAAGATTAAAGGTGATGTAATACTCAAGGTATGGGAGGTAGACCTCACGGAAAACAAAAGAATGACTAGAGAAGTTAACGACAACTGTCAAGGAATTTTTGACCTTTTAGAGAAAACTTCATTGAACATTGGAAAAAACGACTGTTCAGGTTTGTTAGGGGAAATTAACATTGTTAAGCATCAGTTAAGATTCAAAGAGGATCTGAAAGAAATTCAGAAAGAGATCCCACAAATAAAGGTAATCAATGTCACTCAAATTGATAAATGGATAGTAATGCCTAACTTAAAACTACAAACTATCAAGTTCACAAGAAATATAATTGAAGACCGTCTGCCAGAATTGCAGAGAAAGTTTTTCTTATTTGAAGCAAAGGATATTCTAGAAGCTCCCAGAGTTTTAGTACAGTTTCTGGGAAAATGTATTCGTTTTCTTAAAGCAGAAGGTGGAGGTTCATCAACGCAGACATAAAATACTGTTTTGAAGATTTTCATCATTGGATTAATGAAGCAGTTAGAATAGAAATGTAAACGGTTTAACATTGTTCATTCATGTAACTGTTAGTCTTAGGAAGTTAGTTAATCACCAAAGGGAAAAATGTTTGGTGATCATGTATAAATATATTTTCACAAGACTGAGAAAAGGCTTTTTGTTTTTTGAGAGAGCCGATTGTATTAAAAAGTTTTCCAATCCACTGTGATATAAATAATACAGACGAGATTCTAAATTCTGTCAACTTGAAGCTATGTGTTCTTTACCATGTTTCCAATATTTTCAATATTTTTCTTCTTATTTCTTTCTAATGAATGATCAACTATAAGTTTATTTCACACATCTATTGTAGTTTGAATTGATTTGGTTATTAAATCATTTACAGTTTTTCCTCTATGATTGCTATCAACAATTTCAAGACCTGTAGGTCATTTGAATGATTATATTTTACACTTCATTAGAAATCTCGTTTTCCTCTTTGTCTTCTGTTACAATATGAGATTCTTTCATGATTAAAGCCTAATATTTTCTCAGCAATACTACTTTTTTATTTTGCTATTCTTAAAATTGTTTCAAGTACAGGAAACGACCTCAACTGTTATTATTTTGAGTTCCAAAACTCTTTTTCTCTTTTCATCCCTTGAAATCTAAAGCAACAAATCTTGAAACTTTTCATATTTAAATAAAACTTTATTTTCCATGACTGTCCCAAATAATAGACAACCCAACATAGAAGATGGCCTCCAAGATCAACTAGCATTGCTTTGAACCTGTTTAATACTATTTTGCAAACAACAACTAACTGAGTTGAATTAGAACGTTCATGGGCAGCTATTGAGAGAGATATCATCATCCAAGAACAATGGGAAGCTAGACAGAGGCAGTTGAGAAACCAACTATGATTTACCCTTCATTTTGATTCTTACCCTTTAATTACCTTTACCTTTACGGATGCCTTGATGGTATACTTTAGATCCTTAAAGTATAAACTCAGGAACAACATATTTTTGGTGCCATTGTCGGGGAACGAAGAAACAAAACTTTTCCCTGGGAAGAACGACATTGACACTTTCTTTCTTTGATAGTGAACAAAGATAGAAAACCTTCTAAGGCTACCTATATTTTTCACTTGGCGACTCCATGATAAGTAAGCTGGCTATTAGCCAAAAGAACACCAGAAAGAACTCGGATGATAAACAGATCTTGCCAGGCTCTGATCCAGAAAAGATTTTAAAATCACGAAGATCCCTTAGACAAATCATCTCACCTATACATACTATTTGTCAGCCTGATTTTACGCAGTTGAACGTTAAGGAAACACTTGAGAGATCTTTCTCGCTTCCCCTTTCATACGATATATTCTCTTTTCCTGAGGAATTTTCCCTAGATTTTCATGAGCCCTCTCCTCACACACTCCGAGCTTCAGCCTCAAATCTATCAATGGCTGCACATGGAGGTGCAGGAGCTGGGGGCAGTGCCCCAGGAGGACTAGCAGGTGGTCAAGCATCGCTACATGGAAGTTTTGCTAAGGTAGCTACAAGATACGCCCCCCTTGTCCTCCCTATTCCCCTACATGACCTTCTCGAAAACTATATGAAAAGCCCTCCGAAATTTACGGGGGAAGGAGATTTAACCGCTCAAGAACACACAAATTTTTTTGATCAATTTGTTGACATCCTTGGAATCAAACACAAAGATGTCTATTCTAGATTCCTTGTTCAGACTTTCGAAGGATAGGTGAGAACCTGGTTCCGAGCCTTAGCTCCAGGATCTCTAATATCTTACGAAGAACTTGAAAACGCTTTTGTCAGACAATGGGGGGAGAGGAAAGACCACCTCTTTTACCTAACTGAATTCAGATCCCTTAGAAAGAAAAACTCAGAATCAGTTCTCGAGTTCACACAAAGGTTTAACAAGTTGTATAATAAAATACCAGTCGAGGTCAAACCTTCTCAACCCGCAGCTAAGGTGACTTTCGTTGGAGCCTTTGATCCTGAGTTTGCTCTATTATTGAGAGAAAGGAGATAAACGGATCTCACCAAAATGCAAGATGATGCTTTAGAGATTGAATCGAACATGATGGCATCAGGGAAATTAAAAGAAAAAATAGAAACCAGGAACAAAGAAAATAGGAGATTCAAAGAACAAGGTGGGTCCTCAGGATCGGGGAAATCCTTGGGAGATAAAATAGACGAGACGACTAAAGTAATTAGAGAACTTTCAAATAAGATCACAAAAATGGAATTAGAAAAATAAAAAAAGGGATCATTTTCCTAGGAAGGATTTTAGAAGGAATCCTGATCCTCAGGCCCCATAAAAAATAATAAAGAATGAGGATCAAAAAATTCCAACTCCCTTCAAAAGTGAAAACTTCATTGGAGAAGAAGACCTAGAAGATTTTGAAGAGCTCGATGAGGATATAAATAATCTTGGCGACGATAATAAATCACCCAATTTATCAAGACAAGATTACGAAAAATCTTTAAACAATGAAATTACATCGGAAGACAATGTTAGTAACGACACTTCTGAATATTTGGCCTATCAAGGTGTCGCAGATGATATTATAGCCGAAATTCACGAGAAATATAATTTAAGACCTAGGAACAAGAGTTTTCCAACAACCCCAACATTTTTTTTTTGCCTAGGGGCGAAATTGATGAAGCAGCTCCAAAGGTTGCTGAGAAAAAAACTGCAAAAACCCAAACCATTGACACACAACTTGTCAAGACAAAGTCAGTAGGAACACTCACTGAGAAAACACAGGTTCCTGTGACTGAAACTAAGTTCACACCACAAAGAAAAACTGAAAAGAAAGGAATGGAGGCCCCAAACATAAAGAGCGACAAGGCCCTGTGAAATTTTAATCTGGAAAACGAAATAAATAAAATCAAAATCCCTATCCCACTTGTTGAACTGGTTAAAAATCCCATATACAGAAAACAAATTGCTAAGATGATTATCTTTTCAAAAGACGAAAGCCAAGCCGATGCCATCAACTTAGATGATGACAAGCCAAACATAGTTTTTGGTCCGCATTTCAAAGGTGCGAGAGACACTGTTGCCCCCATCTATATCACGTTGACCTTGTTCGACCACCTACTTCATAACTTTATGCTAGATTCTGGAGCATCCCACAATGTGATGCCAAAATCCATTATGGAGAAGTTAGGTCTCGAAATCACCATGCCATATGGAGACTTATATTCATTTGATTCAAGAAAGGTCAAATGCATAGGTATGATTAAAGACCTGGTGGTCAATCTGGCACAAATACCCGCTAAAAGAATTCTCATGGACGTAGTAGTCGTCGATATCCCTCCCAAATATGGTATGCTATTATCCAGGTCACGGGGTCCCAAACTTGGGGATCTCTCCATCTTGACATGACATATGCTACAATTCCAGTATTTGGAGGACAATACACGCATCTTTACAGAGAAACTAGGTTGGCGTTCACGGTAGGTGATCCACATAACCCAAATAACCACCCTGTATATATTGCCGACGAAGATTTAGGAAATTGTATATTATCTATTGATGATGAGTTTGAAGTAGGTATAGACGAAAGTTGTACAGAAGAAAAAAGATAAAAAGAAGGATTAAAAAAAAATGTATATAGCTCGGGTGTATGGAAGATGTTTTTTGATGGTGCTTCATCCTATTTTGGAGTTGGAGCTGGGGCACTCCTGGTGGCCCCCGATAATCAATTCGTAATTCCCTTTTCCTACAGATTACCATGGAATGAGAACCACACTAATAACGTTTGTAAGTATGAAGTGTTAGTGTTAGGGTTAGAAGTTGTCAGGAGAATGAAAATAAAAATCCTCGAAGTCTTTGGTGACACCGAGCTAATCATAAAACAAGTTAACCGACAATACCAGGCCAGACATCCTAGGTTGAGATCCTATAAGAATTGCATCTGGGATCTGATCGAAAATTTCTTCTCCTCTATCAAAGTTCATTTCATTCCTAGAATTGAAAACCAACAGGCTGATGCATTAGCCAAGGTAGCCTCAACATTCACACCTCTCACCGCGTTTAAACTAAAGTACCACATACAAATGAGGCATCGATATTCTATACCGAATAACATACAACATTGGCAAGTCTTTGAGGACGATGAACGACTTCGAAATTTTTTAGAATCAATAGACGAGTTTGCCGAAATGCACGTTGACCAAGAAAATCAAAATGATCCTATTTGGATCATGCAGGAAGGGGAGGATATTCAAGAGTTCCATGATAAAATCGTGAATCATTGAATGCTCGTTCTTAAAAATAACTAGATCCCCAAGGGCCCGATTCCCTTGGAAAGATTATTCAATCAAGATGATATCCCTTGAAAATCCACTCTACAGCCTCAACCTGAAGAGGTTGAAGATTGTGACATAAGTACTAATGAAAACCCTCAGTTGGTGAAGCTATCCAAATATTTATCTCCAGAAACTAAAAGTAAGTACATGGAGTTGCTTAGAAAGTACAAGGATGTGTTCGCTTGGTCTTATGAAGAGTTGAGAACCTATGACACCACTGTGATTGAACATAAAATACCCCTGAAGCCTGGTGTCAAACCCTTTAGGAAAAAACTTAGACAAATTAATCTTATATTACTGCTTGTGATCGAAAAAGAAGTCAAAAAGCTCTTAGATGCAAAGATAATTGTACCACTGAGATACTCAGATTGGGTAGCAAACCTGGTCCTGGTTAGAAAGAAAAACGGGGAAATCAAATTGTGTGTGGATTTTAGAAATATAAATAAATCCTCCCTCAAAGATAATTACCCCCTACCCAAAATGGATCACATTTTAGAAAAAGTAGTTGGGGCTAATAGGATGTCAATGATCGATGGGTTTTCCGGATACAATCAAATTATCGTCTGCGAACATGATAAAGAAAAGACAACCTTCACCACCCCTTGGGGTACATTTATGTATGATAAGATGCCTTTTGGTTTAATGAATGTAGGTGCTACTTTCCAACGGGCTATGGATATCGCTTTCATTGGTAAAAGAGACAAATTTGTGGTTATCTATCTTGATGATCTAACTGTTTTTTCTAAATTTGACGAAGATCATCTGATACATATCAAGCAGACGTTTGAGAAATGCTGTAAGTTTGGTTTGTCTTTAAACCCCAAAAAGTCTCACTTTGCTATGCAAGAAGGTAAACTCTTGGGCCATATTGTGTCTCGAGCTGGAATTAGAATTGACCCTAAAAGAGTTGAAGCTGTAGACACAATAAATATTCCTAGGAATGTAAAAGAGATTCAGTCATTCTTAGGAAAAATAATTTTTTTGAGGAGATTTGTTCCAAACTTTGCTGAAATCGTGAAATTGATCACAGATATGCTAAAGAAAAACAACGAAGTGAAATGGACAGCAGGAGCTGAAGCATCGTTTGCACGCATAAAAAAGGTTATAAGCGAGGCACCCGTACTAGAAACCCTTGATTATCTAAAATATTTTCTTATTTTCTCATTCGCCTCTGAACACACACTCGCCGCGGTTCTCCTCCAAAAAAATGAAGAAGGTTTCGAGCAACCAATAGCCTTTTTTAGCAAAAGTCTTAGAGACGCCGAACTTAGATATAATATAATGGAAAAACAAGCATATGCTATGGTGAAGGCGTTAAAAGCTTTCAGAACCTATGTGTTGCATTCTAAGGTGATTGCGTACGTAACCACTAGCTCCGTAAAAGATATTTTCGTTGAGTCCGACAATGATGGAAAAACAGGATGGTGGCTTGCAAAAATTCAAGAATTTGACTTGGAGATAAAACCAACGAGACTAGTAAAGGGGCAAGGTTTAGCTAAACTCTTCGCTGAATAAAATTTCAGAGCTCTCGAAATAAATGACTTAAAGGGAGGTGAAGAGTGTGTGGACATTAACGAGCTTGATGAACAAATAACTAAAGTCGGAATCAAAGAGAAATTTGTTTCATCCGATTGGTACAAAAACATAGTGTCCTACCTGTTGACCTTGAAGTGCCCAAGTGATTTACCCCCGTCTAAAGATAGAACGCTGAAGTTGCATGCGGTCAAGTACTGTATATCTGAGAGACAATTGTATTGGAAGTATCCACTTGGCTTCCTGTTGGTTTGTCTGGTCGAATCAGAAACAAAGACGGTCATAAGCCATTTTCATGAAGGAGTGTGTGGAGGACATCACACTTGGAGGGAAACGGCTTATAAGATCACGAGAGCAGGATATTATTGGCCCAAACGTTTCCCATACATTAACGCTAAGGTCTGAGCCTGCAACCCTTGCCAATTGTTCGTAGGTAAGCATAAGCTCCCAACGATGCTGTTGGTTCAAGTCAAAACAGAAGCTCCTTTTCGGCAATGGGGATTAGATTTCATAGGAGAAATTAATCCTCAATATAGCGCTCAGCATAGATGGATCCTGACTGCAATAGATTACTTCACCAAATGGGTGGAGGCTATCCCAAGCAGAAAGGCTACAGATTTGGTGGTAATATATATTTTAGAAGAGAATATTTTATCTAGATTCGGCTGCCCCCGAAAGATAGTCACAGATAACGCTCAGGCCTTTAAATCTATGGCTATGGTCAGTTTCTGCCAAAAATACAATATCGTTCTTGGTCATTCCACTGTGTATTACCCCCAGGGAAATGGGCTGCCCGAGTCTTCAAACAAGAGCTTAATCAATATAATTAAGAAAGTGCTGAGCGAAAACAAGAAATCATGTCATGTGCATTTGAAATATGCTCTGTGGGCAAATCAGATAGGCACGAAAAAGTCTATTGACACTTCTCCTTTCCAAATGGTATACGGGACCGATGTAGTGTTACCTATAAATCTAGCGCTTCCTATAATGAAACTTTGGCAAGATGAGAAGGAAGAACCAAATCATGTCACAAGAAGGATAAATCAGCTAATTGAAGTCCAACAACACAGGGCTGAAGTGGATGAAAGGTTGCAAAAATACCAGGATGACATGAAAGCGCTATTCGACTGTAAAGCCAAAGACAAAGATTTTCTCCCGGGAGATTTGGTTTTAAAATGGGATGCAAGGAAGGAAGACTCGACAAAACATCGTAAATTCGATCACATCTTGTACGAACCATTCAAGGTAACATCTCCTGAGGGAAAAAATTCATTTCTGTTAGAGAATTTTGACGGTAAAATCCTCAATGCCCCTTTCAATGGGCGTTATTTAAAACATTATATGGAATAATTGATTTTCAAAATTCCCACTGTATATACCATTTGATTTTTTTGTTTATTTCATAATTATTCTTTTTATTTCACAAATCTTTGAATTCATAGATTACGAAATCAAGAATTCTCCTACTGATTCCGAGAATCACTTTCGGGATATAGCAGAATCAAAGCTTCATAAGATCACAGCACACCCTCGACTCATGGCATACAATGACATGATCGGTTGGGCCTTGGAAAAGGTTGATATCTTGACAAGAATCTTTTTAAATGATCAAGGACTTGTCGTTGGCTCATTCAAGCCAGAACATATACAACTAATGTATAAACTCTCACCAAATCCAAAGTACATTTATAATGCCGAGTTTTTAGCTGAATTTCAAAGGAAGGAGTGTACTGAGGCAAACCGAACTTATCCTGATTTAATCAGAGAATGGTGGAGATGTCCATCAAATTTTAGGGTTGATACCCATGGGGTTTATTCCACACCATCTTTGAACGAGTACATGGTCTATGTAGCTATTATTCTGTGTAGACTTTTCAGGAAAAAGAATCCTTGCCATTTTCCTGCAGAATGGGTGCTCTTTTTAGAGGAAGCTTCAGAAGGATATACTTTCAACTGGATTAAGATTTTGTCTGATAACCTAGCTCAAGAGGTTTCAAATTACAGAGTTGCAAAATCTAAAGGTCAGCCAGTGGGTTTCTACATGTCAGCGTACATTATGGATGTAGTCTGCTTTGTGACTCCTTTTCCCCCGATGAATTGGAGTTGGAACATAACCTGCCCTGAACCCATTCACAAGTATCACTCTGTGCTATGGGAAGAAAATGCTAGGAATGCATTTTACGAAATTTGTCATTTCGTAGTAATTCCAATGCATAAAATGTTTTATGGCTGTGAACCCCCTCGCATTTCTGAGCCGGTCTTAGAAAATCTCAAAGCAATAGCTGACTGGTTTGTTGATGAAAATTTCTCTTACATTAGGGTTTATGGGTGCTCAATCCCACCTCATGCACTTCCGAAATTCCTCCCAGATAGACTGGTATTGAGGGAGGTATCACATCAAATAGTGAAAGGTGGTATTGGAATAGGTTCATCAGAATCGAAGAGAAATTTGTTTCATCCGATTGGTACAAAGACATAGTGTCCTACCTATTGACCTTGAAGTGCCTGAGAGATTTACCCCCGTCTAAAGCCAGAACGCTGAAGTTGCATGCGGTCAAGTACTGTATATCTGAGAGACAATTGTATTGGAAGTATCCACTTGGCTTCTTGTTGGTTTGTATGGTCGAATCAGAAACAGAGAAGGTCATAAGCCATTTTCATGAAGGAGTGTGTGGAGGACATCACGCTTGGAGGGAAACGACTTATAAGATCCTTAGAGAAGTATATTATTGGCCCAAAATTTTCCCAGACATTAACGCTAAGGTCCGAGCTTGCAACCCTTGGCAATTGTTCGTAGGTAAGCATAAGCTCCCAGCGATGCCATTGGTTCCAGTCAAAACGAAATCTCCTTTTCAAAAATGGGGATTAGATTTCATAGGAGAAATTAATCCTCATTATAGCACTCAACATAGATGGATCTTGACTGCAACAGATTACTTCACCAAATGGGTGGAGGCTATCCCAACCAGAAAGGCTACGGATTCGGTAGTAATAGATTTTTTAGAAGATAATATTTTATCTAGATTAGGTTGCCCTCGAAAGATAGTCACAGATAACGCTTAGGCCTTTAAATCTATGGCTATGGTCAGTTTCTGCCAAAAATACAATATCGTTCTTGGTCTTTCCACTGCGTATTACCCTCAGGGAAATGGGTTGCCCGAGTCTTCAAACAAGGGATTAATCAATATAATTAAGAAAGTGCTGAGCGAAAACAAGAAATCATGGCATGTGCATTTGAAATACGCTCTGTGGGCAAATCAGATAGGCACAATAAAGTCTATCGACACTTCTCCTTTCCAAATGGTATACGGGACTAATGTAGTGTTACCTATAAATCTAGCGCTTCTTGTAATGAAACTTTGGCAATATGAGATCGAAGAACCAAATCATGTCACAAGAAGGATAAATTAGCTGATTGAAGTCCAACAACACAGGGCTGAAGTGGATGAAAGGTTGCAGAAATACCAGGACGACATGAAAGCGCTATTCGACCGTAAAGCCAAAGACAAAGATTTTCTCCTAGGAGATTTGGTTTTAAAATGGGATGCAAGGAAGGAAGACTCAACAAAACATGGTAAATTCAATCACATCTGGTGCGGGCCGTTCAAGGTAACAACTCTTTAGGGAAAAAATTCATTTCTGTTAGAGAATTTGGACGGTAAAATCCTCAATGCCCATGTTAATGGGCGTTATTTAAAACATTATATGGAATAATTGATTTTCAAAATTCCCACTGTATATACTGTTTGATTTTTCTTTTTATTTCATAATTTTCTTTGGTAAATCTTCTTTTAAAAAAAATAAAAAAATAAAAAATAGGTTAATGCTTTTCTAGAAGTAGGGATATAAAATTTTCAATGTATTCAATTGTTTTAAAAGCCCCAATACTCTTCGTTATGTTCCTTTACAGGATCACGGCTTGCAGCCCAAACAAAGCTAAAGGAGCAAACATATATCGATATTTCAGAAGATAAATTCGCTGAAAACAGGTGATATAAAGATTTCGGTTATTTCAAAAGAGAACGAAAATGGTAAGGCAAAGGTGTGAATTCTTGAAAAGTCTATTTTTTCAAACAAAGGTTTTTAAAAGTGTGGTGATTGTCTCGTAAGTGTGATATGTCACTAAAAGAATGATTTCTAAATCTAGGCCCTAAGAGTTTCACCTAGAATAAGATAAGAGGTAATTAAAATAAACAAAGAGAGGAAAGCGTCTCTGACAAAGAGTTCCAAGAGTTGGGTCTAATTCATGACCCCTGTTTTTTCGATTTCCAAGTCTTTCTCCGTCGCCCCTTTCTATCCTCAGTTTTTCCTTCTTAAAAGACCAAAACATCTTTCCAGTTTTCCTACAGAGGGAGAAGAGATTACGTCTTAACTTTGGAAGCTAAAAAATAGTTCTTAAAAGGTAAACCAATCCTCACAACTTCTCACTCTCCGACTAAACAAAGTTATACTTAGGCCGATCCTGACTCTCCTAGGTTTCTTAACAATTTTCTAAGGATTTAGGTTTGCTCGAAGGAAGACCCCTGGAATTAATCTTTCCCCTTTTTCCCTGCAGACTAAGGTGATTTGAAGGTTAAAAAAGGGTTGGTCCAGGGTAATCAAAGAAAGTTGACAGATCTACATTGAAATTTTTTACACAGATACCTTCCCTGGTATACTTACTACCACCGATTGCCCCCACTTCGTGTTTAAAAAGTAAAATATAAGACAGATGGTGAAAGGAAATTCATATTTGATTGCCCCCATCTAGTCCAAGAAGACGATGAAAGGAAATTCATTTAAATGATTTCCCTTGTCTTAGAATTTAAATGCATAATTATGATTTGAAGTGGTGAAAGGAAATTCAGTAAAAAGGGACAGATAACTTCACCGGGGTACTGAACAGGCTCGCTGACAGTGAAGCAATATATGAGATATCTGTAAAAGATGTCATACGTAATTTTCACTCTACTCTCGTTAATAACCTTTTCGAAACTGGATCTTCATCCCAAATCTAGATAGGGCTCCCCAATTAAAACCATGAAATTTACTTCATTTGATGCAAGCCAAAATTCCACAAGATCCGTTGGGTTTCCTAGGATTGTTTTGATCATCTTAAAGAAAACTTAAATTTAGTAGCGAGAAGGAGAAAATCATGAATGTGACTGTAACTGAGTTTACATCGTTGAGAGTTTTGAAAAGCTTTTCAGAAGAAAATGCGAAATCTCTTTTTCCCTCTGTATCCCCTTCCTAAACAAGTTTTACAAAAATAAGCCATTGACTCCATTTACCCAATAAAGGCACTAAGTCTACCTGTTCTCCTCGTCCCACAAGGAGACGAGGTCCCCAATTGGAGCCTATGTTGAAACATATATTAATTTTTTTTATCTTCAAAACTAAAATCTTCCTTTTTGAGGTTTCATCTTTTCACGAAGCATAACCCTCACTATATTTTCCAAAAGGCCGGTACCGAAATCCTGACAAACTTTATTCTTTAAATAACAAAAGGCAAAAAACCAAAAATGTTATAAAACTCCCGATGCGCTTTCTGTAAAATTATTTCTTAAATCACGAAAAGTTTAAACCCTAAAAGAGTTAAGATTAACCTTTAAAAAGTTTTTCGGAATTCAGGTTTTACTGAGAACATAGGTTTTAATGCATTTCCAATCGCGGAATCCCGATCCCCGATTTCCCGAAATATGGAAGTTACTAATTATTAAAAACTAAATTAATCATATCGCGATTTCGAGATTTGGGATTCATCAATGACATACCTCTTGACACCACGATCCCCAAAATCCCGAAACACGAATTCCCGACTCTTAATCTGTGTTTAAACTAAATTAATTATGTTTTGGAAGTTAGTCCTTAATCCTGATTAATTAATTCACTAATACAAAAATTTAAGGCTTAATTTAATCGTATCGCAATTTTGGGATTCGAGATTCATCGATGACATACCTTTTGTCAACACAATCCCCGAAATCCCGAAAGAATCAAAGTGGGTTTAATCATGATTAATTAATTCACTAATACAAAAATTTAAGGCTTAAGTTAATCGTATCACAATTTTGGGATTCGGGATTCATCGATGACATACCTTTTGTCAACACGATCCCCGAAACCTCGAAAGAATCAAAGTGGGTTTAATACTGATTAATCAATTTACTAAAACGAAGTTAAATCCTAATTTAAACTTGTCGTGATTTCACAATTTCGGAAATCAGGATTCAGCGATAACATACCTCTTGTCGACACGATCCCCGAAATCTCGAAACACGAAGTCTTGACTCTTAATCTGTGTTTAGTCTAAATTAATTCTGTTTTGGAAACATGATTAATGACAATCAAACTTTTTAGGTTTGTTCACGTTTCAGTTTCCGATTGAATGAAATCTTCCAAATTTTGAATTCAAAAGCGCCAAAAGGCGGCCACTTTAATAAAGGATAACTGAGCATATGTGACACTAATGCGTATCTTAGTAAATATCCAATGCATTCAATGTATTGAATTCTTGTCAGCTGCATCAATACCTTCATCGTGAAATGAATTAAAAGAGAGTTTAAAGGTCTGTGTTTCGCAACATATTCTGTTTCATACTATCAAGTGTAAGACGCATTCAGTCGAGCTCATACACTCCTTTTCTGTGACAGGTTTTCCAACTAACATAAAGTCATGGCACCAAAGAAAGAATAGAAGAAGAGTGAAGATACAGAGGAGATGCGTAACCCGGAAGGAGATATCATATCCGACACTACGCCGCACGCCATCGACTCAATTAAATCATTGTCACAAATCTTTTAATTCCTAGATTATGAAATCATGAATTCTCCTACTGATTTCAAGAATCACTTTTGGGATATAACAGAATCAAAGCTTCATAAGATCGCAGCGCGCCCTCGGCTCATGACATATAACAACATGATCGGTTGGGCCTTGGAAAAGGTTGATATCTCGACAAGAAGCATTTTAAATGATCAAGGAGTTGTCGTTGGCTCATTCAGTCCAGAACATATACAAGTAATGTATAAACTCTCACCAAATCCAAAGTACATTTATAATGCTGAGTTTTTAGCTGAATTTCAAAGGAAGGAGTGTACTGAGGCAGACCGAACTTATCCCGATTTAATCAGAGAATGGTGGAGATGTACATCAAAGTTTAGGGCCGATACCCATGGGGTTTATGCCACAACATCTTTGAACAAGTACATGGTCTATGTAGCTATTATGTTGTGTAGACTTTTCAGGAAAAAGAATCCCTGCCATTTTCCTGCAGAATGGGTGCGCTTTTTAGAAGAAGCTTCAGAAGGATATACTTTCAACTGGAGTAAGATTTTGTTTGATAACCTAGCTCAAGAAGTTTCAAACTACAGAGTTGCAAAATCTAAAGGTCAGCCAATGGCTTTCTACATGTCAGCGTACATTATGGACGCAGTCTGCTTTGTGACTCCTTTTCCCCTGATGAATTGGAGTTGGAACATAACCTGCCCTGGACCCATTCACGAGTATCACTCTATGCTATGGGAAGAAAATGCTAGGAATGCATTTTACAGATTTTTTACAGAATTTGTCATTTCGTAGTAATTCCAATGCATAACATGTTTTATGGCTGTGAACCCCCTCGCATTTCTGAGACGGTCACAAAACATCTCAAAGAAATAGCTGACTGGTTTGTTGATGAAAAATTCTCTTACATTAGGGTTTATGGGTGCTCAATCCCACCTCACGCACTTCCGAAATTCCTCCTGGATAGATAGGTATTGAGGGAGGTAGCACATCAAATAGTGAAAGGTGGCATTGGAATAGAGCTAAAGGCAACACAAAAGAAATCCAGGCCAATCTTCCCTATGTATGTCGGGAAATTTTCATTACTAAACCTAGGCCATTCTAAAGTGGAAGCTGAAGCTTTAGAAGAAATAAAAGTGGTAGATATTGAGCGAAGAAAGCATGACGCTTATCAATTAGTAAGCAAACATTTGATGCACTGTAATATGAAAGCCTATGAATACGAAAAATCTTTTTATGATGATATATTCAAGGAAGTTAAAACTTATGAGGAGGCATTGAACAGGGTACGGGCCTCATCACTCGACTTACAGACTGATTTCATGTCCTTCCAAAGTCACAGGCGAAGTTGTTTGCCAAAAATTTTGTAGGGTGAATCCATGAACCCTCCTCCAGAGCTGGAAGGGCCTCCTCCAGGCTTTGAAACAATGTACAGGATAAAGAAAATACAAAGGGAAAAATAAAGGAGACTGAAATTCCTTCATAGGAAATAAAGGTTCCTCAGACAGAAAAATCAGAGGCAGGGAAAGGAAAGGAGTTGGAAATACCCTCAGAAATCCCTGAAAATATTCCCAAAAAAGTAGGAGGAACAACATCAACGGAACTTGGAAGTCCCATTACCTCTTTGAATCCATTGCAGTCTACTTATGGAAACCCCCAAGAGGGATCTCTATACGTAAGTGATCTTGAGCCTATTTCTAGAGATGAGATTCCTCCCTCTAATTATTTTTTCAATAAAAAGAGAAAGGTTATCCTAAAACGGGAAATGCATCTAAGAGGAGATATGATGATTAAAAAGCACAAGATCATTATAGATGGACAAAAACTTAAAGAGGGGGAATTTGCTACAGAGATAACAGGCACAATGGGAGCCTTATCATCGGCAAATTTATACTCTGTGGGTAATTTGACAACTATACTTGAGCAGAAGGATCAGATGATAGCTCAGCTACAGGATGAATTAAAGGAGACTGAAAGAAATATTAGTTGGGGTATAAAAAAGGGTCTAGAACGAGCTAGATTAAATGACATTCAAGAAATTCAAAAACTGAAAGCAAGCTTAGAGGAAGCAAGTCAGAAAATACAGGTCACTCAAGCACATGTCATAAAGCAAGAGGAAATAAATAAACAATTAAAAGATAAGATTAATTCCATTTCAAATGAAGTGGTAGAGCTTGAAATCTTCCAGGCCAAGGTATTGGAAATACATATGAAGATAGAAAAAGAACAACAGAGAGTGTTTTTTAATCTGGAATTTGTTCAGAATTACTTTCAGGAAACAAATAAATCCTTGGAGAATATTCTCCAGAAAGAAAGAGAAGTGAAAGCAGCTAGAGAAACTTTCCAGAAAGCAGTGGCTATTTGAACAAAAGAGGATTTTGGGGAAGCTGAAAAATTATTTGTTTCAGAGAAGATTAAAGGTGATGTAATACTCAAGGTATGGGAGGCAGACCTCACAGAAAACAAAATAATAAATAGAGAAGTTAATGAAAACTGTCAAGGAATTTTTGACCTTTTAGAGAAAACTTCATTGAACATTGGAAAAAATGACTGTTCAGGGTTGTTAGGGGAAATTAACATTGTTAAGCATCAATTAAGATTCAAAGAGGATCTAGAAGAAATTCAGAAAGAGATCCCACAAATAAAGGTAATCAATGTCACTCAAATTGATAAATGGATAGTAATGCCTAACTTAAAAATACAAACTATCAAGTTCACAAGAAAGATAATCGAAGACCGTCTGCCAGAACTGCAGAGAAAGTTTTTCTTATTTGAAGAAAAGGATATTCCAGAAGCTCCCAAAGTTTTAGTACAGTTTCTGGGAAATTGTATTCGTTGTATTAAAGAAGAAGGTGGAGGTTCATCAACGTAGACATAAAATACTGTTTTGAAGATTTTCATCATTGGAATAATGAAGCAGTTAGAATAGAAATGTAAACGGTTTGACATTGTTCATTCATGTAACCGTTAGACTTAGGAAGTTAGTTAATCACCAAAGGGAAAAATGTTTGGTGATCATGTTGTTAGCAACAATTATGGTATCGGGGAACAAAGGTACGCGGGTCTACAGGACTGCGCGATAAGTGCCCAAGCGCAGTACACAGAAGAAATCTGCTAGGGGCCTGAGTCAAGCAAGCGAGCCTGATCATGGACATGAGGAGCGAAGAAATATCCAAAGGAGGGCTTCATCGGGAATTGGGATGTCGGAGATTCCGGGAGCGAGAGTTTTGCGCATTGCAGAATCGCGATACGCGATTTCCCGATCGGCGGGGAACAACAGTCAATCGTGGAGGACATGTGGCAGGATTTCGCGACGAGGAATGGACCGTTGACAGGTCAATGACCATGAGCCATCGAAAATCGGGGAATCGCGAGTCCTGTGGACACAAACACCGTGTCATCGTGAACGCCAAAACTCCGATGGGGGGTTTGGCTACGGACACACGGAGACAGGTCATATGGATCGCGTTCTAGCCGATAGGGGTTAGCGCCTAGGAGGAGGGGCTCATCGCGCATCGGGATATCGAAGATCCTGGAGGCAAGGAATTCGTGCATCTCAAACTCACGAATCCCGAAACCCCGAAGCCTCATCACACACCTATCCCTTGCCACCACGTCATATCCCCGTGTCATGCCAACCACGGTTTCTTCTCGACCCCTGTGTTCCCTCCACCTGGCTCATTCACTTCGAAGCCCACAAATTCTGCCACTTGCATTTGCCCTATCGTTTTCCTTCTGCCACATCCATCCACATGGCCTCTCCTCATCCCATATCCACACCAAGCATGCCAAGTCACCCCTGCCTGATCACCGTCCATTCACCACTTCACGTCAAAGTCCTCCAGTCATCACGACGACCTCCATGTCTACCTACTAGTCTCGCCATAAATTCTCTGAACAGATCCAAATAGCAGAATGAGAAGGCCCCCACGTCCTGTAGGTACAAATTCGACCAGGGCCTTTCCCGATTCAAATGAAACAGTTATTGCAGCAGTTGATGGTGGTTGGACATCGTTTCCACCATAAATGGAAAGTCAAGAAATGACTGTAAGCTTGTCAATTCATTCACAGGTCCTTTTGGAGCGCAATTGCGTTTGACTGAAGTTCACGACTGTCCAGAGACTGCAGGTGCAGTAAAAATGCAGACGTAATGTCTTCAATGCAATGTCTCGAATTGGCTTCTATGTTTTTGCTCTAAGTATTTAGAGGAGTTTTCTCACATTTTGTAGGTATCGATGGTTAAGTAGAGCTCCCGGGTTGTAAAGTTTTAATGAAGCACTGATATTCTAGTGATGTATGGACTTTTGAGACTTCTTGCCTTATGAATGCTAGCTTCTTTTACGCCTTTGTTATACTGTGTTAGAAAAACTCAGAATTGGAGGATCCAGTCGAGTTTAAGTTGTTATAGGATGATGTTGTAATGGATCACTGTAGTAGTTACAAAGTTTCTAATCAATTTTTGTGATTTTCTTAACGCTGAGTGACTTGGAATTGGAGGATCCAGTCAAGTCCCCTTTCAGTTTCTTGAGACCCTGAACCAAGAGGATCTTGCATTCAGAGTCTTTCCTCTGCAAACCGCTGGAAGCCTGTTTCCTACAACTGTCTGTTCACCCTCCCTACCAAGTCTTCCACCTGCTCTGTTAAGGTCCTAACCCGCACATAGGTAGATTAATGTATTCGGATGTAATAAAGGTCAATATTAATAAGACCTTTCAATAAAATAGAATAA
>ML790565.1:768519-784178 GCA_009831015.1 Picea engelmannii
CAAGTGCTATTTCTGTTGCTATTTCGTATATCATTTCTGTGTATTGTGAAGATTATGCTGGATATTTCACTGTTATTCTGTTATTTCTAGCATTTCGTTTCTGTTCTGCATATTTTATATATCTGGTATCTTGCATGCTCACCCTTTTATCAACCCGTTGGCTGAAGTTAGGATTCCAGACCTCCTTTGTTCTTTACATATCAGATACAGTCCCTGAGTTAGAGTGATATCTCCTCGAGCCTTTATCTCCATTTTATCATCCCTTTATAAACAAATTGTGAAATTAAACTGATGGGTGTCGGGCTCTACTCCTGCAAGCAATCCAGCAGTGACTTCCGACGCTAGAATTTCTGGCACTGTTGCTGGGGATGAAATTGAAGATTTTCCCTGGGTAGAACGACATTGAGCCTCTGAATCCGAAGGTGCATCGGATTATCGGAGCCTTTCAGGATTGCTCATTTTCACTTGGCGACTCCATTGTGACGACTCCACTGGGGAGAACCTGCTTTGTTAATTGTGGCTTTCAGAGGCAGGCATACGCGGTCTCATCCACAACTGCCTCTAACTACGCCTAAAACAGATCCAGAGGCGATGCTCATAAAGGGAAAGGCCTCTGAAGAAGAAGCGTCCATCACTGAACTAGGTAATCCACCATATCCTTCTGTTGGAGCTCCTTTTTCTCCTCCTCAGTTATTTGACAGGCCTGTCTCTGCAGTTTCTCGTTTCCTAAATTTTGGGAGTGTTCCTGTCGAGTTTTCCTCTCATGGTCTGGGACCAGAGGGTCAAGACCTTGTCACTCCTCTATCTCTTGAAGCTATACCCTGGCATAGACCCAGGACTGCAGAAGATTTCCCAACTCCTGCACAAGGAGGAGCACCCGTTGACTTGAGCTCGAAATCCAGTTCCTTGAATCACCTCTTGTTTCCCACCCCACTCCGAGATTCATTCCCGGCAGCCCCTTCGCGAACTCCTTCTCCTCCAAATTCTCCCCCACCTAATATTCCTATGGCTGGTGCTAATCCCCCTCTGAATAGAATGGACACCATAGTTGCTGCTAGGTATGCTCCCTTGATCTTACCTCAGTCCATGAATCCTTTCCCTGCTAGAGATTACTTGAAATATATGCCCAAGTTCACCGGGGAAGGGGACATAACTGTAGAGGAACACCTGGCTGCTTTCTACAGTTATGCAGACAACCTGAACATTGGAAATGAAGATGTCTGGATGAGGGTTTTTGTCCAGACCCTGGATGGTGAGGTAAGGAAATGGTTTAGAGGATTAGCTCCCGGATCTATTGCTGGAATTGAAGCCCTGGATAATGATTTCCTGAGGCAGTGGGGAGATAAGAAGGATTTCATGTATTATATGACTGAGTTCGAGTCTTTGAAGAAGATGGAAGGAGAGTCTATCTCTGACTTCTCCAAAAGATTCAATAAAATGTACAATAAGATTCCTGATGAAATAAATCCATCAGAAGCCTCGGCCAAGATGTCCCATGCTAGTGCATTTGGCCCCGATTTCTGTCTTTTATTGAGAGAAAGAAGAGTCGTCTCCTTGGCTCAAATGCAAGACGCAGCCATAGAAGTGGAATCCAATGTATTAGCATCCAATAGACTGAGGAACGAGGCAGACACGGGCAGGAGAAAAGGAAAATCTGAAGCCTCAACTTCTGGCCCATCGGTGCCCCACCTTCAAGTAGATGAACTGACTAAAATGGTGAAGACTCTGTCTGCAGAGATGGAAAGAATGAAGGTAGAGAAGAGGCAAGCATACAAGGTCCCTCAGAGCGCCGAAAACAAAGGAGGTTTTCGGAGGCCTAACCATATCACTTCCCCGATGTTGCAGAGAGACAGAGATGACCAAAAAGTTCAGGCACCTTTTCAAAACAATTTTGCGGCTAAGGGAGAAGAAGGGGAAACAGACGAACTTGAGCCTGAAATCCATTGCTTTGGAGATACTCCTCCTTTTCCTCATCTCACTCAGTCAGCATACGAGGAGTCTCTCATGGAAAATCAACTAAATGAATTGAGCAAGGGAGAAAAGGATGGAGATGGTCAAGGCAGGTACAACCTGAGGTCCAACAAAAGGACAACAACACCTGATATTCCTGAGCAGTCCACTAGAACAGAAAATCCTGCTAGCGCAGTGGCAGATGGTCACAGAGGTAAGAAGGCCCAACCCCTCTCTCCCGTTGTCCACAATCATGTTCCTGAAATAAAAGAAATTCCAAAGCCTACATCTTCTTTTAACTTCGAGCATGAGATCCAAAAGATCAGGATCCCTATGCCACTCACTGAGCTGATTAAACATGACGAATTCAAAAAGCGCTTCTCTGAACTTTTACAGTCTGAAGCCTCATGCCTTCCCTCAGAATCCATAAACCTCCAAGATGAAAATCCAGTAGTTGTCCTGGGCCCCATGGTAGAAAATAGAGATGACTCATCCCCCCCTTTCTACACATCCCTGAACATACATGATAAAGTGCTGCACAACTGCTTGATGGATTCAGGGGCCTCTCACAACCTCATGCCCAAAACTGTCATGGAGGAGTTAGGGATAGAAGTTACCCAAGCCTATCATGACCTTTATTCCTTTGACTCCAGGAGATTTCAGTGTCTTGGAGTTATCAAAGACCTGGTTGTGACCTTGATTCAACTGCCCATGAAGAGTGTGGTCATGGATATTGTAGTAGTTGATGTCGCCCCCAAGTTCGGTATGCTATTATCAAGATCTTGGATAAAAAGACCGGGGGGAACCTTGCAGATGGACCTCACATATGCTACTATCCCAGTGTTTGGAGGAGAGCATAGAAGACTATACAGGGAAGCCCAACTGGCCTACATAATTAGTGATGAAGCCAACCCTACCAACCATCCCATCTTTGCCTTGGACACCGACTTAGGTTCCAGTCTGCTCCAACTCACTCATGCTCCCGAACCTCCTCTTAGACTCAAAAAGAAGCCCACCATTTCCCCCGAACTTCCTCCCTCCATCACCCCCATCTGGAAACTGTTCTTTGATGGAGCCTCTTCCAGGGAAGGCACTGGAGCTGGGGTGGTTTTTGTGTCACCTGTTCAGGAAACCATATCTCTGTCATACAAATTAGTATTTGAAACTACCAACAATGTAGCAGAGTATGAGTCTCTTGTTCTGGGATTGAGAGCTGCGAGGGAGATGGGAATTCAGGAAGTAGCAGTGTTCGGTGATGCAGAGTTGGTGATTCAGGAGGTCAGGGACGCTTATCAGGCTAAGCATCCTCGACTCAGGAGTTACAGGAATGAGGTTTGGGACCTTATTGACAATTTCTTCTCAACGTTTAATATTTCTTTCATCCCATGAGAGGAGAACGCAATGGCAGATTCCTTGGCTACATCGGCTAGCAATTTCAAAGTACCCTCTCCGCCCAAATTTATATATGATGTAGAGGTAAAATACAGGCCCTCCATACATGACAACGTCAAACATTGGAAGGTACTCGAGGATGATCTCGAGGTCAAGAGGTTCTTGGAGACTGTCGAGGAATTTTCAGAAATGCACATTGACCAAGATGCTGTCTTAGAGGAAGAGCTTGATGGGGGTGATTTTCTGAACAAGATTGCAGGGCGTGACATTGTACAGCTGCCCAACAACCACATTCCCAGAGGACTGGTTCCTTTGGAAAGAATTTTTGATGGAAATGATGTATCGTTAAAGGGAAAAGTCTCGGAGGAAGACGTTGGTACTATTCAGTGCAATATTGGGACCAAAGGTGAGCCCAAGTTTGTCAAATTGTCAAAGAATCTAACAGAGGAGCAGAGGTCCGAATACATTGGACTTTTGAGGGAATTTGCTGATGTGTTTGCCTGGACCTACAAAGACCTCAAAACCTATGACACCTCTGTCATCGAGCATAAAATTCCATTAAAGGAAGAGGCAAAGTTGTTCAGGCAGAAGCTGAGACAAATTAATCCCATGCTGCTGCCTATCATGGAGAGGGAAGTGAAGAAGCTTCTTCAAGCTCAGATCATTGTGCCACTAAGATATTCAGAGTGGGTGGCCAACTTGGTTCCAGTAAGGAAAAAGAATGGAGAAATCCGACTCTCTGTAGACTTCAGAAACTTGAACATGAGCTCACGGAAGGATAACTACCCCTTGCCAAAGATGGAACATATACTGCAGAGGGTGACAGGAGCTTCCAGAATGTCCATGGTTGATGGTTTCTCTGGCTACAATCAGGTCTCTGTTCTGCCTGAGGACAGGGAAAAGATGACATTCACCACTCCATGGGGCACATTCATGTATGCCAAGATTCCATTTGGACTAATGAATGCAGGGGCGACTTTCCAGCGTGCCATGGACATAGCTTTTGTCGGGGAAAATGATAAATTTGTGGTCGTTTATCTGGATGACATCACAATATTTTCAAAATCTGATAAAGAACACCGTCGCCATCTCAGGAAAGTTTTCTTGAAATGTAGAAAGTTTGGTATTTCATTAAACCCCAAGAAATCTCTTTTCTCCCTGCAGGAGGGAAGGTTACTAGGCCACATAGTATCAACAGAAGGAGTCAGGATTGTCCCCAGCAGAGTTGAGGCGATACAAGCCTTATCAATCCCGAGGTCCAGGAAGGAGGTCCAATCTTTCCTCGGCAAAATTAATTTTCTGAGGAGGTTTGTGCCTAACTTTGTTGAGGAAGTAAAGCTTATAACAACCATGTTAAAGAAAGAGAATGAAGTAAGGTGGACCCCTCAATCATGACATTCATTTGAACAAATCAAGAAGGCCCTGACTGAATCTCCTGTGCTTATCAGTCCCGACTACTCAAAGGATTTCCTTATTTTCTCCTTTGCCTCACCTAACACAGTGGCTACTGTTCTATTACAAACAAATGACAGTGGGCTAGAGAAGCCTATTGCTTATTTCAGTCGAGCATTGAGGGATGCCGAAGTCAGGTATGACACTATGGAAAAGTAGGCTTATGCTCTAGTAAAAGCTCTCAAAGCTTTTAGAACCTACATCCTGTAGTCAAAGATCATCGCCTATGTCCCCTCGGCTGCTGTTAAAGACATTCTTATTCAGCCTGATATGGACGGGAGAATGAGTAAATGGATAGCCAAAATCCTGGAATTTGACCTGGAGATAAGGCCCACCAAGTTGATCAAAGGTCAAGGTTTAGCCACGCTGTTGGCTGAAGCAAACTGCCAAGCGTTAGGGATAAGTTTCATCAACGAATGCTAAGGTATTAAGCAGGATCGACTGCCTGACGTAGACCATCGAAGGGAGCCCCCATTGACTCGATGTCCTTGGTATAAGGATGTCATATACTTTCTACAGGAGCTGCGGCCTCCAGATGGCCTGCAAAGAAGCAAAGCAAGAGCTCTAAAGCTCAAAGCAGTCAGATACTGCCTGATCGATCAAGTGTTATATTGGAAAGACCCGCTAGGGGTGCTTTTAAAATGAATAAGTCCACCAGAGGCCGAGATGATCGTGGTTGAATTTCACAACGACCTATGTGGAGGGCACCATTTCTGGAGAGACACAACCCACAAAATCCTCAGGTCTGGGTACTACTGGCCTACCATGTTCGCTGATGTCTGCAAGAGGGTCAGAGCCTGCATCAAATGTCAAAAATTTGCAGGAAAGCAACAACTCAGGTCTCTGCCGTTAAAACCGGTGGTGGTTTCAGGGCCTTTCCAGCAGTGGGGCCTAGATTTCATTGGAGAAATTCACCCTGCTTCTAGTGGCCAGCACAGGTGGATCCTGATTGCTACAGATTTCTTTACCAAGTGGATTGAAGCTATCCCCACCAGGAGTGCTTCCCACAAGGTAATCATTGGATTCTTGGAGGACCTCATCACAAGGTTCAGCTGCCCGAATAAGATTGTCACCGATAATGCAGTCGCTTTTGGATCTGAACCACTAGCCAAATTCTGTGAACAGTTTGGGATCAAATTGATTCACTCCACCCCATATTATCCACAGGGAAACGGTCTAGCGAAATCCTCCAACAAAATCCTGATAAGGATCATCAAAAGGTTGTTGGAAGACAACAAAAAGGCTTGGAATTCAAAGTTGAAATTCACCCTATGGGCTGATCGGGTGACTACAAAGAGATCTATAGGTCTCTCCCCTTTCCAGTTAGTCTACGGAGCTGAATCCGTGTTCCCTTCTCAGCTGGCCATTCCTGTAGCGAAATTCCTCCAGGATTATCAGGAAGAGCCCAATGACATGATCATAAGGATTCATCATCTAGTAGAGGTCCAACAGGCTAGGGAGCAGACAGTGGACAAAATTCGGGACCATCAACAAAAGATCAAGCAAGTCTTCGATAAGAAGGCCAAGAAGGAGCAGTTCCAGATAGGAGACCTGGTGCTGAAATGGGATGCTCCTAAACAAGATAAGGGCAAACACAACAAATTTGAAGCCCTGTGGATCGGGCCTTTCAGAATCTCCGAGACCTTCTCAAATAACACATACAGGTTGCGAGATTTGGAAGGTGAGGAAGTTTTCAACAACTCAGTGAATGGGCACTTCCTGAAGAAATGTTTTGTCTGAGCCTCCGATGGCTCCTTTGTTTGTAAATATTGTTCTTTTGTTTCTTAGTTCGTTTCCATTTTAATTTTTGCAGCCTAATAATGACTCCATAGCCCAACAGCGAGGCACTGGAACTGCAAAATGAGTCCTTAGAGCATCACAGGGATGACTCTATCCCCCATGGAGCCTGATGTTAGCAACAATTATGGTATCGGGGAACAAAGGTACGCGGGTCTGCAGGACTGCGTGATAAGTGCCCAAGCGTAGTACACAGAAGAAATATGCTAGGGGCCCGAGTCAAGCAAGCGATCCTGATCATGGACATGAGGAACGACGAAATCTCCACAGGAGGGCTTCATCGGGAATCGGGATGTCGGAGATTCCGGAAGCGAGAGTTTTGTGCATCGCAGAATCGCGATACGCGATTTCCCGATCGGCGGGGAATAACTGTCAATCGTGGAGGACAAGTGGAAGGATTTCGCGATGAGGAATGGACCGTTGACAGGTCAACGGACATGAGCCATCGACAATCAGGGAATCGCGAGTCCCATGGACACAAACACCGTGTCATCGTGAACGCCGAAACTCCGATGGGGGGTTTGGTTACGGACACACGGAGACAGGTCATATGGATTGCGTTCTAGCCGGTAGGGGTTAGCGCCTAGGAGGAGGGGCTCATCGCGCATCGGGATATCGGAGATCCTAGAGGCAAGGAGTTCGCGCATCTCGAACTCGTGAATCCCAAAACCCTGAAACCCCGAAGCCTCATCACACACCTATCCCTTGCCGCCACGTCAGATCCCCGTGTCATGCCAACCACGGTTTCTTCCCGACCCCTGTGTTCCCTCCACCTGGCTCATTCACTTCGAAGCCCACAAATTCTGCCACTTGCATTTGCCCTATCATTTTCCTTCTGCCACATCCATCCACATGGCCTCTCCTCATCCCATATCCACACCGAGCATGCCAAGTCACCCCTGCCTGGTCACTGTCCATTCACCACTTCACGTCAAAGTCCTCCAGTCATCACGATGACCTCCATGTCTACCCGCTAGTCTCGCCATAAATTCTTCGAACAGATCCAAATAACAGAATGAGAAGGCCCCCACGTCCTGTAGGTACAAAGTCGACCAGGGCCTTTCCCGATTCAAATGAAACGGTTATTGCAGCAGTTGATGGTGGTTGGACATCGTTTCCACCATAAATGGAAAGTCCAGAAATGACTGTAATCTTGTCAATTCATTCACAGGTCCTTTTGGAGCGCGATTGCATCTGACTGAAGTTCACGATTGTCCAGAGACTGCAGGTGCAGTAAACATGCAGACGTAATGTCTTCAATGCGATGTCTCGAATTGGATTCTATGTTTTTGCTCTAAGTATTTAGAGGAGTTTTCTCACATTTTGTAGGTATCGATGGTTGAGTAGAGCTCCCGGGTTGTAAAGTTTTAATGAAGCACTGATATTCTAGTGATGTATGGACTTTTGAGACTTCTTGCCTTATGAATGCTGGCTTCTTTTACGCCTTTGTTATACTGTGTTAGAACAACTCGGAATTGGAGGATCCAGTTGAGTTGTAGTTGTTATAGGATGATGTTGTAATGGATCACTGTAGCAGTTACGGAGTTTCTAATCAGTTTTTGTGATTTTCTTAACGCTGAGTGACTTGGAATTGGAGGATCCAGTCAAGTCCCCTTTCAGTTTCTTGAGACCCTGAACCAAGAGGATCTTGCATTCAGAGTCTTTCCTCTGCAAACCGCTAGAACCCTGTTGCCTACAACTGTCTGTTCACCCTCCCTACCAAGTCTTCCACCTGCTCACCCTTTTATCAACCCGCTGGTTGAAGTTAGGATTCCAGACCTCCTTTGTTCTTTACGTATCAGATACAGTCCCTGAGTTAGAGTGATATCTCCTCTAGCCTTTATCTCCATTTGATCATCCCTTTATAAACAAATCGTGACATTAAACTGATGGGTGTTGGGCTCTGCTCCTGCAAGCAATCCATGAGTGACTTCCGACGCTAACACATGTATAAATATATTTTCACAAGACTGAGAAAAGGCTTTTTGTTTTTTGAGAGAGCCGATTGTATTAAAAAGTTTTCCAATCCACTGTGATATAAATAATACAAATGAGATTCTGAATTCTGTCAACTTGAAGCTATGTGTTCTTTACCCTGTTTCCAATATTTTTCAATATTTTTCTTCTTACTTATTTCTAATGAATGATCAACTATAAGTTTATTTCATAGATCTATTGTAGTTTGAATCGATTTGGTTATTAAATCATTTACATTTTTTCCTCTATGATTGCTATCAGCAATTTCAAGACCTGTAGGTCATTTGAATGATTATATTTTACACTTCATTAAAAATCTCGTTTTCCTGTTTGTCTCCTATTACAATATGAGATTCTTTCATGATTAAAGCCTCATATTTTCTCAGCAGTACTACTTTGTTATTTTACTATTCTTAAAATTGTTTCAAGTACAGGAAACAACCTCAACTGTTATTATGTTATTATTTTGAGTTCCAAAACTCTTTTTCTCTTTTCATCCCTTGAAAACTAAGGCAACAAATCTTCAAACTTTTCATATTTAAATAAGACTTTATTTTCCATGAATGTCCCAAATAATAGACAACCCAACATAGAACCTAGCCTTCAAGATCAAACTAGCATTGCTTTGAACCTGTTTAATACTATTATGCAAACATCAACTAACCGGGTTGAATTAGAATGTTCATGGGCAACTATTGAGAGAGATATTAGTATCCAAGAACAATGGAAATCTAGACATAGGTAGTTGAGAAACCAACTATGATTTACCCTTCATTTTGATTCTTACCCTTTAATTACCTTTACCTTTACGGATGCCTTGGCGGTATAATTTAGAGCCTTAAAGTATAAACTCAGGAACAACATGTTTTTGGTGCCGTTGCTGGGGAACGAAGAAATGAAACTTTTCCCTGGGAAGAACGACATTGACACTTTCTTTCTTTGATAGTGAAAAAATATAGAAAACCTTCTAAGGCTACCTATATTTTTTACTTGGCGATTCCACGATAAGTAAGCTGGATATTAGCGGAAAGAACACCAGAAAGAACCCGGATGATAAACAGACCTCGCTAGTCTCTGATCCGGAAGAGATTTTAAAATCACGAAGATCCCTTAGACAAATCATCTCACCTATACATACTATTTTTCAGCCTTATCTTACACAGTTGAACGTTAAGGAAACACTTGAGAGATATTTCTCGCTTCCCCTTTCATACGATATATTCTCCTTTCCTGAGGAATTTTCCCCAAATTTTTGTGAGCCCTCTCCTCACACACTCCGAGCTTCAACCTCAAATCTATCAATGGATGCACATGGAGGTGCAAGAGCTGGGGGCGGTGCCCCAGGAGGACCAGCAGGCGGTCAAGCACCGCTTCTTGAAATTTTCACTAAGGTAGCTGCCAGATACACCCCCCTTGTCCTCCCTGTTCCCCTACACGACCTTCCCGAAAAATTTATGAAAAGCCTTCTGAAATTTACGAGGGAAGGAGATTTAACTCCTCAAGAACACATAAATTTCTTCGATCAATTAGCCGACAACCTTGGAATCGAACACAAAGATGTCTATTCTAGACTCCTCGTTCAGTGTTTTGAAGGATAGGTGAGAACCTGGTTCCGAGCCTTAGCTCCGGGATCTCTAAGATCTTACAAAGAACTTGAAAACACTTTTGTCAGACAATGGGGGGAGAGGAAAGACCACCTCTATTACCTAACTGAATTCAAAGCCCTTATAAAGAAAAACTCAGAATCAGTTCTCGAGTTCACACAAAGGTTTAACAAGTTGTATAATAAAATCCCAGTCGAGGTCAAACCTTCTCAACCCACAACTAAGGTGACTTTCGCTGTAGCCTTTGATCCTGATTTTGCTCTATTATTCAGAGAAAGGATATCAATAGATCTCACCAAAATGCAAGATGATGCTTTAGAGATTGAATTGAACATGATGGCATCAGGGAAATTAAAAGGAAAAATATAAATTGGGAACAAAGAAAATAGGAGATTCAAAGAACAATGTGGGTCCTCAGGATCGGGGAAATCCTCGGGAGATAAAATAGACGAGATGGCTAAAGTAATTAGAGAACTTTCAAATAAGATCACAAAAATGGAATTAGAAAAATAAAAAAGGGATCATTTTCCTAGGAAGGATTTTAGAAGGAATCCTGATCCTCAGGCCCCAAAGAAAATAATAAAGAATGAGGATCAAAAAATTCCAACTCCCTTCAAAAGTGAAAACCTCATTGGAGAAGAAGACCTAGAAGATTTTGAAGATTTCGATGAGGATATAAATAATCTTGGCAACGATAATAAATCACCCTATTTATCAAGACAAAATTACGAAAAATCTTTAAACAATGAAATTACATCGGAAGACGATGTTAGTAACGATACTTCTGAAGATTTGGCCTATAAAGGTGTCGTAGATGATATTATAGCCGAACTTCATGAGAAATATAATTTAATACCTAGGAACATGAGTCTTTTAACCGCCCCAACAATTTTTTTTTGCCTAGGGCCGAAACTGATGAAGCAACTCCAATGGTTGCTGAGAAAAAAACTGCAAAATCCCAAACCACTGACACACATCCTGTCAAGTCAAAGTCAGTAGGAACGCCCGCTGAGAAAACACAGGTTCCTGTGACTGAAACTAAGTCCGCACCACAAAGAAAAGCTGAAAAGAAAGGAATGAAGGCCCCAAACATAGAGAGCGACAAGACCCTGGGAAATTTTAATCTGGAAAACGAAATAAATAAAATCAAAATCCCTATCCCACTTGTTGAACTGGCTAAAAATCCCATATACAGAAAACAAATTGCTAAGATGATTATCTTTTCAAAAGACGAAAGCCAAGCCGATGCCATCAACTTAGATGATGACAAGCCAAACATAGTTTTTGGTCCGCATTTCAAAGGTGCGAGAGACACTGTTGCCCCCATCTATATCACGTTGACCTTGTTCGACCACCTACTTCATAACTTTATGCTAGATTCTGGAGCATCCCACAATGTGATGCCAAAATCCATTATGGAGAAGTTAGGTCTCGAAATCACCATGCCATATGGAGACTTATATTCATTTGATTCAAGAAAGGTCAAATGCATAGGTATGATTAAAGACCTGGTGGTCAATCTGGCACAAATACCCGCTAAAAGAATTCTCATGGACGTAGTAGTTGTCGATATCCCTCCCAAATATGGTATGCTATTATCCAGGTCATGGGGTCCCAAAGTTGGGGATCTCTCCAGCTTGACATGACATATGCTACAATTCCAGTATTTGGAGGACAATACACGCATCTTTACAGATAAACTAGGTTGGTGTTCACGGTAGGTGATCCACATAACCCAAATAACCACCCTGTATATATTGCCAACGAAGATTTAGGAAATTGTATATTATCTATTGATGATGAGTTTGAAGTAGGTATAGACGAAAGTTGTAAAGAAGAAAAAAGAGAAAAAGAAGGATTAAAAGACAATGTATATAGCTCGGGTGTATGGAAGATGTTTTTTGATGGTGCTTCATCCTATTTTGGAGTTGGAGCTGGGGCACTCCTGGTGGCCCCCGATAATCAATTCGTAATTCCCTTTTCCTACAAATTACAGTGGAATGAGAACCACACTAATAACGTTTGTGAGTATGAAGCCTTAGTGTTAGGGTTAGAAGCTGCCAAGAGAATAAAAATAAAAAACCTCGAAGTCTTTGGTGACGTTGAGCTAATCATAAAACAAGCTAACCGACAGTACCAGGCCAAACATCGTAGGTTAAGATCCTACAGGAATTGCGTCTGAGATCTGATCGAAAATTTCTTCTCCTTTGTCAAAGTTCATTTCATTCCTAGAACTGAAAACCAACAGGCTGATACATTAGCCAAGTCAGCCTCAACATTCACACCTCCCACCGCGTTTAAACTAAAGTACCACATACAAATGAGTCACCGACTTTCTATATCGAATAACATACAGCATTGGCAAGTCTTTGAGGACGATGAACAACTTCGAAATTTTTTAGAATCAATAGACGAGTTTGCTGAAATGCACGTTGACCAAGAAAATCAAAATGATCCTACTTGGATAATGCAGGAAGGGGAGGATATTTAAGAGTTCCATGATAAAATCGCGAATCATTGAATGCTCGTTCTTAAAAATAACTAGATCCCCAAGGGCCTGATTTCCTTGGAAAGATTATTCAATCAAGATGATATCCCTTCAAAATCCACTCTACAGCCTCAACCTGAAGAGATTGAAGACTGTGACATAGTTACTAAAGAAAACCCTCGGTTGGTGAAGCTATCCAAATATTTATCCCCAGAAACTAAAAGTAAGTACGCGGAGTTGCTTAGAAAGTACAAGGACGTGTTCGCTTGGTCTTATGAAGAGATGAGAACCTATGACACCACTGTGATTGAACATAAAATACCCCTAAAGCTTGGTGTCAAACCCTTTAGGCAAAAACTCAGACAAATTAATCCTATATTACTGCCCGTGTTCGAAAAAGAAGTAAAAAATCTCTTAGATGAAAAGATAATTGTACCACTGAGATACTCAGATTGGGTAGCAAACCTGGTCCCGATTAGAAAGAAAAATGGGGAAATCTGATTGTATGTGGATTTTAGAAATCTAAATAAATCCTCCCTCAAAGATAATTACCCCCTACCCAAAATGGATCACGTTTTAGAAAAAGTAGTTGGGGCTAATAGGATTTCGATGATCAATGGGTTTTCTATATAAAATCAAATTGTCGTCTGCGAAAACGATAAAGAAAAGACAACCTTCACCACCCCTTGGGGTACATTTATGTATGATAAGATTCCTTTTGGTTTAATGAATACATGTGCTAGTTTCCAACGAGCTATGGATATCGCTTTCATTGGTGAAAGAGACAAATTTGTGGTTATCTATCTTGATGATCTAACCATTTTTTCTAAATCTGATGAAGATCATTTGATACATCTCAAGCAGACATTTGAGAAATGACGCAAGTTTGGTTTGTCTTTAAACCCCAAAAAGTCTCACTTTGCTATGCAAGAAGGTAAACTCTTGGGCCATATTGTGTCTTGAGATGGAATTAGAATTGACCCTAAAAGAGTTGAAGCTATAGACACAATAAATATTCCTAGGAATGTAAAAGAGATTTAGTCATTCTTAGGAAAAATATTTTTTTTGAGGAGATTTATTCCAAACTTTGCTGAAATCGTGAAATTGATCACATATATGCTAAAGAAAAACAACGAAGTGAAATGGACAACAGAAGCTAAAGCATCGTTAGCAAGCATCAAAAAGGTTACAAGCGAGGCACCCGTACTAGCAAGCCCTGATTATCTAAAAGATTTTCTTATTTTATCATTCGCCTCCGAACACACACTCACCGTGGTTCTCCTCCGAAAAAATGAAGAAGGTTTCGAGCAACCAATAGCCTTTTTTAGCAAAAGTCTTAGAGACGCCGAACTTAGATATAATATAATGGAAAAACAAGCATATGCTATGGTGAAGGCGTTAAAATCTTTCAGAACCTATGTGTTGCATTCTAAGGTGATTGCGTACTTAACCACTAGCTCCGTAAAAGATATTTTGGTTCAGTCCGAAAGTGATGGAAACAGAGGACGGTGGCTTGCCAAAATTCAAGAATTCGACTTGGAGATAAAACCGACGAGACTAGTAAAGGGGCAAGGTTTAGCTAAACTCTTAGCTGAATCAAATTTCAGAGCTCTTGGAATAAATGACTTAAAGGGAGGTGAAGAGTGTGTGGACATGAACGAGCTCGATGAACAAATAACTGAAGTCAGAATCGAAGAGAAATTTGTTTCATCCGATTAGTACAAAGACATAGTGTCCTACCCGTTGACCTTGAAGTGCCAGAGTGATTTACCCCCATCTAAAGCCAGAACACTAAAGTTGCATGCGGTCAAGTACTGTATATCTAAGAGACAATTTTATTGGAAGTATCCACTTGGCTTCCTGTTGGTTTGTCTGGTTGAATCAGAAACATAGAAGGTCATAAGCCATTTTCACGAAGGACTGTGTGGAGGACATCACGCTTGGAGGGAAACGACTTATAAGATCCTGAGAGCTGGATATTATTGGCCCAAAATTTTCCCAGACATTAACGCTAAGGTCTGAGCCTGCAACCCTTGCCAATTGTTCGCAGGTAAGCATAAGCTCCCAACGATGCCATTGGTTCTAGTCAAAACGAAAACTCCTTTGTAACAATGGGGATTAGATTTCATAGGCGAAATTAATCCTCATTCTAGCGCTCAACATAGATGTATCATGACTGCAACATATTACTTCACCAAATGGGTGGAGGCTATCCCATCCACAAAGGCTAAAGATTCGGTGGTAATAGATTTTTTAGAAGAGAATATTTTATCTAGATTCGGCTGCCCCCAAAAGATAGTCACAAATAACGCTCAGGCCTTTAAATCTATGGCTATGGTCAGTTTCTGCCAAAAATACAATATCATTCTTGGTCATTCCACTGCGTATTACCCCCAAGGAAATGGGCTACCCGAGTCTTCAAACAAGAGCTTAATCAATATAATTAAGAAAGTGCTGAGCAAAAACAAGAAATCACGGCATGTGCATTTGAAATACGCTTCGTGGGAAAATCGTATAGGCATGAAAAAGTATATCGCCACTTCTCCTTTCCAAATGGTATACGGGACCGATCTAGTGTTACCAATAAATCTAGCGCTTCCTGTAATGAAACTTTGGCAAGATGAGAAGGAAGAAGCAAATCATGTCACAAGAAGGATAAATCAGCTAATTGAAGTCCAACAGCACAGGGCCGAAGTGGATGAAAGGTTGCAGAAATACCAGGACGACATGAAAGCGCTATTCGACTGTAAAGCCAAAGATAGAGATTTTCTCCTGGGAGATTTGGTTTTAAAATGGGATGCAAGGAAGAAAGACTCGACAAAACATGGTAAATTCGATCACATCTGGTGCAGACCATTCAAGGTAACAACTCCTGAGGTAAAAAATTCATTTCTGTTAGAGAATTTGGATGGTAAAATCCTCAACGCCCATGTCAATGGGCGTTATTTAAAACATTATATGGAATAATTGATTTTCAAAATTCCCACTGTATATACCTT
>ML790565.1:784223-827784 GCA_009831015.1 Picea engelmannii
AAAAAAAAAAAAAAAAAAAAAGGTTAATGTTTTTCTAGAAGTAGGGATATAAAATTTTCAATGTATTCAATTCTTTTAAAAGCCCTGATACTCTTCGTTATGTTCCTTTACAGGATCCCGGCTTGCAGCCCAAACAAAGCTAAAGGAGCAAACATATATCCATATTTCAGAAGACAATTTCGCTAAAAACAGGTGATATAAAGATTTCAGTTATTTGAAAAGAGAACGAAAATGGTAACGCAAATGTGTGAATTCCAGAAAAGTCTATTTTTTCAAACAAAGGTTTTTAAAAGTGTGGTGATTGTCTAGTAAGTCTGATATGTCACTAAAAGAATGATTTCTAAATCTAGGCCCTAAGAGTTTCACCTAGAATAAGATAAGAGGTAATTAAAATAAACAAAGAGAGGAAAGCGTCTCTGACAAAGATTTCCAAGAGTTGGGTCTAATTCATGACCCCTGATTTTTCGATTTCCAAGTCTTTCTTTGTCGCCCCTTTCTATCCTCAGGTTTGCCTTCTTAAAAGACCAAAACATCTTTCTGTTTTTCCTACAGAGGGAGAAGAGATTACGTCTTAACTTTGGAAGCTAAAAAATAGTTCTTAAAAGGTAAATCAATCCTCACAACTCCTCACTCTCCGACTAAAAAAAGTTATACTTAGGCCAATCCTGACTCTCCTAGGTTTCTTAACAGTTTTCTAAGGATTTAGGCTTGCTCGAAGGAAGACCCCTGGAATTAATCTTTCCCCTTTTTCCCTGCAGACTAAGGTGCTTTGAAGGTTAAAAAAGGGTTGGTCCAGGGTAATCAAAGCAAGTTGACAGATCTATATTGCAAATTTTTACACAGATAAATTCCCTGGTATACTTACTACCACTAATTGCCCCCACTTCGTGTTTAAAAAGTAAAATATAAGACTGATGGTGAAATGAAATTCATATTTGATTGCCCCCATCTAGTCCAAGAAGACGATGAAAGGAAATTAATTTAAATGATTGCCCTTGTCTCAACATTTAAATGCATAATTATGATTTGAAGTGGTGAAAGGAAATTCATAAAAAAGGGACAGATAACTTCACCGGGGTACTGAACAGGCTCGCTGATAGTGAAGCAATATCTGAGCTATTTGTAAAAGCTGTCATTCGTAATTTTCACTCTACTCTGGTTACCAACCTTTTCGAAACCAGATCTTCATCCCAAATCCAGACAGGGCTCCCCAATTAAAAACATGAAATTTACTTCATTTGATGCAAGCCAAAATCCCGCAAGATCCGTTGGGTTTCCTAGGATTGTTTTGAGCATCTTAAAGCAAACTTAAATTTAGTAGCGAGAAGGAGAAGATCATGGATGTGACTGCAACTGAGTTTACATCGTTGAGAGTTTTGAAAATCTTTTCAGAAGAAAATGTGAAATCTCTTTTTCCCTCTGTATCCCCTTCCTAAACAAGTTTTACAAAAAGAAGCCATTGACTCCATTTACCCAATAAAGGCACTAAGTCTACCTGTTCTCCTCATCCCACAAGGAGACGAGGTCCCCAATTGGAGCCTATGTTGAAACATATATTAATTTTTTTATCTTCAAAACTAAAATCTTCCTTTTTCGGGTTTCGGTTTTTCACGAAGCATAACCCTCACTATGTTTTCCAAAAGGTCGGTACCAAAATCCGGACAAGCTTTATTCTTTAAATAATAAAAGGCAAAAAACCAAAAATGTTATAAAACTCCCGATGCACTTTCTGTAAAATTATTTCTTAAATCACGCAAAGTTTAAACCCTAAAGGAGTTAGGATTAACCTTTAAAAAGTTTTTCAAAATTCGGGTTTTACTGAGAACATAGGTTTTAATGCATTTTCAGTCGTGGAATCCCGATCCCCGATTTCCTGAAATGTGGAAGTTATTAATTATTAAAAACTAAATTAATCATATCGTGATTTTGGGATTCAGGATTCATCAATGACATACCTCTTGACACCACGATCCCTGAAATCTCGAAACGCGAATTCCCGACTCTTAATCTATGTTTAAACTAAATTAATTCTGTTTTGGAAGTTAGTCCTTAATCCTGATTAATTAATTCACTAATACAAAAATTTAAGGCTTAAGTTAATCGTATCGCAATTTCGGGATTCAGGATTCATCGATGACATACCTTTTGTCAACACGATCCCCGAAACCCTGAAAGAATCAAAGTGGGTTTAATCCCGATTAATTAATTCACTAATACAAAAATTTAAGGCTTAAGTTAATCGTATCACAATTTTGGGATTCGGGATTCATCGATGACATACCTTTTGTCAATACGATCCCCGAAACCCCGAAAGAATCAAAGTGGGTTTAATACTGATTAATTAATTTACTAAAACGAAGTTAAGCCCTAACTTAAACTTGTCGTGATTTCGCAATTTCGAAAATCGGGATTCAACGATGACATACCTGTTTTCAACACGATCCCCGAAATCTCGAAACACGAAGTCTTGACTCTTAATCTGTGTTTAGTCTAAATTAATTCTATTTTGGAAACATGATTAATGACAATCAAACTTTTTAGGTTTGTTCATGTTTTAGTTTCCGATTGAATGAAATCTTCCAAATTTTGAATTCAAAAGCACCAAAAGGCGACCATTTTAATAAAGGATAACTGAGGATATGTGACACTAATGCGTATCTTAGTAAATTTCCAATGCATTCAATGTATTGAATTCTTGTCAGTTGCGTTAGTACCTTCATCGTGAAATGAATTAAAAGAGAGTTTAAAGGTCTGTGTTTCACAACATATTTTGTTTCATATTATCATGCGTAAGACACATTCAGTTGAGCTCATAAAGTACTTTTCTGTGACAGGTTTTCCATCTAACATAAAGTCATGGCACCAAATAAAGCACAGAAGAAGAGTGAATATACAGAGGAGATGCGTAACCTGGAAGGAGATATCATATCTGACACTACGCCACATGCCATCGACTCAATTAAATCCTGGTCACAACTCTTTGAATTCCTAGATTACGAAATCAAGAATTCTCCTACTGATTCCGAGAATCACTTTCGGGATATAGCAGAATCAGAGATTCATAAGATCGCAATGCGCGCTCGGCTCATGGAATACAACGACATGATCGGTTGGGCCTTGGAAAAGGTTGATATCCCGACAATAAGCATTTTAAATGATCAAGGAGTTGTCGTCGATTCATTCAGTCCAGAACATATACAAGTAATGTATAAACTCTTACCAAATCCAAAGTACATTTATAATGCCGAGTTTTTAGCTGAATTTCAAAGGAAGTAGTGTACTGAGGCAGACCGAACTTATCCCGATTTAATCAGAGAATGGTGGATATGTCCATGAAATTTTAGGGCTGATACTCATGGGGTTTATGCCACAACATCTTTGAACGAGTACATGGTCTATGTAGCTATTATGCTATGTAGACTTTTCGGGAAAAAGAATCCCTGCCATTTTCCTGCAGAATGGGTGCCCTTTTTAGAAGAAGCTTCATAAGGATATACTTTCAACTGGTGTAAGATTTTGTCTGATAACCTAGCTCAAGAAGTTTCAAATTACAGAGTTGCAAAATCTAAAGGCCAACCAGTGGGTTTCTACATGTCAGTGTACATTATGGACGTAGTCTGCTTTGTGACTCCTTTTTCCCTGATGAATTGGATTTGGAACATAACCTGCCCTGAACCCATTCACGAGTATCACTCTGTGCTATGGGAAGAAAATGCTAGGAATGCATTTTATGAAATTTGTCATTTCGTAGTAATTCCAATGTATAAAATGTTTTATGGCTGTGAACCCCCTCACATTTCAGGGCCGGTCTCAGAAAATCTCAAAGTAATAGCTGACTGGTTTGTTGATGAAAACTTCTCTTACATTAGGGTTTATGGGTGCTCAATATCACCTCACGCACTTCCGAAATTCCTCTCAGATAGACTGTTATTGAGGGAGGTAGCACATCAAATAGTGAAAGGTGGTATTAGAATAGAGCTAAAGGCAGTACAAAAGAAATCCTGGCCAATCTTCCCTGTGTATGTCGGGAAATTTTCATTACTAAACCTAGGCCATTCTAAAGTGGAAGCTGAAGCTTTAGAAGAAATAAAAGTGGTAGATATTGAGCGAAGAAAGCATGACCCTTATCAATTAGTAAGCAGACATTTGATGCACTATAATATGAAATCTTATGAATACGAAAAATATGTTTATGAGGATATATTCAAGGAGCTTATAACTTATGAGGAGGTATTGAACAGGGTAGGGGCCTCATCATCCAACTTACAGACTGGTTTCATGTCCTTCCAAAGTCACAGGCGAAGTTGTTTGCCAAAAATTTTGCAGGGTGAATCCACGACCCCTCCTCCAGAGATGGAAGGGCCTCCTCCAGGCTTTGAAACAAATGTTCAGGATAAAGCAAATACAAAGGGAAAAATGAAGGAGACTGAAATGCCTTCACAAGAAATAGAGGTTCCTCAGACAGAAAAATTAGAGGCGGGGAAAGGAAAGGAGTTGGAAATACCCTCGGAAATCCCTGAAAATATTCCCAAAAAAGTAGGAGGAACAGTATCAATGGAACTTGGAAGTCCCATTACCTCTTTGACTCCATTGCGGTCTACTTATGGAAACCCCCAAGAGGGAGCTCTATACGTAAGTGATATTAAGCCTATTTCTAGAGATGAGATTACTCCCTATGATTAATTTTTCAGTAAAAAGAGAAAGGCTATCCTAAAACATGAAATGCATCCAAGAGGAGATATGATTATTAAAAAGCACAAGATCATTATAGATGGACAAAAACTTAAAGAGGGAGAATTTGCTACAGAGATAGCAGGCCCAATGGGAGCCTTAGCATCGTCAAATTTATACTCTGTGGGTAATTTGACAACTATGCTTGAGCAGAAGGATCAGATGATAGCTCAACTACAGGATGAATTAAATGAGACTGAAAGAAATATCAATTGGGGTATAAAAAAGGGTCTAGAACGAGCTAGATTAAATGACATTCAAGAAATTCAAAAAATGAAAGCAAGCTTAGAGGAAGCAAGTTAGAAAATACAGGTCACTCAATCACATTTCATAAAGCAAGAGGAAATAAATAAACAATTACAAGATAAGATTAATTCCATTTCGAATCAAGTGGTAGAGCTTGAAATCTTTCAGGCCCAGGTATTGGAAATACATATGAAGATAGAAAAAGAACAACAGGGAGTGTTTTTTAATCTGGAATTTGTTCATAAGTACTTTCAGGAAACAAATAAATCCTTGGAGAATATTCTCCAGAAAGAAAGAGAAGTGAAAGCAGCCAGAGCAACTTTCCAAAAAGCAGTGGCTGTTTCAACAAAAGAGGATTTCGGGGAAGCTAAAAAATTATCTGTTTCAGAGCAGATTAAAGGTGATGTAATACTCAAGGTATGGGAGGCAGACCTCACCGAAAACAAAAGAATGACTAGAGAAGTTAATGACAACTGTCAAGGAATTTTTGACCTTTTAGAGAAAACTTCATTGAACATTGGAAAAAACGACTGTTCAGGGTTGTTAGGGGAAATTAACACTGTTAAGCATCGGTTAAGATTCAAAGAGGATCTGGAAGAAATTCAGAAAGAGATCCCACAAATAAAGCTAATCAATTTCACTCAAATTGATAAATGGATAGTAATGCCTAACTTAAATCTACAAACTATCAAGTTCACGAGAAAGATAATCGAAGACCGTCTGCCAGAACTGCAGATAAAGTTTTTCTTATTTGAAGCAAAGGATATTCCAAAAGCTCCCAGAGTTTTAGTACAGTTTTTGGGAAAATGTATTCATTGTCTTAAAGCAGAAGGAGGAGGTTCATCAACGCAAACATAAAATACTATTTTGAAGATTTTTATCATTGGAATAATGAAGCAGTTAGAATAGAAATGTAAACGTTTTGAAATTGTTCATTCATGTAACCGTTAGTTTTAGGAAGTTAGTTAATCACCAAAGGGAAAAATGTTTGGTGATCATGTATAAATATATTTTCACAAGACTGAGAAAAGGCTTTTTGTTTTTTGAGAGAGCCGATTGTATTAAAAAGTTTTCCAATCCACTATGATATAAATAATACAGACGAGATTCTGAATTCTGTTAACTTGAAGCTATGTGTTCTTTACCCCGTTTCCAATATTTTTCAATATTTTTCTTCTTACGTCTTTCTAATGAATGATCAACTATAAGTTTATTTCACAGATCTATTGTAGTTTGAATTGATTTGGTTATTAAATCATTTAAAGTTTTTCCTTTATGATTGCTATCAACAATTTCAAGACCTGTAGGTCATTTGAATGATTATATTTTACACTTCATTAGAAATCTCGTTTTCCTCTTTGTATCCCGTTACAATATGAGATTCTTTCGTGATTAAAGCCTTATATTTTCTCAACAGTAGTAGTTTGTTATTTTACTATTCTTAAAATTGTTTCAAGTACAGGAAACAACCTCAACTGTTATTATGTTATTATTTTGAGTTCCAAAACTCTTTTTCTCTTTTCATCCCTTGAAAACTAAAGCAACAAATCTTCAAACTTTTCATATTTAAATAAAACTTTATTTTCCATGACTATCCCAAATAATAGACAACCCAACATAGAACATGGCCTCCAAGATCAAACTAGCATTGCTTTGAACCTGTTTAATACTATTATTCAAACAACAACTAACCGGGTTGAATTAGAATGCTCATGGGCAGCTATTGAGAGAGATATCATCATCCAAGAATAGTGGGAAGCTAGACAGAGGCAGTTGAGAAACCAAATCTTATTTACCCTTCATTTTGATTCTTACCCTTTAATTACCTTTACCTTTACGGATGCCTTGACAGTATACTTTAGAGCCTTAAAGTATAAACTCAGGAACAACAAGGGGGACCCAATTTATCTATAAGCAGAAGTTAGATTGCTACTTGACTACTCGATAGGAACATGTGTGGCAAGGGTCCTCTATTTCCTTTTCTTTATGTCTCCTCATTTAAGCTTTGTTTATTTCCTTTAAGATGGCACAAATCAAATCTAGGAAAAACAAAAACAAAACTGGCAGAAAACACATCAAAACAATTATGGGGTTTAATATGGATGAACCAATTTTTTTTATATTCTTGGTGAGCCAGGGGTCCAACGTACAGAAGGAACAAATACCAATGCTTAGCACCACATGAAACAAATCTGCAAACTATGTGATTATTGTGGAGAGAGCAGGGTACAATGGGGGTTTACAATCCATTTTAGTGGTTTACTGACACTACTAAACCATGTCCACCAAGAGGATTTGAGCTCTTATTGGAAACACAATCTTCAATTTGCTAGTGGATCTCCATTTTCCCATCTTTCAGTAAAAGTGGAGGATTTAGCAAGAGCATGGGGTCCTTTTATGGTAGATTTCTTTCAAAAGGATGCAATAAACACAGACGAAAGATTGGTTTTTGAAAACACAAAGCAATATAGGGGGATTATAAGGCCTAAGAAGATTTGAAAGCTAAGGCAGCCACATAAGAAAAAATTCTCAATGATCTTGTCGAAAGTGAACAACATATCTAGTAAGGCTCCTCAAGCTAGTGTGGAGCAAATAGAAATTAAGGATCTCAAACTAGATTTGGACAGAGAAAAGGTTTTCGAAGCAAACAAAGAAGACAAGAAAGTAGTTACTCATGACAACAAATACCTATACAGTCCCACATCAACACCATTAATGTGGTCATCTGAGCTATATGTGAAATAACTCATGAGCATGAAAAGGAGACTTGAAATTTTAGAAGAGAAAAGATGGTATGAAGTAAACAAAGTAAATGAAATTGTACTTGAGTTCAAAAGCAAATTAGAGGGAGGAAAAAAATCTCTTAAGGAACAAATCTCAAGCATGTAGGTTAAAATGGAAAAAGGATAGCAATAAGTGATTGCTTTGAAAAAAGAATTATAACAGATGAGGATAACTAGAGTTGAGAAACTAGAATTGGTGAAAGAAGAGGACACACCACAAAGACAGGAGATTCAATTAGTGTTAGACGACTTGGAAGCTAAAGAAAATCAGCTAAAAGATTAGATAGAAGAGGTTAAATCATGGTCACAAGTTGTAAGTGGGTCATCAAACAAATAAAAAAAAATCATTGAGAAGCAAATCAAAATACAAATAAAGGAAGAACATGATAAGCGAGGCAAGGCTGCAAATATCATTATCCAAGGACTGAGGGACTTTGGTGAAAATGAGAGGATGAACATTCTAGCAAGGGACTTCCTTAAAGATAAGTTGAAGTGGATAGGGTGTATTCAATAGGAACGAAGGATTGGACAAAAGATAGAAGGAGGAAGAGATAGACATGTAAGAGTTATCTTAAGGAATATAGAGGATAAGAATATGATCCTTAGAAATAGAGGATTTCTTAGAGGCACATACATCTACCTAAATGAGGACTTGACTTTTTCTCAACAAGAAAAACAAAGAAAGGTGTCAGAAAAAGTGAAAACAACAAGAAATGAGGGAAAATAAGCATGGTTGAAGAACATGAAGGCTCAAATCGGTGATCATTTCTCAAATAAGAAATAGGAAATCGGGGTCCCACAGAACTATTTACATGTAGTAATTTGGAATTGCAGAGGTTATCCATGGAGAAGAGGTCTGGGGTTGGGGCCCATAGCAGAGGGGAAATATATTATCATTCTTGTAGAAACACATGATCATGACGGATGCAAGGTTCTAGATTTCAATGGGTACAATAAAACTTCAGTTTAGAACAAAGGAAATGAGACATGCAAAGGACATGGGGGAGTTACAGTGCTAATACATGAAAAATGGTGTGGTGTTGTAAAAGTGGTAAAAGAGGACCCAAACAAACAATACATCTGGCTGCAAATAATTGAGAAGGAGGTTACTTTCAGGTTGGTTGCTTGCTATTTTTCCCCAAAAAACTCAAAGATCTATAAAAGAAGCAATTTAGACAATGAAGACCCGTATGCCTCATTGAAAAGAGATATCTCTCTATTCAACCACTTGGGAGAAGTAATGTTAATGGGTGATTTTAATGCAAGGAAAACTAACAAGCAATCTCTCCAGTTGATCAATGAAGAAAGAGGGGAAACCAATCCCTTATGGTTGGAAGAGAGTGGAGATCAATCATGGGAAAAAGATTCACAAGATGGAAATAGGGGCATGACACACTTTGGGGAAGAACTAATGGGGCTTTGTAGTTTGTTTGTCATGGTTATTTGGAATGGAATGAGAGGGTGGCCAACTTCAGGGGATATCACATGCAAAACTTATAATGGTCAAACTATGGTAGATTACTTAATTTTCTCTCAAAGTTTTACTTCTAGAGTGTTGCAGTTTGATATAGGGGACTGTCCTATGGAAATGAAATCTGATCATGCCCCCCTATTGGTTAATATAGACTTCCCTACTAGTCCACACGATAATCAAATCCTTGGCATACAAAAGAAAAATCTTTCCAAAGGCAAAATTCTCATGAATCAGGAAAATTGTTATGAACATAATATATAATAATAAATATAAATAAATTATAATAGTTAATGACTAATTAATGAAGAGACACCTTTCCAAAGAAAGGTCAGGTCTCTTCATGGAAGGGCACCCATGTGTGGGTATATAAGGCCCTCATTCTTATTGTATCTCATAATATCATATTCATATACATTATTATTTAATATATTATCCTTTATGGATTATAACCCATTGTCCTACCTACATTGGGTATTTACCTAGTGAACTGGCTTGGTTCACCAAAAAAATAGGGAAAGGTTTTGTGTTGCTCTTAAACAACTGTTTCAGGTTATAAAGTACAGTAGGGAAGATGTGACAACCAATGAGTCAGGTGGTCATGTTCATAGTAGTTTGTTGATCCCAACAATCCATAAGGCCTTAAGTGCATGTAAAAGGTCTCATCCCAAAAAGAGGGCTACAAGTACTTTTATGAAAAATCCATGGTATGATGAAGAATGCAAGGCAACCAAGAGATCTCTAAAAGAAAGAAATTTGGGCAAATAAAACAAGAAGAAATAAAAAAAAAATAGTACACTAAAAAAAAGAAGAGTATGTAAATGCAAGCATAAAGGAGTTAATATCTCTTGGAAAACACAACCCCAAAGGATTTTGGAGAGAACTACAACAAAGGAGAAAACATATTGAAAACAATATTACGGATATCCAATGGTTAGAATATGTGAGGCTCCTTTATGAGCAGGTACATGAGAAAGATACTCCTCCCATAGTGAAAACATCAGTGGAACTATTCACAGTGGATGATATCAAGCAAGGAATAAAGAGGTTAGCAAATGACAAAGTGGAGGACATAGACGAGCTTCAAGATGAATTTTTAAAATGGGGGTTGAGCTCCTTGCACCTCACATAAAAGGAATTTTCAATGGGGTCATCCAAGACGACTTTTCGGGAGAATGGACCACCAGTGTGGTCATTCCTCTCTTTAATAATGGAGATATCAATAACCCTTCCAACTACTGCACTATTATGGTCAACCCCCTAATGGGAAAGCTTTTTGGGAGCATGACAGAGCGAAGAATCAACAGTTTGGAAGAAGATGAGGGAAAGGGGGAAAAAAGGCAGGCGAGTTTTAGAACATGGCATCTACCATTGATCATTGTGTCACCCTTAGACATTTGATAGAGAAAATCTAGGACAAACGAGGTGAAACAACCTATTGTTGTTTTGTGGACTTTAAGAAAGCCTTCGACACAGTTCCTAGAGACAAACTATGGAACAAAATGGAAGAGTTGGGTATCCCAGATGGATATAGAGCGGTAGTTCATAGACTTTATGAGAAGGTTAGAGATAAAATAAAAACAAGTGAAGGAATGTCTGAATGTTTTGGTAGTGATATTGGCATTAAAAAAGGATGTCCTATATCTCCCACTTTGTTTGGTTTATACATTGATAAGTTGGAAGCCTGGTTGAGCAGGATGGATGGAGAGAGTGTCCATCTAGCAGTGTATGCGGTGAAGCTACTTTTATATGCGATCTTATTCTAATTTCAAAAACAACACATGGATTAAGAGAACCTACCAAGACCAAAATCATGATCTTTTCTTTAAGCAAAAAAGACAAATCAATCAAATTTCTTTTCGAAGGAAGTCCATTAGAGATAGTGAAAGAATACAAATATCTTGGGATTGACTTCCACTATAAGCTCAGTTTGGAGACTTGTAGGGAGAAAAGGATATAGGGAGGATGGAGTGCCTCATACTTACTCCAAAATAGGTGTAGAAACGTTGAACTTTTGGATTGGAAAACAAAACAAAAACTCTTTGGTTTGCTAGTTATGCCAGTTGTTCTCTATGGTTGTGAAATATGGGGAAGTAGCATGTCAACTTGTAGATGGAGACAACTAGAAAGAATTCATAAGAGATTAATTACTAGCAATCTCAAAGTTAAATCCACGGTCCCGTATGAAATTATTTTAGCTAAAACATGTAGTTTTCAGTTGGAGGCGACAACGATAACCAAATTAATAAGCTATTTAAAGAAGGTTGAAAACATGGATAACCAATGCTGGCCCAAGTTATTTATGGAGGAGGAGTTAGGAATAAAACTTGGATGAAGCAAAATAAAAAGTGGTTGAGTAAGTGGAATATGAAGTTGCATGAATGTCCTAACACCAAGGAAGAAATAAAAAAGTTTGTGATTGAAAATTTTAGGATTTCCATGTGGACCAATCACAGTGGGTGTGAAAAAGCATACTACATCAAGGAGTTTAACCTAAATTGTGACCATAGTGAGAAAACATATTTAGGGGCAGCTATTAAAGGAAAATCAAGGTTGTTAGTTGCACATCTGAGGATGGGTTCACATCACCTTAGATGTGAGACCGGTAGGTGGAGGGTACCCAAGGAAGTTTGGGAGGAGAGAAATTTCATATTCTGTAATAAGTGTGTGGTGGAGACAGAGTGGCACTTGGTCACAAAATGTGCAGCCTACAAGGATATTCATAGTTAGTTTGAAAACAACTTAAAATTCGACAACATGCACCATCTATTTGATGAGGATAAGATGAACCAGATTGCTAGTCTTCTAGTCAAGATTCACAATAGAAGATTCGACATCGAAAAGAGTGTGAAGATGAGTTAGGGATGTTATTCTCTTGGTCCCTTAGTCTGTTCATCCTCGTGGACATCATTAAAATCAATCATTAAATCAATATCAATAGCTTGCACCTTGATTCAACTTCCAATGATGAATAAGAGTTATGATGCCTCTATGGCAAGAGCAAGTCGTTGTAATAACTTTAGCATTTTGATTTGTGGTTAATTCAATCTCAACAAGCACCTAGATAAATATTATTGTGTAATTTTAATGAGGTTTGAAAGTTTAATTCAACCCTATTTGTTAAATGAAAATGTGTTGATGATCAAGTTTTTCCAGGGTCCTTTATTTCACAACGTATGCAAGATTATATAAAATTCTACATACAAATTTATTGAGATATAAAACCCACAAGTCTAAGAAAAATCCAATTTGTGATAGTTCTAATCCTAATAAATGATTGAAGAATTCATCTTTCATGTGTCACTTTGCTTCTAGGCTAAAATTCCACCAAATGCAAACTTCGCCAATTAAAATGCCACCAAATGCAAACTTCACGAATGAAAATGCCACAAAATGCAAAATAACATCTATATTGCAATGATCAAAATTGAAATTTAATGTATGTGTGTATAACAATTTTATTACAATTTTATAGCTTTGAGGACAAAGATTAATGAGCTACACTATAAATGACATTAATAGATAATGAAAGATTATAACATTTTTCATTCAAAAATGTAAAATAATAGGATGAAAAAAGATCAATTAATCCAATCCTATTTAGCAATAGCTACAAAAAACCATGTCCATCTAAAATTGGTTGTTCAATAGTCATAACCAAATTAGATTGGATTGGACCTTTGTTGTCATTCTAGCCTTAAGTTCACTATGAGGCCACCAACTGGTGATGCTTAGGTAGGTGTAGCCTCTCTTGATTAAACTTTCTCCAAGTACCATTGTTGATTAGGTCTTTACTCTCTCGCTAATTCAATGGTCAAACAAACAAAATGGTAGGTGTCTTTCCAAGATAAAATGCATTTAGAAAAACCTCCAAACTATTAAGTTTATACTAGATCCATTGAAAAATGACCTACAATCATTGACATATAACCTTAGATGAGGAAGAAGACTCCATGCAACACTGTTTTGTGATATGAGCACATTGTCCTATGATTAGAGAAATCTTTTTATTATTATTTAAAAGTAAGAGATAATTTTTCTAAAAAAATTCAAAAGAATTATATGTAGATGCAAGGGAGAAACAAATAATTCTCACATTTTATGTGCAATCTTAAAAATCATGCTATATAAGGGTTGAAGCTTCTAGAGGTATATTCATTTCTCTTTTTCCTTTTAGCACTAAGGGATGTGGGAAATAAAATATAATAATAATATGCCTCTATATGTGCAAAAGAATAACCTATAATGTCGGGGAATTGCATAATGAACGCCATTGCCATTTTCTGTGGTAAACAAAACCATAAAATTCTCTACAGTTTTTGGCACTAGATCATTGTAAAGTTCCATCATTATCTATCCTAGTTTCTCCTCCATGGTGATGTATAGTTAAAACCTTGGATTTAGCATTTTACTAGATGGATTCAAGCCTCAAATCTCACAAAAACCCAAAACCCTTATTTCCTCTTTAAAATTTTTAAGGTGCAAAACTCTGTGCAAAACTCTATTGTGATTTTTAAGGTGAAAAACTCTATTGTGATGATGGATGTTATCAAAGAAGTAAATTCTTTGAGAAATGCCTGAACTATCAATATAGTCTTTAGTTAAGGTGGAAACTCTATTATCGTAAGGTAGGTGAAATTTTTTTGAGTCATAATACAAGTACCATGTATCCATTCCATGTGTGTTCCATCTTAACTCAATTAAATGCAAAGTGGACATATCATTTAACGATGAAAATTGGAGGATATGTATATATAGTTATTTTATATATTATATATACACTATATTAGGAAATTTGATCATTCTTTGTATATTACCATCGTCAAATTTACTTCTAATGGGTTTATGTATATTACCACAGTAAAATTTACGTCATCAAAGTTTAAGAGGACATAGTTTTCTACATTTGACAATGATTTAAAACTATCAAATAAGTCATCAAATACAAAATCTGTCCTTTTGGACGTCAAATTCTAGGCCTAATTCCAATATTTCTAACTTGTTGACGATTGCTTCCACATATATTCCCTTTGCTTTCCACTTATCACCTAACAATGACATGAATGACTGGATTTTTGTTATTAATATTAATATTCCGTGACTTAATACTGCCTCGATACATTGTCCACAACTTGATTTCCTCAGATGCTCGTTTGACCATGGGCCAATTTTAGCCTCCACGACAACAAATGTTAATAAGTTGGTTATGTTCTCTTCAATGTGTAGCTAGTCTTAAAAAAAAGCAATAGTTTAAATGTTCTATCTTTTGGATGTTTTCTAGTAACTTTTTCGGTTTGATTGTGTCCGAAATCTGGTGATGAATGGTTGGATCTACGGATTTGAGTTACTAAGTTTGTATAATCTAAGTGTTCCAGGGTTTTTTAGCATGCTGAATCCATTTATGTATTTAGAAATAAAATTTAAACAACAAAAAATAGTGATTTTGTCCAAATTTACTTCACTGAATTTCGACCAAAAAACCCAAAAGGTAGAACGTTTAGCCAACGCCTAAAAAAAATACCACATGCCACATTTTTATATTCCCAGAGAAAAAAATCTAGTAATTTTATTAAAGATAACAAAATTACAATGGTAGATACTATTTGGTATTTCAGATTTCCCATGAATGGCATTATACAAAAATTGAGCATATGTCCTTCCTTTACAAAATGGATAAAAAGCAAACAACATATATTCAACATACTACTATCTTTGAATAATAGCAAATCTATGGGTTGTTGATCCCATATAGTCAACATCTAAGCTCTAGTTATAATATGCAAAAAATGCTACAAATTCCCAATAATAGTCCAAAAGGGAGCCAATGTTTAGATCATTTTCAACAAGTTCATTCTTCCATAAACTATGAAATACTAAGGAAAATAAAACTAGGATTCATGAAAATGAGAAGTAAGCTATCCTCAATGGGACTCAATAATTTCCCAAGCTCCTTGTTGCAACTCTGGTCCTTCCTCAGACAACCTATTATCTTCAATATTTTGTTCCCTATACACATGAGCAAATGAAATGTGAGTGAAAGCAAATTGTAGGTTCTTGATGTCTCGAAATAAAGGCTACAAAAGTAGTTCCACAAGATAGAGTCGCCTTTCTTCCATTGTATAATTAAGAGAGATTTGTCCAATATTTGAATATGTGTGACTTCTTTTTCAAGAGAAAGGAAAAGGACCATCTTGAGTGTCGAGAGTTTGTTGATTTTTTTTGTGGCTTGGTCGATCCCCACTTTGAATGAAACATAGTGATAATGGGAGAGGAAAATGATACCTCCAACCGATCCTCTTGATGGATTGCCTTGAGAGGCTCCATCAAAAAATTCTCATTGGAGGGATTCATTTAATTGTCCTATTGACACTCACGCATGAGGAGGGGTCGAAGAGAATTGAGGAAAAGCACTGAGAATGCTAATAATTTGAGTATCAAAATTTAAGGGCAAGGTGTCCTTTCCCTCTAAAATCTTGGCATTTATGGCCAATCAAATTCCCCAGGTTAGGTTGAGGGGAAGGGATTTGAAAGATTTAGTGGCCCTATTATGATACCAATATTTTAAAGTTTCTTCTATGGATGCTCCTTGCTAGGGATTATGGAATCCAGTTAGTCCTTTAATTTCTTTTCAAATATGTTTTGAGAAAGGGAAAGAGAGGACAAGGTGGGGTTTTGTTTCGATATTAGCTTCACAAATGCAACAACTACCTAGGCCTTTATAGTGTATTTTCTATAAAATATCCCAAGCAAGGGCCGTATCATTGAGGATTAGCCACATGAAAACTTCTTCTTTTGTCGGGCATAATTTGAATTTCCAAATGGATTTTCACCACTAGATCAACAACAAATCCATGCCTTCCATCACTAAGGCCTTATAACCAAATTTAGGATCATAGCCTCTTAAAGGGTTTAAGGACCAAATAATTTCATCCTCATCATCATTTAGGATGATATCACACTTCTTGAGACATTTTATGTAAGCTTTCCAAGCCTTAACGTAAGCCTCATCGAGTTCTAGGTCTTGGATGAGAGGAGGTGTCAACCTATGTGCCACCTTGCTTCCAATCTAGGGGTCTAGGCCCATCTAGACTTTGTCTCATTTTCCAACTCTTTGACTTAACCAATTCCCAATCAATGGGAAGGCTATGATCATGGCTTTTCAAATGATGAACGAGTTCAAAAGACATTGTTTAGGGTTTGTATCCAATCCTCAAAAGAGATGGTGGATTTTTTTTTTTATCTTTTATGGTCTAAGCCCAAAGTTCCTGTCCCTGTAATAGTCTCCAAATGTTTTTAGCTGCGAGGCATTTTGAGAATAGAAACATATGTTTTATCCCCCAACGACCTTGACATTTTGGGATAGTGATATTTTTCTAGGATACCAATGCCATACCTTATTTTACCAATCCCCTAACCATATGGAGTGATAGTAGAGCTACCTATTACGTTCAATGGTTCATTTCAAGATCCAAGCAAGGGACATCTAGTAAAATGGGATGGCCTCAAGGACAGATTTGACTAGGACTAAGCATCCACCACATGATATCCACCTATTGCACTAGGTGTTTAATTTTTTCTCAACTTTGGCAATGAACCATTGCCAATTTGCTTTGAGATATAGATTGTACTTTAGATGAAAATTGAGGTATTTGAAGCCCATGTCAAAACTTGTTACATGAAAGTGGAAGGTGTGATTAATGTGCTACTTCTCATCCTATGAGAGACCCCTACATGTAATTATAGATTTTAAAGAGTTATTCAATATGCCCATGGCTACACAAAATATATCCAAGATATCTTTGAGATTGTCCACCATTCTTTTAGATCCATAACATAATATGAGAAAATCATCAACAAACAATAAGTGAGAAACAAAACAAGAATTGTTGATCAATATACCTTTGAAGGAGCCAAAAGAACATCACAAACATCTAGTGGGGCAACATCACATAATACCTCATCCTTGAAGGGTTGGATGTCGTATGAAAATCAACATTATTGGTTGACACGAAGATATCGTCCCTGGCGAAGCCACTCGATGTTATATGGATGTGGGTGTGGTGTTTTCGAAAATCCCAATTGTTTGACGACCTCTGTTGAGATGAGGTTATTCTAGCTTCAATTATCAACAATGAAATGCAATGGGGTCCCGTTCACCCACATCTATGAATGGAAGAGGTGCTCCCCCTCTTCAGGATATGTTGGTTCTTCTGGTTGAATTGTTGCAGTCGCGACAGTAGCAGTGAGGTCTACGTCGATGATCTGTGTTCTCCCATTATTTTCTGAATAAGAATCTGAATCAAGGTTCAGCTCCTTGTTTTTTATCTCAGCCACTAATGATTTTTTTGAGTGACATTCATCAGTGTTGTGCCAGGGGATGTTTTGGAAATCATACCACTTTCTAGTGTCCTTCTTCGTCTTTCCGTGACCCTTATTTTCCCGTGGCTTCGACTGGTTTTCAGGAGGTTGTTTGTTAGGGTCATCTTTATCATACTTTGGTTGTTGCGTATTTGAAGACCTGAACTCCCAGTTGTTCTGGTGCTTAAATTTTTTCTCAATTTTAACAACATATCGATAAGCAACACCCGGTAATGAGATGTCCAGAAAATCCATTTCACTTTGGATGTATTTGTGTAGAACCCCACGATATTTCAAAACCAAATGTCGCTCGGAGTCTTTGATACCAAGATTGGTGTGAAAGGTATGGAAGGTATTGGTGAACTCCGACACTTCTTGGCCCCTCTCTTTCCATAGTGTGGTCCATCTCATGTACTGATCGTCATAGTTTCCAATAGGGTAATATTGTTCCTTTGACCACATCCACAAAAAAATCCCAAGTGGGATTGACCCCATATATTCCATAATCCTCTATGGAAATTTTCTCCCAATAAGTTTCCCACCAATGTTTGGCATGGGGGAGAGATTTAAGGAGTGCGAATATGATCTTTCCCCTGTCGAAAAATTTGTGAATAGAGAAATAATCTTCTAGCAGATTTAACCATTTTTCTAGGGCATCTGCATCTATCTGTCCTTCAAATACGAGAATATCAAAATTAAATTGTACCTTGAAAGGAGAGGTGCCTCCAAATTGGTCGCTTGATGAATATGTGCCAGTTTTTATCAGCTAGCGTTGAAGGATGTGGGGAAAATTCTCCATTATTTCTTCCCTCTGTCACATGAGAGCTTGCTCAAGCAACATATTAATAGAATTGTCTACTATGTCATTTTTCTTTTCTTCCACCATGGATGGTTTCTTGGGCATGCGAGAGCGATTTTCCTCAAGAGAGACAAGCTCGAGACCCAACTTGCTATACTCGGACCTTGTCGGGGACATGCACTGCAAAAAAAAATGATCAAGAGGAACCTGCTCTTATACCACTGATCCAGATTATTTTCGGCACGAAATGAGAGGGGAGATATAACACATAAATATACAGAGATATTGCAAGAGATCTAATAACATAACATAGATATATCGAATATATAACAAGAGGCACAGATATACAGTAATACACAATTTCTATTAATGAGTGAAATGTACAAAACTGTAGAAATACAGAGTGAAAGACTCGCTAGAATGGTGGCATCTTCTCTCTGAGAAGAGGTGTGATGGATACTCGCATTCACAAGAAGATGATTTTACAATGAGGATCCAAAGGAATTTTTATCATAAATAAAATACAAAGCCCTAAACCCGGAAGATGAAAAACCAATAGTTTTGTGGACCCCGTTTTTGGGTAGTTTGGTGTCTCAACTTCCCAAGGGCGTAACTTTGGCATACGATCTCCGTTTGGGGCACACAATAGCTCATTGGAAAGGTATTTCCGAGTAGATTCATTTTAGGGGCTCAATCATTTAGGTGCTTGATCGTGAAAATCCTTCATTTAGGCCCTCAAAATGGTCCCAGAAGTTTAGGAACCAAAAAACTGCTAAAAATAGTAAGTTGCCAGAAAACTATTTTGAGCCAGTTGGAGTAGGTAGGTGGCCACTGATATCCACCTGAATCAATTTTGTAGATACTATTGTAGAGTGATATAGGTTGAAATCTTTCATATCGGGTTGGGTTTTCAATCTTTGGAATGAGGGCTCTGAAGGTGGTGTTGAAGGCTACATGAGTCTTGCCAGATGTTTGAGAGTACTCCACTACCTTCCTCAGGTCGTTTCCAATGAAGTCATAATAGCTAAGAGAACTCGATGGAAGTCCATCCTGGAAAAGACTCTTATCCTTTTGAAGTATTTGACAAGTTTTGAGTAACTCTTCTTTTGCAACCTCTACTATAAGACTTTGATTATCCTCAAATTCCACAAATCTTGGAAAGAAACTAGAAAGATAGATGATGGAATCTATGTGTTGATATTATGGTATTTGTGGGAGGTATTAGCCTCCATATGTAACCTTTGAGTAGAATATAATATTATGGAATAAAAAGAAACCCTAAACAGATGTATCAAAACCCTAGAAGACAAGTCGACTCAACAAAATATACAATATTAAGGTATTATCCTCCAGAAAGACCAGTTGGCTCCACAGGAAAAAGAGAAACAAAAAATATAATTACCAGAAATTCAGGTCAGCCCAGCCAGAAAATTCACTGGACAAATTAGTATAAATAGAGGATGTCTTGGCTCATTTTTTCACTCACTCTCACCCAGGAAACCAGAAATAGTGCGCAAGTTTGAAAGAGGAGCAACAACAACTGCAGTTGGGCAGTTTTCTCTTGTTCATTCTTTCTGGTATCTTTATCTTGTGCACTACCTTTGGAGAAGGTGCATTCTCTCTTGGTCATATATTGGTTCTAGTGTGGATTCTCAAAATCATTCTTTCCGTCAAAGGTTAAGGTGCTAGGGGTGGATTTTGTGCCTATGGTTAGGTGACAATGGTGTAGCATTGTCTATGGTGAAACAAGCACATCTACATTATTCTGGTAGGTTATGTGCCTAAACCACCTTCGAAACAATCTAACCACTGGAAGGTAGATCCGTGGGTCTCTTTCAAGCTCGTTATAACACAATTGCAGTTGCAATGCCAACACCAATTGCAATACCAGTTGCAACGAAATTTTCTAAGAAGTATTGGGACTAATTTTAGGTTGTCCTAGTGTGCCTTACCCTAGCGCATCTACAACTACCTCCATATTGAAATTTGGAGTAATTTAAATTTTTTGGGTTCGTCATTGCTTGTCACTGTTATCGGATGGTGCCGCTGCTACCGAAGGTATGCACTTGTATATGTTTAAACTGTATCACTATCTTGAGGGTGTTTGCAAGAGAAGGGATCTTTTGTCAAAGTAGCAATAGTAGATCCATAGGGATATCAGATCCAATAAATTCAGAGGAACAACACACTCTCCAGGTTGGAAAGAACATTTGTCTCATAAGAAAAGCAACTCAAGCGGAACAATATCCAGACTCCAGGTTTGCATTTCAGGTTTGATATTTTTATTATTGTTGCTTAAGTGAGTATTTCAATCCTTTATATTTTATTAATGCTAGGAACAAATGAATACTTAGTAGCATGTACTATTAATATAAATGCTTATTGTACATAATTACAATATGAACTAACATCTCCTCTAGGAGATATTTCTTGTTCTTGTTCTCAAACAGGACACCTTGGTAATGCTACAATGAATTACCATGAAATTGATATGTTATTATACAAAATAATATTATATTGGAAATACTTTTTCTCTTGTTGTTTCTGTTTCAGGCAGGTTATCCTACATATTCCAGGAAAGGTTACCACAAAAAAGCAAGACTCGAAAGGACTCAGAGGGAGTCATTGATCATGAAGAAGCCATCATGGTTTTGTGACACTTTGTAGGATGAAAAGGGGCATGCAACATATGGAAGAGTGGTCTGAGGATTCTCTCAGATAGAGGGAGTTGACTTCATAATTTTAGATGAAGGATATTGGAGGACGTAATCAAATACATGGTGTAGGATGGAGCAATGAGGCTCCTTCACTTATCCACATATGAGAAGATAACTAACATTTGCACTAAGCCTCTATCTAGGACAATATTGGAAGGAATGCAAATGTTTCCTTGGGGGAGTATTGATGATTGTAGCATCGTGTCGATATTCCAAGATTGATCAGACATGCTTGATCATGTGGGAAGAGGCCTATATGTAATCTTCGACGGGCTGAAGATTCAAGTTGCTTCTAGATCTCATATGTGTGAATTGCATTGGGACTTGAAACTGTCATGAGTAGGTGAGTAGCCCTAATAAGCATTGGCCTGACTCTATCTCCACAAGAACTGTGTTGTAGACCAGGGGAGATAGGGAACATCTACATCTATAGTAGATGTGATTTGACGTATTCTTCGACGCATTGAAGACTCGAGGTTATGAGGTGAAATTCCATGTGTCTGATAGCATCGAGCTAAATGCATTCAAAGAGTGATCCTATGAGAGGATCACCATGAGGTGTTTGTGACTCCGATGTGGTCATAATTATTGTCACGGGACAAGAACGACCCAAGGTGCTAGACACATGTGTCCGATAACATTGAGCTAAATGAATTCATGGAGTGATCATATGAGAGGATCAACTATGAGGTGAATGTGGCTCCGATGAGGTCATGATTCTTGTCATAAAACAAGAATGACATGAGGTGCTAGACACATGGTGGTGGAGATGGATAATTAATATATCTAAATGAGGCTCATGGATATTGTGATGATATGTTTTGACGCCAAATTGCTACCAGATGATGCTGGTAGTGATGATGATACTCACGACATGGGTGAACACGTCATGCGGGTATAACCCATGACTATGATGGTGACACACACTATGAGGTGTAGCTCTAGTGTTTTCTAGTGGGTTCTGGCCCCTAGAAAAGATTGATAGGTCCACATGGGTGTAGCGATGTATGGCATGATGATGCTACCTATATAATGGTTTGGAAGATTATGTGAGTCTTTCCCAGGCCATGTGAAGATGGATGGATGTGTTTGAGATCATTAATACCTCCCTAGATAAGAGGAAGTGTTGATATTGTGGTAGTCGTGGGAGGTATTAACCTCTATATGTAACCTTGGACTAGAATAGAATATTTTGAAAGAAAGAGAAACCCTAAAAATATGTGTGAAAGCCCTAGAAGAAAAGTCGACTCAACAGAATATATAATATTAAGGTATTATCCTTTAGAAAGACCAGTCAGATCCATAGGAAAAAGATAAACATAAAATATAATTACCAGAAAGTCAGGTCAACCAAGCTAGAAAAGTCACTGGACCAATTAGTATAAATAGAGGACATCTTGGCTCATTTGTTCACTCACTCTCACCCAAAAAACCATAAACAGTGCGCAAGTTTTGAGGAGGAGCAACAACAACTGCAGTTGGGCAGTTTTCTCTTGTTTAGTCTTTCTGGTATATTTATCTTCTGTGCTACCTTTGGAGAAGGTTCACTCTCTCTTAGTCATCTATTGGTTCTAGTGTGGCTTCTCAGAATCATTCTGTCTGTCAAAGGTTAAGGTGCTCGGAGGTGGCTTTTGTGCCTGTGGTTGGGTGACAATGGTGTAGCATTGTCTACGCTGAAACGAGTCAATCTACATTATTCTAACACTATGGTGGTAGAATTATCTTCTTTAAACAGAGTTTGGAAGTAACTAACCCCCTCTGCAACTGTATTAGGGAAGTTATGTTCCCATGTATCATTTTCTCTAGCAATTTTCCAAACATAATCAACATTTTTCCTGTAATTGGCTAACGATGGAAGAATTTGGTGTTATCATCTCCAACCTTAAGCCATATTACCCTACTCTTTAGACACCTTTATTTTTCTTTTCCAAGGATAATCTTCCTTCTTTTATTTTCTAGGTGGCTAATCTTATCCTTTTAGGAGCCTGATAAAAAACTAAAGCATTCCGAGGAGAGCATAGAGGTTAGGGCTTCTTCCACTTCTTAGAGAAGTTTTTCATCCTTTTCTCTTTTCTCTTTGGACCATTGGATCACAATTTTTTTGGCCTTTTTTAGATTATGTAGGAATTGAATGTTTGTTGATTCATTGAGGGAAATATAGAAGGGGGTCCAGAAGTCCTTTAACAGTTGAATGAAATCCTCTTCTTTGATCCATTTGGGTTTCAATTTGAAGTGGTTTTACCATGGAAATAACCACTTCTAAAAGCACCGAATGGTGATCAAAGTCTCCACCCACTAAAACTAATTGAAAAATTATAATGACATCCTCTAAGGAATCCTCTTATACCAAAAAAATGATCAAGTTGTTTAGCTATTACAACCTCCCCTATCCCGTGGTTTGTCTAGGTTAGAGTGAGTTTGGTTTTATCAATATCAAATAACCCAAATTGTTCCAAATTCTTGATGAATAAGTTTTAAAGGTTATCCTATTGTGCTACTATCCCCCATATCTTAAAATCACCAAGAGATAAATTTAAGTTTTGTTGACCTACATGTGTGATAAGTCTTATGTAATTCTTCTTGTATAGTCCATTCCAAATTTTCTTCTGTACTTGGAAATTTTTTATATCATCATGAGTTCCTAATATATTATCTTGCATTCCTAAATTTTGTGACCTACATAACACTCACTTAATTTCCGCGACCTTAATTTTGCATTATCGACACTTTGAATTTTTTTGAAAGTATACATTCATCCATGAGTGTGGAGCACTACCTCGATCACTCCTCCACCCAATTGTACCTCATCTCGTCGTCAGACTTGTCCACTTTTCCATGGCCCCACCATATCGTGATCCCGATCATCCACCATTCCATTTTTCTTGCTCGCCCGCCCTCCAAATCCACCTATTTCCTTGTCGTTCCATCATCCTACCTTCTCATCATACTACTTATCTTGATCATTTGATTTTCCTACTCGTTCATCATCCCGATTCTCCATCACCCCGTGATGCTTTATGTCTTGTCCTATTATGTTTCCCAACATGCATTAAATCATTCTTTCCAAAAATGACTACCACTCGTATAGGTGTTAATACCATTATTAATGACGAGTTTCTCGAGACAAATTCCCATAAATTTTAATACCAATTATCATTTAAAATCCTTGAATTAAGAGCCCTGGAACGTGTTAAAACAAAGAAGTGTATTTTGATAATAGTGAATTGAAAACTTGTAATTAAGTTTGTCACCTTGGATAAATATGTCAGCTCGAAGAAAATAACAGTTTTGTGGGGTCACTATCAATATTTTGGGACAAGAAGATTAGAGATTTCAATGGTCACAAGCTTACAGGTGTTATTCTACATTACCGCCCTCGGAAAATAATTTGAACGAGATTTGGACATCCAAAATCACATCAGTAGGTTGTGTTCCAAAGGTGTACAATTTTAAGGAACTAATTTCATGACGTGTTGACAAATTTGATAAGGAAAGGAGAATTTTTTAGTTACATGGAGAGTATCCCATCTCTTTAGCTCCCTCAATATTTAAGAGGATGTTTAGACTCCTTGAACCAACCATGGTTTTCAAGAGCACAAAAGTTGAAGATTTCCTTAAGATATAGAAATGATTATTCAAACTTCTATAGGAATACCTTGAAGACCCTTTTTTTTTTCCTAAAGACCTCTCAAATAGTCAAGTATTTTCATTAATGAACTCATACAAAGAAATGAAATGGTTATTTTCCAGGATAAATAGACAAGAATCCACAACTATTGTTTCAAGCTTGCTTTATACATATTGTATTTTTCAATTCATGAAAACATTGTTTTCAACTGGGCAAGGATTATTTCAAGTGAATTATCATTTAAGCTTGAAAATTTCTGCAAAAATAAAAGGTTGTATATGTCTTCATATTTTATTTTCGATGCGACCTACTGTCACGTGTTCAAAGGCCTACCCTTGGCCAAAAATGTTAACTATAAATTTGATCCTGTACAAATGTGGTACCTTGCACTCTGGAAGAAAAAGGCTATGTATAATTTCTATGAAGTGCACAATGCTTTTATATCTCCTTTCAAAAGGTTAATTTATGGACCCGATACATCAATATTATCACTAGAGGTTGCATCTTTCTTATCCATAAAAGGAATCTTTGAAGCCATGAAAAATTTTAATGTTATCAGACTCTATTTCTCACATGAAAAACCTTCTTTCCTATCCTACTATGTTTCTGATAAATTATTTATAGTTGAGGTATGCAAACAATGCAAATTTTGGGCTCACCTTCTAAATGAAAAAAAGGAAAAAACAATTTATCCCATTACCGTGAAAGATTGGGGAAATAATTGTGAAAATAATTTCCCATCTAGATGAAACCTCAACTCAATTTGATTTATTTAACCTCAAGCAAGCTAATGAGATCAAGAGTTTTGACCCTAATAAGTTATTCATGACCCACACGACGTCGGTAGGATATAATGTGTCATTTTCCAAAACATTTTTATTTGGGGATGAAGAGGGTGACAGTCAAAACCCTCACGGGTTACCTATGGAAAAATTGCAAGAAGATATTGAGACAGTAATTAGTACCAATTATCAACACAGACAACGAGGACAAGTTGTAAATGAAAGAAGTTCACGGTCCCTAAATGTTTCTAAAAAAAGTGGCTCAACCAAAGGAAAACACCATAATTCAATTGAAGAACAAATAAAGTCTTTGATTGATAATTCTAATGATGGAAGACAACAAAACCCTCCTAAGGAAAATCTTGAGAAGTCACACACACTCCCAAATTATAGTAAGAGGAAGAGAGGTACAAATAAAGAGGGAGAAGATGAAGACATACCTGGAAATGAAATTGGCTCAGGAGATATGGAACTCGACATAAATGTTGAATAAATAGAAATTGCGGGTGAAGAGAAAAGACTTCAAGAAAGCAAAACAATTGCAAAATAATTGGCTACCTAAGAGACAATTATATTTGAAGAAGAGTCCCTTACCCTGCATCGTGCTACATTCAATAAAAACTCGGGAAAGTTAGTCATTGGAAAGGTGAATTCAAAAAATAAGAAAATTCAAGAGAAATGGAATTCAAAATTTGACTTTCAAGGAATTCCACCCTCTAAAGTCATGGAATTCCATGAGGCCACATAGAAGCTTTAAAGTTTTAAATTGGAGATATATAAAATGAAAATGAAATCCTAAAAGATAAAGTAAGAGAATTGGAAAGTGCCCTGATGCTCCCACCATTATTTTCCAGTCCTATCGCCACCATACAACCATTGAAGACTCTTAAAGGAAGACCAAAATCAAGCTCGAGATTGAAAGGAACATCAAATTTCCAAGATACTATTAAGATATATGTCAGTGATAACATCAAAAAGAGAATGTCCTCGATTCTTGAAACTTGGGAGTTGGCAACTAGCTTTGTCTCTTTAGGCTCACGAATGACACACTTCATGCAATATCTTCAAGTAGACTTGGAAAACAATGAAGAATTATATAGAGGAGTTATCTCTACTTTTAGTGCAAGGGTTTCAGGTCTTAGTGAATTTTGGAAAAAAGAAGAGGATTTGCCTTCAACAATCCATTTAAAACAATTAAAGGCATGTTGGGTTAAGAGAATTAAAATTTTAAAAGAAGTGTTAGCGGAATGTGATGCCTTTAGAGTAAAAATGGGTGAATTATATGTAAATTTAATTGAGTTATAACTAATTGGGTCGATTGAAGACATGGAGGACCCACACTTAATCATGAACTCAATACTCCTATCAAAGGAACAAATAGAAGAAAAGTTGGACTCCTTAAAAATCACATCAACAAAAAAGTTTAACGACCTGATTGAATATTCAGAGACAAATGTAGAGAGTTGGTTGGTCCATTATGTAAACAAAAACGATGATATGGAAGATACCCTCCATCAACTCTCAATGGATTTTAAAGATCTTGAAAATTCATTATTTGATATCAAAGTTAGACAAGAGATGATGGTTGCACCCATGAGAGAATATATTGAAAATTGGTTAAAGAATGCTTTAATAAAAATAATGGAATCAGATTAGGAGAAAATAGTTACAATTTTCTAGGCAGTTCTAACAAAAGAAATTATAAAAGACATCCCAACTAGAAAATGAGAGAGAGAGAATACATCATTGTAAGTCAAGCAATAATTTTTCATAATTTCCCATCTTCTACACTTCTCATTTAGAAATCATTCAACTTATGTCTTTTCATTCACTGAAATTTCATAGCTAATTTCTAATTGTTTTTTTTCTTTTCTTCCAGGTCCAGGTATTTCCTTTAAAGGTCCATGGTAGCCCCATCCCATTCTGTTTGGACGAACACTTTATTTTAATTTTACATTTCACTGTAAAACTAGACAATTATTTTTTAAACTCCCTAGAGAACTATTTCGGGGAATAAATTTAATGATTTCTCAAACTTTGAGATTTTTGGAGTGTGCTCATCACATTCTTTTTCATTTTTAAATGCAATACTCATTTAAAGTTCTCTGCATTGTGGCCTTATATATTTTTTGTCTTATGATATGACCAAATCTTTCTTATATTGTGATGGATGTGAGGAATATGCTAATATTATATAATGTTTTTTTTACTTCTGTATAAGATTGTAAACATATTATATTTCTATCTTGAATAAGTTCTTGGTCCTTTTCTCAGGAACCTTTCTTTTTTATTATACTTTTTATATTTAAACTGTATTTTCATAGTTAAATTTAGTGATTAAAGAGGAGTACCACCTCTTTAAAAACGTAGGGGGATTTATCCTCGTAAAAGTTGTTGTTAAGATTTTGAACAATTTGAACATCAATATTTTTTGGTGACCATACTGGGGAGAACAAAAGATTGGTTTTGCATACTGGGATTTTAATGACTCAACCAAAATTGAATCAACCTCAGTTACAAGTGGGACTCAGAAATCAAGGAAATATTTTGCATCAACTATATGATTTGGTGTTAACAACAAAAAAAAGTCGAGAAGAGATTGAAAGATATTGGGAAACTCTTGCTTGGGAGGAAAAAAGAGAAATATCCTTGAGGCAAAGAAGATAATTGTGAATCCAAGAAAAAACGGAACCTTATAAAGGTCCACTAACAAGAAGTAAAAGTAAGAAGCTTCATCTTCACGAAGTTGGTCAAGGTTCAAAATTAGAAACAAGTCAAACCCTAATCATGGGCGATTGAGAAGAAATAAATGAGGCTCCTAATGAAGAAAGAGAAAGAAAAGATAGACAAATAATTCCAAGAAGAAGAGCCAGGTCCATCCCACTTAATCTACATGGATAACAATATACATTACCAACCCTCCCCCAAGGAGTTCTACCAAAATTTTCAGGTGATGGAATCATGGATCCAAAAATAAATATGGATCAAATTCTAAGTATTTGTGATATACATTTGATTGAACATGATGATGTGATGGTCAAAGTCTTTATGCAAATATTGATAGGTCCAACTTATGAATGGTATATTTCTCTCCTTGCTCAATTAATTGAATCATTTGATGATTTAGAAAATATGTTCATGACTATGTATGCACCCCCCATTGCATATCATACTTTGCTTACTCAGTTTACTCAAATCCATCTCAATAAAGGAGAAAAAATCATAGATTTCAACTTGCAATTCTTTAAGACTTTGAATCAAATCCTAGAAGCCCAAAGCCCAAATGATCCCTTCATATTCAGATGTTATGAGAATTCCATGCCTTTGAATGTGAACTATGAAATTAGAGATTCACAAATAAATGATCTACATAAAACAATTCAAAAGGAAACGAAAATGGAAGAGTATGTGTTAGAGACCATTGTTGATCCCGAGATTATTCTTGGAAAAGTACACAGACTAATGGCTACTCTGTCCATATCACCTTAGGGACCATCTACTTCAAGAAGTGTTCATAATTGATCATGTGGGAGGCATCCTCCAAGGGGTTCCCCCTAATGTCAAAAACGATCCAAGAGCTTCCCAAGAAACAAGACAATAAACAGAGATGGCTCAAATGAGCAGAACAATTAGATAAATGTAGAACAAAATTACTAGACTTAAAACAAATGAAAATCTTGTTCCACCAAATCCAAACATAAGAGTTCCATTACAATATCAAATAATAAGAAATGATAGAGTCGAAGAACATAGACCAAGAACACCCAGAGTTCCAAATCCTAATGTTGTTGTGCTAGAAGAAGTTGTAGAAGAAGAAAATTTTGAAAATTTTGATCAAGGAGCATATGTAAACCAAGATGAATTTTAATAATCAATACAAATGGATGAGGGTACATCATCTTTTTACATTTTTTATGAATAAGAATATCTTGATTGTTCACAAGATAATTTTGTCCATACTAGAGCACAGGTAAATAAATTCAAGACAAGGGAACAACCAGAGAAAGCAAAAGCAAAATCTAATACTCCATAAACAACAAAACAACAAAACAACAAACAATTGTTAATCAAACAAAGACTCCATTAAAAATGAATTATAATCTAGTTGATGAGCTAGCCAAGATCAGAATTACCCTACCATTTATGGAGGTGGTTAAGATACCTCAACAAAGATAAAATATTTTGAAAATACTATATGATACAAATTGAAGAATATAATCTATTGTCATGAATTCAAGGAAACAACATAATGTTTCATCGATACGGCCAAGGGGTAAAGTCTCACCATTTTACATATCCATAGAAAATCATGATTTCACATTACATAATTTTTTGGTTGATAATGGAGCCACTAAGAACATCATGCTACTATCAGTGATGGAAGCACTTGGAATGGGATGCACAAAATACTATGAGACCCGTGAAAGCATATATGCCATTGATTTGAGAAAAGTCCCAGCCTATGGTGAAATAAAATATTTTTGTGCATGGATAAGTGCAACCCCTCATATTACAACAATTTTCACTATCATAGTTGTAGATTTTACTCTAGCATACAAAGTTGTATTAGGAAAGGATTGGTGTTCATTAATTGGAGGGTATATTATGAATTAGGGTAGTTCCATGGTGCTTCCTAATAAATATGGGACAATGGTCAAGGTTCCTCAAAATAATAGAAAACCCATATCATTCAAGAAGAAAGAGAATGAAGTAATGAAAAATTATATTGATACTGGAATTGGAAATTATGATGTTCTTAGTACAAAACAAATAAACCCTCTTAAGCAAGATACAAAAGATTCTTTCCAAGGTTTCTGTAAAATGTCATTTGATGGAACATGTTCTAAGTTGAGAAAAGGAGTTGGTATCATTTTTAAAAGTCCTAAATTTTGTATCTATCCACATGCCATCATATTGGAAATCCTATGTATCGATAATGAAGTAAATATGAAGCATTGATCCAAAGAATGATTCTTTCTCTCCATATGAGAGTATAATATCTGGTGGTAACTGGTGACTCAGAGTAATCATATCAATAATAAGTAATAAGCGAAGAAAGAAAAACTAAAAAATTATGCAAGAAAAGCGTATGAACTCATAGATTCATTTAATTCTTTCAATATCTCTTTCATTCCCAGAGAAAATAAAAAAAAGTTAATTCATTGGCAATAGCTGCATCTCTTTTCAATTCAAATGATTCCCAAAATCAAAGTATATTTCATTTCAAGAGAAATTTTCAGCCTTCAATACATGATAATCAAGAATATTTTCAAGTCTTTGAAAATGATGAATATATTGTATATTTCATCATAGATCACGATTCAATGTTATCAAATGATTCAGAAGAAAACCAAGATTCTCTCAAAGAACTCGAAGATTAGAGTATTGTAGTTTTTCCTAAGGATTGTTTCAGTTTGGAATCTCTTTTTACAAGATATGACCAAAAAAAATCTCTAATCCAAAAGAAGAGTCATCTATTAGGAAGGTTCAAGAGACACAAAAAATCAACATTGGTACTCCTGATTCTCCAAAGTGTTTAATTCTTGGTACTAGCTGTACAATTGAATAAATTGACCAGTATACTTCATTGTTCAAGGAATTTTGGGACGTTTTTTCTTGGAGTTATGATGATTTCAAGGAATGTGACAATTCTATATTCCAACATATCATATCGCTCAAAGAGAGATCAAAACATGTTAAGAAAAAATTAAGAATGATAAATCCCAAATTGAAGCCCTTGGTAAAAATGGAGTTGGAAAAAATGAAGAAGGATGGTATAATTTTTCCAATCAGACATTCAGAATGGCACTCAAATCCTGTTGTAGTTAGAAAAAAGAATGGAGAAATTCGTCTTTGTGTTGACTTCAAAGATCTCAACCAAGGAAGTATTAAACATATTTTTCCACTCCCAAACATGAAGATGTTATTACAACAGGTCATTGGTTCTGCTTGAATGTCCATGTTGGATGGTTTTTCTGGATATAACCATGTGCTTGTTGTTGAGGAGTATTGACCCAAGGCTGCCTTTGTTACACCATGGGATACTTATGCTTATATTCACATGCCTTTTGGGTTGAAAAACGCTAGTGCGACTTTTCAAAGGGCAATGGAACATGCTTTTAAATATTTGATTGGAAAATTTATCGAGACTATCAAGATGATCTAAATATTCACTCAAAACTAAGGGAAGAGCATATCAAACATATTAGACAAGTCTCTGAAGGTTGCAGAATGCATGGAATATCCTTAAATCCTGAGAAATGTTTATTTGCAGTATCATAAGGAAAATTGTTGGGTCATATAGTGAGTAAATAAGGCATATATATAGACCCAGAAAGGATTAAAGCCATCAATGATCTAAGTCCTCCAACATCTAAAAAGCGAGTACAATCCTTTTTTGGAAAGATAAATAATGTACAAAAATTTGTCCCATACTATTCTACAATTTTAAATCCAATCAACAAATTGTTGAAGAAAGACTATAAATTCAAATGGATTACAAAGCTTCAAGGAACATTTACAAAAATAAAGCATGAAATTACTACTGCTCAAGTCCTTGTCAACCCAAACTTTGATAAAGATTTCATATTGTATTCGTTTTCCTTAGAGGAAACTATTGCTTCCATATTGACACAAAGGAATTCAAAGGGAGAAGAGTTGTCAATCAATTTTATGAGAAATACATTGCATGATTATCAAATGAAAAACTTAGAAATAGAAAAGCAATCCCTCTCTGGTTAAAGCAATATCACATTTCAAAACATATATTTTTTCATTACGTGTCATAGCTTATGTCCCGTCCTCTCGAGTAAAGATGTTGCTTAATCAACAACTTAGAGAAGGAAAATGGGAAAATTGGCTTTCTAAAATTCAAGAGTATGATATTGAAATCAAGCCTCTAAGAGTAGTCAAGGGACAAGGATTATGTAAATTAATGGTAGGAATTGAAGCAGTAAATACATACATATCAATTTCACTAGGGTCATCTTTGTCAACATCTAAATGGTATTAAAATATAATATTTTATTTGAAGTTTGGGAAGTTCCCCATTGGAATGTATTTCAAAGAAAGAAGGTTTTTAAAAATTAAGGCCAATCAATATGTGTTAGTTTCTGAAGTTTTATTTCGGGGGAATTTTGATGGAATTTTACTAAGATGCATCGATTGCTCAAAGGCACAAAAATGATTATAAGAATTTCATGAAGGTGTTTGTGGAGGACACTTTTCACCCACAAAAACTAGGTTATTTTCACCCAGAATCATGAGATTAGGTTATTATTTCCCAACCATCTTTAAATAATATTACTCAATGATCATAAAATGTATCTCTTGCCATAAATTTTTAGGTAAAATGAAGAAAGAAACAATGTCATTACAACCTACAAAAATTGAAGAGCATGTTTCACAATGGGGCCTGGACGTTATCGGACCAATCAATCCCAAATCCATTAAAGTTCATTCATATATCCTCACCGCAACTAACTATTTTACAAAATGGCAGGAAGTTGTAGCATTGAAAAAGGCCAATTCTGAACAATTAATCATTTTCCTCAAAGACAATATTCTGTCAAGATTTCGAGTTCCTAAAAAATTTATAATTGATAATGGATCGATCTCCATTGGGTCAAACTTTACAAAATTATGTGGGGAATACAGAATTATTACGGGGCAATCATCAAACTACTACCCTCGAGGGAATGGTTTGGCTGAATCTACTAATAAAACATTGATCCATATTATCAAGAAGACAATGGTTATAAATAAGAGGAGTTGGCATATGAAATTGACTGATGCATTATGGGCTAGAAGAATTACTCCAAAGGCTAGTACATGATTGTCACCATACAATATAGTATATGGAAAGGAATCAAACATACCCATTCACTTGGAAATAAATGCTATGACTTATGTTATAAAGAATGAGGATGTCGAGTAAGTTCCACCCATCCAAAGAAGGTATTATCAATTGATACATTTAGAATAACAACGAATTGAGGCATTGAAAAACATGAGTCACATACAATAAATTATCAAAAAACACTTTAATCAAAGTGAAACTACAAAAGGTTTCCAAAAAGACCAGTTGGTGTTACTATGGAACAAAGAAAAGGAAAATCCATCCTTGCACACAAAATTTGAAGCACTTTGGATTGGTTCTTATTTGATTGAAAAAGTTCTTGGATATAACTCTTACTTGTTGAAATATATGAAAGGCACAATTCAGGCACTGACTATTAGTGGGAAACACATCAAAAGATTTTTCTCTTGAAATCCCTAAATTACAACCTGTATATACTTTTTCCCCCTTTGTATATTCCTGTTTAGTCTTTTATTTTTCTCATCTCTTGATTGACTCCATTTCCCAATGTCTAATTTTTTTTTTCTTTTCTGGATTCTCAGTAACTTGTAGGGGGTCACTGTCCCATAGTCGGAGCCAGTTGTTGACTTACATGTGTGATAAATCTTATGTAATTCTTCTTGTATAGAGCATTACAAAGTTTCCTCTATACTTATAAAATTTTGATATCATCGTGGGTTCCTAACATATTATCTTACATGCCTAATATCCATGACCCACATAACACTCACTTAATTTCCGTGACCTTCATTTTTCACTAAGATGTTTTTTGAAAGTAGACATTCATCTGTGAGTGTGGAGCACTACCCTTATCACTCCTCCACCCTATTGTTCCTCATCCCGTCATCTCACTCATTCACTTGTCCACAATCTCGCCATACTGTGATCCCGATCATCCACCATTCCACTTTTCTCACTCGTCCACCCTCCCGATACTCCCGTTACCCCTTCGTTCCATCATCCTATTTATCTTGATCATTTTCCTTTCCTTCTTGTTTATCATCCAAATTGTCTGTCACCCCGCGACACTTTACGTCCCATCTTGTCACGTTTTCCAACATGCATTAAATCATTCTTTCCGAAAATGACTACCACTAGTATAGGTGTTAATACCATTATTAATGACTTGTTTCTCAAGAGAAATTCCCATAAATGTTAATACCAATTATCATTTAAAATAATTGAATTAAGAACCTTGGAACGTGTTAAAATAAACAACTTTATTTTGATAATAACGATTCAAAAATATGTCATTAAGTCTGTCACGTTGGCTAAATGTGTCAACTCAAAGAAAATAATATTTTTGTGGGGAAACTATCAATTTTTTGGGATGAGAAGACCATATATTTCAACAGTGACAAGATTGCAGGTATGATTTTACGTTACCAACCCTGAAAAATAATTGAACAAGATTGGACATCCAAAATCACATCGACAAGTTGTGTTCCATAGGTGTATGATATTAAGGAACTGATTTCATGGTGTGTTGAAAATTTTGATAAGGAAAGGAGAATTATTCAGTTATAGAGAGAATCGCCCATATCTTTAGCTCCCTCAATATTTAAGAGGATGTTCAGACTCCCTGAACCAACCATGGTTTTCAAGAGCGTCGAAGCTGAAGATTTCCTTAAGATGAAGAAAGGAGGATTCAAACTTCTACATGACTACCTTGAATACCCGACAATTTTTCATGAAGACCTCTCAAATATTCAGGTATGTTCATTAAATAACCCATACAAAGAAATGGTATGGTTATTTGCTAGGATAATAAGATAGGAATCCACAACTATTGTTCCCAAGATTGCTTTATACATACTATATTTTTCAATTCATGAAAACATTGTTTCGACTAGGCAAGGATTATTTCAAGTGAGTTATCATTTCATCTTGGAAATTTCTGCAAAAATAAAAGGTTTTATATGTCTTCATATTTGGTTTTCACTGTGACCTACCGTCACGTGTTCAAAGGAATACCCATGGAGAAAAAGGTTAACTATAAATTTGACCTTGTATAAATGTGGTACATTGCACTCTGAAAGCAAAAGGCTACATATAATTTCTATGAAATGCACAAAGTTTTATCTCTTCTATCAAAAGGTTAATTTATAGACCTAGTACATCAATATTATCACTGGAGGTTGCATCTTTCTTAGCCTAAAAAGGAATATTTGAAGCCATGGAAAATTTTAGGTTCACATGAAAAACCTTCATTCCTCCCTCCTATGTTTTCGATAAATTATTTATAGTTGATGTATGCAAACAATAAAAATTTTGGGCTCACTTTTTTAATGAAAAAAGAAAAAAAATGGTTTATCCTATTACCATGGAAGATTGGGGAAATAACTGTGAAAAACATTACCCATCTAGATGAAAACTTAGCTTAATTTGATTTACTTAACGTCAAGCAAGCTAATGATATCAAGGGTTTCGACCCTAATAAATTATTCATGACCAACATGATGCCAATAGGATATAGTGTGTCATTTGCCAAGACATTTTTATTTGAGGAAGAAGAAGGTGACAGTAAAAACCCTCAAGGGTTATCTATGGAAAAATTGCAAGAAGATATTGAGACAGTAATAAGTACCAATGATCAACACAGACAATGAGAATGAGTTGTAAATTAAAGAAGTTCATGGTCCCCAAATGATTCTCAAAAAAATGATTGAACCAAAGGAAAACCCTAGAATTCAATTCAAGAATAGAGAAAGTCTTTGATTGATAATTCTAATGATGGAGGAGAACAAAACCCTCATAAGGGAAATATTGAGAAGTCACATACACTCCCAATTTCTAGTAAGAGGAAGAGAGGTACAAATAAAGAGGTAGAAGATGAAGACATACTTGGAAATGAAATTGGATCAGAAGATGTGGAACTCGACTTAAATGTTGAAGAAATAGAAATTGTGGGTGAAGAACATAGACTGCAAGAAAGCATAACAATTGCACGAGAATTGGATATCCAAGAGCCAATTATATTTGAAGAAGAGTTCCTTACCTTGCATTGTGCTACATTCAATAAGAACTCAAGAAAGTTTTTTTTTTTTGTAAATGAGTGTGTGAATCTATATTACGTTATAAGGTTATAGTACAAAACTGATGCATGGGCTCCCAGGATCTGCCTGAACGGAAACCAGATCCGGGGTCCCTGAAATGTAGTATCTGAGAATGAACAAACAATGTCTAGGTCGCCACCACGGGAAACCAACCCAGGCTACCATTATCCAGTCTAAAAACTTCATCAAAGGAAATCAAAAAGTCTAAACATAGTGGGATTAGCTCCTACTCTGAGAGACATGATCTGGGCAGGTCCTGCGCTAGTCTAGGTTGATGGGGTGCTCTTCATCCCCTTCCTGTTGTGTTGTTTCCTCCTCCCTCTGTTCCACCAGACGTATATTTCTGATGCATGTTGGGGTTCCATTTCTGTCGGCTGGAGTGATATCTATATGGTGGACGTAGCGTAGATAGAGATGAAATTGCCTTGCCATCCTTTCCAATTTCTCCTGTTGTCTTTTCTGGTCCTCCACCAACCTTTTTACCCCCGTCTCCAGGTTACTGAGGCGGTTGAGAATTCCTGTGCGCTCTTTCTTCTGCTCTTTGGTTTCCATCCTCTTGGTCTCCCCCCAGTTCACACACATCTTTCCTATCAACATTTTAGTTCTCCAAGCTTCCTCCACCGTCCTGTGGTAGAGGGTTAACCTCGATTGTGTGGCTCCGAGATCCTGTATCCCCCCTGCTTCCTGGGTTAGCGTTGACCAGGCTTTGCCCCTGCGGGCGTTGTTGATTTCACCCTCCCATTTTTAATGATCTTCTTCCCCTTGGTGTCTGTCTTCGTGAGGAAGGTGCTCTTTGCTTCCCTGGCCGCCTGTTCAATTCTTGTCATCTGCCAAGCGCTCTGTGGAGGATCCTTCTCCTGGGGGCCTCTCTTGTTGTTGGTTTTCTTCATGCGTACCATCTTCACGTGCAGGTGGTGGTTCTTACATTGGATTCTCTCCCTGTTCCTCTTCACCTCCTTCTGGTAAGTAAGGTGGCCACTGTAATTGCAATGCATCATTTTGTGGTAAGTTTTGGTGTCCTTGCCTTTATGGAGACAACCCGGTTGCAGTCCCGTCCTTACAATCATGGCCTGCTCTTCAATTTGGTACTACCCGTTAGTATCCTCTGTTCCAGAGTGTGTGCGCTTGATGACCTTGACGTTATTCCTGCGCCAATGTTTTTCCATGCTCATTGTATGCCATCCCTTTCCCCATTCCATCTCGGTACTTAGGTGAGGTGTGCTCCTACTTGGCCCTGGTGTGACTTGTCATCCTTCACCCTTTGCCGCCTGTGAGTTATCTCTTCTACTTTCCAATGGGCAACTTCTGTACTTCTTTCTATTGACAGGACTGTGGTATCGTACCTTCGCCTGATGTGTGATCTACATTTGCATTTATAACCTTATTGATTGGTGGGCCATTAGCTCCTGTCTGGGACCTACGTGTCCTTCAGTGTCTGTTGCGCCTCCATTCTTGCCATGATCTTCCGTACTACTCCTATTGTCCCAGTCTTTTGCCGCAAGTTGGGTGCAATTTGTTTGGAATTGACCTTGCGGGGCATTGCGCTAGATTGTGTCCAGTTTTGGACCTTCGTTATTGACCCCCTCGTTTTCTATTCTGTCAGCCAATCCATTTGCTAACCTCCTCACCCAGTGAAACTCTATAGTGATCCTTGTCCGCAAGTGATCCTAGATTTTTTTCAGTAGGTAGGCCAATCTCCAGTGCCTTTAGATTTTACCCATTCTGGTACCGTTTTAGAGTTTTCTCACTGTGTTGATGACTAGTGCAGAGTCTCCTTCCACTATGGTGTTCATCATCCCTTCCCGACTGAGAATCTCCAGGCCTATCTCCAGGGCTCCGAATTCTGCGGCGTTATTGGTTGAGTTACCGAGGCTTCCCATGTACAGTCGTATGATGTTCCCTTTACTATCCCTGATTACTCCTCCCAAACCTGTTCTTCCTGGGTTGCCTTTAGCCGCCCTGTCGAAATTAAACTTGAGGGAGCCCGAAGGTGGTGGTTTCCAGTTGCGCTCACCTACCTGGAGTTGCGACTGATGTCTGTTTGGATTGGGTTTGTGCCCACCTGTTAGTTGGAAAGCCTCTAGGACTCGGGAGTCCTGATTCGTGGGTTGCGCTCTACCCTCCTGGAAGTTACGGCTCATCACCGTCTCACGTATCATGGAGGTTATTGTTTCCTTGATCTTCCCTTCTGGCCAGCTTTGGTTTTTGAAAATGCACTGGTTCTTTTCCTTCCATATCGACCATATGATCATAATTGGGGTGAGGGTTCAACAGAGGTTCACCTTTTCTTGGTCGCTATAGTTTTCTCTCCAGAGCTTTATTGTTGTGGCAATGTTACCACAGATCCTATCGGACTGGCGGAAGATACTTGCTGCCCAGTCCCATAGTTCCACAGTGTAAGCAAAATCATCAAGGAGATGGTTGGTTGTTTCTTCCTGAGTTTGACAAAGATGACATCTTGATGGACTGATGAAACCTCTTTTCCTTAGGTTATCCCAAGTTAGGGTGGGGTTGTGTAATATTAGCCACTGGAAGATCTTAATCTTTGGCCATTGGGGGATGTTCTAGAGCTTATCCCAGTGTTGTGCCAGGTCATCTTGGTATGGGTCCATCATATAGTGCCCGACTTCTTTTAGGTTGAATTACCCTCCATCCTTTTTGCCCCACCTCAACTGGTCCTCTCCTTCTGTGACTGTTATTTTCTGTCTGCCCAGTTCCTCCTCCACCTCTTTTATTTTTGATGAGGGTATCTCATTATTTTGAGGGTTAATCTTGTCCCATATTCACCATTTGTTGCAGTCTGTTCCCTGTTGCCAGTATTGATAGACATTGTTTTTTCCTTGTGTGATGAGGTCCTGTTGGAGTATCCCTCTGTCCTGGTTTTCCATCTTTGGTTCATGATACCAAGCGTCCTCCTATAATCTGTCTATTCTGCCATTCTTGATTTCCCAAAATCTATGTGTCTGAATCCATGCTTTGTTGCACTAGGCTAGGTTCCAAATGGTTGAGCCTTCCCTGGTTCCTCCAAAGACGATTTTGTCCTAGTCGTGAGTGTCCGGTGAGTACTTTGCCTTCCATAAGTTTACCCAGGGTGTTGCAGTTTCTTTGACCCACCACCACCAGATTTTTGCCCCATATGCATTGTTGGTCATTTGTGGATCTTGTAGCCCCAAGCCTCCTTTTTTTTTTTGCCTGCAGACTTTCTCCCAGGCCATCAGGGCCCATTTTTTCTTTGTTTCCACACCTTTCCACAGGAAGTCCCTCTGGATGGCTCTGATTTTTTGTAGGATCCCCTATGGAGTGGGGAAGACTGAGATCATAAAGGTTGGGATGGCTTGTAAAACAGTCTTGGTTAGGATCAGTTTGTCGACTAGGTTAAGGGATCTATACGTTCAGTTTTTTACCCACTCCTATAACCTATTTATTACTCCTTCCCAAGTTGACAACTTATAAACTTTGTCTGCCAAAGGAGCCCCCAAATACTTGGTTGGAAGTGTTTTCCATTCAAATCCTAGAATGTTGGTCAAATTCCTTTGGATAGCTGGATTGGTATTAAAGAAAAAGATCATCGACTTGGAGTGGTTGATCTCAGTGCCCAAGGCTTCCCCAAAATATTCTAGGATTCTTTTGTAGGCTTTGGCTTCCTTGACCGTGGGTATGTTGTGGAGTAGTGTATTATCCAAAAACTGTTGGTGAGTTGAAGAAGGGCAGTTTTCGAAAGGTTTGAGCCCTGTTATTTCCCCATTTTTTGTTGCATTCTTTATGCTCTAGCTAAGGCCTTCCATCATCAGAATGAATAGGAAAGGAGACATCGGATTTCCTTATATGATCCCTCTCGTGGGCCAGAAAGGTTTAGTCGGGGCTCCATTTATTAGTAGCGAGTAGCTTGTTGTGGATACTAAACTGACAATCCAACTGATCCAGTGCTGGGTAAAACCAAAGGCTTCCAAGGTCTTGATCATATAATGCTAGCTAATTTTTTCATAAGAATTTGCTAGGTCTAGTTGTATTAACATTTCCCCATTTTTCTAGAGTTTTAAGGTGTGAATGATCTCATGGAACTTGATGATGTTGTCCATTATTTGTCTACCTTCCATGAAGCCTTCCTGTTCTTGCGAGATCAATGAGGATAGGAGGGGTTTCAATCTATTTGCTATGATTTTGGAGATGATCTTGTATATCACATTACAAAGTGCCATGGGTCTGTACCGGTCCAGGGTTTTGGCTTCATTTTCTTTGGGGATTAGGGTGATCATGGTTGCGTTTAGTTCTTTAAGGATGGAGGTAGACCTTCTAGAGTTCCCTACTACCTTATAGATGTCATGTTTGACTATTTCCCAACACGATTTGAAGAATTCCACAGTGAAGCCATCTGGACCTGGTGCTTTCCTACTGGGCATTTCCTGGAGAGCTTGGTCCACCTCTTCCGTGGCGATAGGTTTGTTTAGAAATATGTTTTGTTCCTCGGTAACCAAGCATGGTATATGATGGGTTATCCTATGAATGGCCTCTGATTTGTCTTGATGTAGTTCTTGGGCTATCCCGTGGAAGTGTCTAACCGTAGCGCTTTTGATCTCCTAATGTGACTCGTGCTCGATTCCATCCTGGTCCTTGATCTTCAGGATTTTGTTATGGGCTCTTCTAGCCATGGTTGTTCTATGGAAGAACTTGGTGTTCCGTTCTCCTTCCTTTAGCCACCAGATACGTGACTTCTGACACCAGATTGTTTCCTCCTACTGGCTTCACGCCTCCCACTCTTGGGTCATTTGGAGCTCTTCCTTTTTCTGGTCCTCCGTATAGCCTTCCCGCATGCAAGTTTCTTGGAGTTTTTTCATTTTTTCTTTGATGTTGTTTTTCTCTGTGTTTATATTCTCGAAGATATCTCTGTTCCATTCCTTGAGTTTATTTTTGATGTATTTAAGTTTCTTTTGTAGTTTGAACATCCTAGTCCCTTGCTCAGGTTTCTCCTCCCGCCACCACTGTTTGATTTTTTCCTTGAAAGTTGGATGATCAATCCATAATTTCTTGAATCTGAAGGGTCTGTTCTTAGGTGTTGTTTGGAAGCCTGCTTCCAGTTGCATTGTCCAGTGATTAGATCCACCCCAGGGTAGGATGTTGCAATCTAAGTTAGCCCCTACATAATGATTGACTTTGATATAAGGAATCGGTCGAGTCTTGTAGCTACCTGAAACTGGTTCCTCCGTTTATTTTTCTAGGTGAACTGGCCATTCTTAGTTTGGAGATCTACCATCTCCACTCTGTCTATAAAATTTGAAAATTCCACCGCATCCCGATCCAGTCTTCTAATACCACCCTTCTTTTCCACAAGGGAGGTGATAATGTTGAAGTCCCCTGCAAGGATCCAGTGGTTGGTGGCTAGGCATTTTATATCTTCTAGGTCTCAGATCATTCCTTTATTTTCCTCTGGCCCATGGGGCCCATACACATTTGTGCAGATAATCTCCTTACTGTTTCCTATGATTTGCATGCGCACCGTTAGGGTGTGCCTGGTTGCTTCGGTTGCTATTAAATTTAGGATTTGTGGGTTCCACAATGTGAGTATGCTACATGAATTTTGGTGGTCTTCGATGACTACCATCTTGTACTTGCACTAGTGTTGTTTACTGATTGATTCCATTCTGTCTGTAGTACATTTCATCTCTTGAATAAAACATAGATCTAGTTTCTCTTGCTTTAGTTTATTCCTAAGGATTCTTTGTTTTCTTGGGCTGTTTAGGCCTCTTATATTCCAAGTTATAACCTCCATTTAAACATGTGGGGGAGAGTGGGGAAATAGTTTCTTGATCTTACTCAAGTTTATCAGTAGCGCTCCCAGCTCCTACAGTGATACGCTGTTTGATTTCCTGCCTTTTTTCCTCCTCGTCTGTTTGGGTGATAGCTAAGATTGTCCCCCGCCGGATTTCACTCCTAGGTGTCCTATCTCCCCGTGTGTGCATTTTTGTCCTCTGGATTTGGCTTCCTCCTGTAGGAGAAATAGATATTGGATGCAGTCGAGTTGCTCTGTTGGTATGTTGTCGACTCCTTGCCTTTTCCATTGTTCTAATATGTGCGGAAGGTCTATTCCTTCCCTTTCCACCAGGTTTCTGAGATCAAGGTCTTCTGTACCTATGTAGCTCGGGGTCATTTTTGCATCTCCTTTTGCATCTTGCATGGCGATGTTGTTGTATTTTGTTTCTCCTTCCATTGAGGTTACGTAACTCCCCTGAGCTGTTGTATTGTTTGGCTGTTGGGTGGGCTCTTTTGTTGCTTGGTATTTGACTTCTGGAGCTTTTGTCGAGTCCTTGTCTTCTGTTGTCCCTTTGTCTGTTTGGTCCCTTCCTTCCATTGTATTTTGGGTCTCTTGGGTATTTCCTGTCAAGGTTTTATTTTTCTTTTTATTAGCTCTGTTCTTGGGGTTCGGAGTTATAAACCCTTCCTCGTCTTGCTGATTTTTGGGATTTACGCTTCCTTCTTTTTGTTTAGAGGGAACTCTCTGATAAAATTCCCATGTTCATGGCATCTTCTACATCTAAAGGGGATCTGTTTGTAATCTATGTTTTGTTTCCATTCCTCATCCTTGAATTCCAGACTTATGGCTTCAAGGAGTGCTCCAGAAACGTCCATATCTATGCAGATTCTTGCATATGATGCGTATCTTCCTTTTAGGGTAGCTTATGAGGTCTTCACATATTTCCCCAGTTTGTTTCCTATAGATTCAAAGGTAGAGGGAAACTAGTAGTCTAGGGGTAGGGAATAGAATCTCATCCAGACTGGTACCTTTTTGAAAGTTTCTTTCTCCAGGGAGAAGTTTTCTTTCCAGGGTTGCATGTAGAGTCCCGCTGAGGCATGGAAGTATGGACCTCTCTCGAAGACTCTCTCCCTGTCCTCAAGGTTGATAAAGACTGTTGTGAAGAAACCCTTCGAGATGAGGTGGAGCTCCACTTCTCCATTAGGCTTCCAATGATATTTAATCTAGTTGCGCAGAGTTCTTTCTGTGGGCCATAACCCCATAAATTTTCATATGAGCACATGCGTCTTCATCTGGTCCTTGTAGAGTTGCAGTTGTGGGTCCTCCAGTACTACCTTGGGTATCATTATTGTTTTGGGCAGGGGTTGTTCCCCTCCGTCCCGT
>ML790565.1:828061-853718 GCA_009831015.1 Picea engelmannii
AAAAAAAGATTCAGTCCTACTTGCACAAGTGTATTAAATCCGATAGGTTCAACTCAAAATTTTCTTCATTATCATCATCCAAGAACTCGAAAAATCTAGTCATTGAAAAGGTGAGTTCAAAAAATAAGAAAATTCAAGAGAAATGGAATTCATAATTTAACTTTCAATGGGTTCCACCCTCTAAAGTCATGGAATTCCATAAAGCCACAAGAGATGCTTTAAAGTTTTTAATTGGAGATATAGACAATGAAAATGCATTCCTAAAATATAGATTAAGAGAATTGGAAAGTTCCCTGATGGCCCCACCATTGTTTGTCAGTCCTATCGCCACCATGCAACCCTTTAAGACTCTTGAAGGAAGTTTGGAATCGAGCTCGATATTGAAAGGAACATCAAGTTTTCTAGCTACTATAAGGATATATGTTGGTGATAACATCCAAAAGAGAATGTCCTTGATTCTTGAAACTTCGGAGTTGGAAACTAGCTTTGTCTCCTTAGGCTCGAGAATGACACACTTCAAGCAATATCTTCAAGAAGACTTTGAAAACAATGAAGAATTCTACAAAGGAGTTATCTCTACTTTTAGTGCAAGTGTTTCAGGTCTTAGTGAAATGAAGAGGATTTGCCTTCAACATTCCGTTTAAAACAATTAAAGGCATGTTGTCTTATGAGAATTAAATTTTTAAAAGAAATGTTGGCGAAATGTGATGTCATTTGTGTGAAAAGGGGTGAATTATATTTAAAGTTAATTGAGTTAGTAGTAGCTAGGTGGAATGAATACATGGAGAACCCACACTTAATCATGAATTCAATACTCCTATCAAAGGAACAAATGGAAGAAAAGGTGGACTCTTTAAAAATTGCATCATGAGCAGAGAATTTTAACACCTTGACTGAATATTTGGAAACAGAGCTAGAGAGTTGGTTGGTTCGTATGTAAACGAAAATGATGATATTGAAGACACCCTCCATAAACTCTCATTGGATTTTAAATATATTGAAATTTCATTATTTGATATCAAATTTAGACAAGAGATGACGATTTCACCCATCAGAGAATATATTGAAAATTGATTAAATAATTCTTTAATCAAAATAACATAATCAGATCAGGAGAAAATAGTTACAACTGGTCAGGAAGTTATAGCAAAAGAAAGTATAAAATACATCCCAGCTAGCAATTGTGTGTGAGAGAGAATCCATCACTATAATTCAAGTGGTAATTTTTCATAATTTCCCATCTTCTACACTTCTCATTTAGAAATCATCCAACTTATGTCTTTTCATTCACTGAAAGTGATCCAGATTATTTTCGGCAAGAAATGAGAGCGAAGATATAATAAAGCAATGTACAGATATATCTCGGATATCCAATAATATAATAGAAATGTATCATAGATGCAACCATAAACACAAAGATACAATAATACACAATTTTCTATTAATGAGTGAAGGTGTACAAAGACTGTAAAAATACAGAGTGAAAGACTCGCTATAATGGTGGCAACTTATCTCTGAGAAGAGATGTGTCCGCTACTTGCATTCACACGAAGATGATTTTACAATGAGGCTCCAAAGACCTTTTATTCATAAAGAAAATCCAAAACCCTAACCCTGGAAGATGAAAAGCCAATAGTTTTGTGGACCCCGTTTTGGGTAGTTTGGTGCATCAACTTTGCGGGGGCGTAACTTTGGCATATGATCTTCGTTTGGGGTGCACGATATCTCGTTGGAAAGGTATCGTCGAGGAGATTAATTTAGGGGGATAAATCATGCCTTCAAATATCATTGATAAGCTCGATCCCGAAAAACCTTCATTTAGGCCCTCAAAATGGCCTCAGAAGTAAAAACTGCTAAAAATAGTAAATTTCCAAAATTTCCAAAAAACTGTTTTGAGCCATTTGGAAAAGGTGGGTGGCCACCGATGTCCACCTGGATTAATACTACTTCCTTAGGAAGAAATGGTCTCCATTGCGTTGAGTGCCCGAGGGAGAGGGAAAAGCATTTTCTGAATCTACATCTCGATGAGTTGCTTATCTTGTTGGAGAAGTTGTGATGCTTAGCTCGTTGAAGGTTGTCAAGAACATGTGGCTGGAAGGGTTGGAACTTTTTAACCAGTCTGGCTACATGAGATGCCTGTGTTCAGAAGGAATATTTACACTTTGCTGCAATCTTGTTGACTTGCTTCTATTGGATAGAAGGTGCTTGGTCCGAGGTTGTAGTGGTTGCAATATCCTTTTGTTCACCTTTTGAACATATTGTTAAGAAGTTGAATTTTTTAGTATGAGATACCACCTTGCAACACTGTTTAGGTGGAACAGTAGTCAGAACTGCCTCTGGTATTCTGCAGAGATGACCCCCAGAGAAACAATTACACTATGGGGCCGAGACTCATAAACGACATGGCGCTTCCACATATATGGTTGGCCCAAGAGAACATCACATAAATATAGTGGGGAAACATCACATAATACGTCATCCTTGAAGGGATGGATGGCGTATGACAATCGACATTGTTGGATGACACATAGATCTCGTCCCTGGTGAAGCCACTCGATGTTGTATGGCTGTGGGTGTGTTGTTATTGACAATCCCAATTGTTTGACAACCTCTGCTGAGATGAGGTTCTTCTGGCTTTCACTATCAACAATAAAATGCAGTGGGGCCCCCTTCACCCATATCTGTGAATGAAAAAGGTGCCCCCCCTCTTCAGGATATGTTGGTTCTTCTGGTTGAATTGTCGCGGTTGTGACAATAGCAGTGGGGTCTATGTCGATGATCTGTCTTTTACCAGTTTTTTCAGAATCAGATTCAGAATCAAGGTTCATCTCCTTGTCTTTGATCTCAACCCCCAATGACTGTTTTGAGAGACATTCCTTGGTGTTGTGCCAGGGGATTTTTTGGAAATCACACCATTTTCCAATGTCCTTGTTTGTCTTTCTGTGACCCTTCTTTTCCTGTGGCTTGGAATGGTTTTCGGGAAATTGTTTGTTAGGGCCGTCTTTATCATACTTTGGTTGTTGCAAATTTGCAGACCCAAACTCTCGTTTGTTTTGGTGCTTAAATTTCTGCTCGATTTTAACAACATATTGATAAGTAGCACTGAGTGATGAGATGTCTAGAAAATCCATTTCAGTATGGATGTATCTGTGTAGAGCCCCACGGTATTTCAGAACCAAATGTTGTTCGGAGTCTTTGATACCCAGCTTGGTGCACAAGGTATGGAAGGTATTGGTGAAATATAGAATTGCTTGGCCCCTCTCTTTCCGCAGTGTGGTCCATCTAATGTACCGATCTTCATAGTTGCCAATAGGGTAATACTGTACCTTTACCGCATCCACAAAAAAATCCCAAGTGGGCTCAGCCCCATATATTCCAGATTCCTCTGTGGAACTTTTATCCTAGTAAGTTTCCCACCAATGTTTTACATGGGGGAGATCTTTATGGAGTGTGAAGGTGGTCTTTTCCTTGTCGGAAAAATTATGAATAGAGAAATAACCTTCTAATAGATTTAACCATTTGTGTAGGGCATCTGCATCTATCTGACCTTCAAATACGAGAATATCAAAATTACCATGTACCTTGAAAGGAGAGGTGCTTCCAAAGTGGTTGTTTGATGAAGATGCGCCTATTTCTATCAGCAGGCATTGAAGGATGTGGGAAAAAATCTCCATCATTTCGTCTCTTTGTCGCGTGAGAGCTTTCTCAAGCAACAGATTGATAGGATCGTCTGCTCCATCATTTTTATTTTCTTCTGCCATGGAGGGTTTCTTGGGAGTGTGAGAGCGATTTCCTTCAAGAGAGACAAGCTTGAGACCCAAATTTCTATACTCGGACCTCGTCGGGGACATGCACTGAAATCAAAATAAAAGAATGATCAAGAGCAACCTGCTCTGATACCACTGATCTAGATTATTTTCAGCATGAAATGAGAGCGAATATATAATAAAGAAATGTACAGAGATATCTCAGATATCCAATAATATAACAGAAATATATCAGAGATGCAACCATAAATACAGAGATACAATAATACACAATTTTCTATTAATGAGCGAAAATGTACAAAGACTGTAAAAATACAGAGTGAAAGACTCGCTAGAATGGTGACATCTTATCTCTGAGAAGAGTTGTGTCTGCTACTCATATACACCAGAAGATGATTTTACAATGAGGCTGCAAAGGCCTTTTTATCATAAAGAAAATCCAAAACCCTAACCCCGGACGATGAAAAGCCACCATTTTTGTTTCCCCTGTTTTGGGTAGTTTGGTGTATCAACTTCCCGGGGGCGTAACTTTGGCATGCGATCTCCGTTTGTGGCGCACAATAGCTCATTGGAAAGGCATCGTCGAGGAGATTAATTTAGGGGGATCAATGATGCCTTTAACTATCATTGATAATCCCGATCCCAAAAAACCTTCATTTAGGCCCTCAAAATGGCCCCAGAAGTAAAAACTGCTAAAAATAGTAAATTGCCAAAATTGCCAGAAAATTGTTTTGAGCCAGTTGGAAAAGGTGGGTGGCCACCGATATCCATATGGATTAGAAAGTTCATAGCCGATTTCTAATTTTTTTTCTCTTTTATTCCAGATCCAGGTATTTCCTTTAAAGGTCCACAAGAGCTCCATCCCAGTCAGTTTGGACGAATGTTTTATTTTAATTTTACATTTCACTGTAAAACCACACAATTATTTTTTGAACTCCCCAGAGAACTATTTCGAGGCATAAATTTAATGATTTATCAGACTTTGAGATTTAAGAGTGAGATTTTTGGAGTGTGCTCATCATATTCTTTTCTAGTTTTAAATGCAATACTCATTTAAAGTTCTCTGCATTGTGGCCTTATATATATTTTGTCTTATGATATGACCAAAAGTTGCTTATATTGTGATGGACACGAGGAATATTTTTTAATCTTATATGATTTTTTCTTTACTTCTGTATAATATTGTAAAGATATTATATTTCTGTTTTGAATAAGTTCATGTTCCTTTTCTCAGGAACCTTTCTTTGTGATTATACTTTTTATATTTAAACTATATTTTCATAGTTAAATCCAATGATTATAGAGGAGTACCACGTCTTTAAAAACATAGGGGGATTTATCCTTGAAAAAGTTGTTGTTAACATTTTGAAGAATCTAAACATCAACAAGTCTCCCCCAAGAACCAATATTCCTCCTTATAGCCAAGAATTGTTAAAAACGTGTTCACAGAAATACAATATGTCAAAGTAGGGTCCGTAGAGGCTCAAGCAAGTGATATTTTTCCCCCATTCGAGAGAAAAGAGGGAGGTCCCCAACCCTGATGAAAAATTCCACAAGTTAGAAAGTGTAAAAAGGTTGGTCTTCCAACCTGTAACTAGCCCCCCAAACCATCCTATGACATCAACAAAACTGAAGAACCAACCTGTTAGAAGCTTGGAGAGATATTAAGTTTCTTTTTCACCATCAATCATTAGTCTTTATAGGTAGATGACAAATGGGTTGTGTGTTTTACTCAACCTCTTCAATGCTAATTTTTTTGAGGGATTGGCCAACCCTTTGCAATTCAGGGTTATAAAAATAATTTTGAACCTCCCTTAGGGGAAAATGTTCTAAGGGCCCCAATAAGTGATTATTTTCAACCACTTATGAATTCCTAATTAGCATGTTTCTCAGCTATGGAAAGGTAGGATTTTCTACCTCTCTATCCTATATTTAGAATTTTTTCATTCAATTGACCTAGTCCTCTTTCAATACCTCCTTCAAAACACCTTTCCCTCTATTACAAAGTTTGATATTGTATTTATAAGTCTTTAATGTGGGGGATTCTTCAAGATAAACATGCATAGGCACCTTAGTTATGATCCAACTCCTTAAAAATGATAAAAATAAATGAATATGCTCCATGTCGAGGAGGAAACCTCCTTTTACAATATATCTAATTCATAATACAATATAAGATGATATGAGATGATCCCAAGGCTAGGTATCCTTGGTGTGTGTGTGTGTATAGGAGACAAAGGGTACACTTATAATGAAAGGGTGCAATGAAGGGTTCTAGTCTACATACAAATATAACATTAGAAATGTGACAATTTAATATCTAGGGCTTAATAATGGGTTTTATACATAACATGGGGCTTTGTCTAGGGCTTAACATGCCCCTCCCCTTCAGACAAGTGTTGTCCTCAACATTTGGCTAACCACGAGTGTTTCTACAAAAAGAACTCATCTTCCCATGTTGCCTCTTCCATTGCTAAGTTCTTCCATTTGACGAGGTACTTTGTAATTGCTTGATTTCTGAACTGCTTAATCCTTCTTTCAAGGATTATTTATGGTTATAGTATGATTTTCCCTTCTTCATTAATCTCTGGTAAAATATTTTGGACTGGGATCTTGTTGTCGATGACATTCTTTAAGAAAGAAACATGGAAGACTGGATGTACACATGAAGATGGAGGCAACTCCAATTTGTAAGCCATACTTCCAATCCTTTGCAAAACCTTCTAGGGGCCATAATATTTGGGTGCTAATTTATTGTCACTCTTTTGGTTCTTAAGAGACATCTGTTTATATGGTTGTATCCTTAGAAATACCCAATCGCCCACTTCAAATTCCCTTTCATTGTGATGTTGATCTACTTGTTGTTTCATCCTATTTTGTGCCATAACTAAGTTGTCCTTCAATAGTTTGAGAACCTCTTATTGGTCCTCCACTTCTTGAAACTTTATAGTCCCTTTTAGGGGAGGTGTGATGGATGGAGAATGATATCCATAAAGTGAAAAAAATGGGGACATTTTTGATGAAGTATGGAAGGATGTGTTGTACCACCATTTCGCCAAGGGAAACCACTTGACCCATTGTGAATATTTATCATATGCAAAGAAACAAAGATATCCTTCTAGACATTTATTCACAATCTCAGTTTTCCCATCGAAACGAGGATGGTAAGATGAGTTGTAAGCCAATTGTGTACCCAAACAAGAAAATAATTCAATCCAAAAATTTCCTGTAAAAATTGGATCTCTGTCACTTACAATAACCTTGAGGACTCTATGTAGCTTTAGAATTGTTTCCATGAATGTTGCGACTACTGTACTTGATTTAAAAGGACGAGAAAGAGACAAAAAATGGGCATACTTTGTCAGTGGATACACTCCTACCACGATGACAATATTTCCTTCATATTTGGGTAAACCTGTAATAAAATCCATTGAAACTTCTTCCCAATGTTGTCTTGGTATAACTAATGGTTGTAGGAGACCTATCATATTTTTTGTCTCTCCCTCATTTTGTTGGCAGACCAAATATTCAGACACAAACTTTTGAACAATAATTTTAAGACCTTCCCAAAAAAATACCCTCTTGATCTTGTGGTATGTTTTCAAAAATCTTGAATGTCCTCCTATAGGAGAAGTATGCAATTCCAGAAGGACCTTCTACTTGAGTTGGTAATTCTTAAATAAATATAGGTGATCATGATACCATAGCAAATCATTCTTCCATACAAAATTATCTAAATAATTGGGGTCCTCTTGTAGTCGTTGAATGATATTGCAAACCTCTTGATCTTGCTTCCATTCTATCCTTTCTTATTCCACCCGATCAGACTGTAGAATAGAAATAACACATATTGAAGTGCTCTTTTTCCCTATAGAAGATTAAGTTGCAGACATTTTCACAAAGTATCTTATGTAAGCAATTTTTTCAAAACTTCGATATATGTTAGGAGTTCAAGAAGTTGTCATTAAGGGGGGATAGACTCTAACGACGCATTCCTTATCCTATTGTGTCACCTTTTCAAATCCTTCAATCCGATCCCAAGTTGTTCTTAGGTGGGGATGTTAGGATATTTAGACACTTAGGATTTATTTAAGATCAACTTGGTCTAATGCGTCATTAGGTTAAAGTGCGTTTCTTTAATATGCATTAGTATGCATTTGTAATCTGGTGACCATGATATGTTCCTGACATAGAGTGATCTAACAACTCATATTCTCCTCAATCTTAATGGATACATTGATTCGTCTCTTAACACCCAATTGGTCCATGATCTCTATTTAAATAACACATAGGGTCATTTTTTGATGATCGATTGTGAGAAACTCTCTTGTAAACTATTTTTCTTTTGCATTAATAAATTGCCTCAAGTGGCCATGTTGGATGGCACAATGGATGTTTCCCCATAGGGGTTTTACCACATAAAAACATTGGTATGTTGATCTTTCATCTGGTTGTGTGATTGGTTATTGAAGGTGTCCATCCTCTATTGGAATACCTGTGTTGTCGAATAATTCATTCATCGTTTTGTCAAGATCCTTCTATTGACCCTTCATATCAATCATCATTTCGACATGTTTGGCCAAACTTGTTGCCACTGCCATGGTGGTGGGTTTTCACATGGAAAGTTTAGCTCAAACCAAAGGGTTGAGCTCATGTAGGAATATTTCAACTTGTCGTTTATCATTTTCCATATAGTCCACATGATGGAATAATGTGTAGAACTCTGCTTCATAAGCTTCTATTGATCTACCATTTTGTCTCACTGCATGGAAGGATCCTTCTTGTTGGTGCTTGTAATCCTCCAACATATATTGAGTTCTAAGGGTTTTCTCAAACATCTCCCAAGTAAATTGCAAATGTTTGACTTGCATCTTAGTCTCTTCATTTACCCACCATAATAGAGCTTCTCCTTTAAGGAGACTTATTGCTATCTGTGTTTTTTCTGTGGTAGAGTATGTTTTAAAGATGAGTTCCCTCTTAACACATATCACCCAAGAATTTACTATTGGACCCGCTCTTGAACCGAGAATTTAGGTAATTTGGATTTTTGAACTTATTTAATGATATCTAGGGGTGCTCATCTCTCCTCGATATTAAAAGGAAGGTCTTGATATATTCCAACTCCCTTCCCAAACTTTGATCTAGCTTTGAATTTTGGTCTTCGCTATAACCCAGTCCTTAAATATGTTAATCATTTCTCCTAGGGAATGTAATATGGCTTGCTTTAACGAGGTTCCCACTTCTGTGGCGAATTGAGGTGGGGTTCCAACCTCAGGGTTGACTTGTGTTTCCCTTCAATGCTTAGGGGCCATGGTTACTCTAAAACGACTTGTTATGAGTTTAGAGTTTTGTAGTAAGGATATTAATTCTCTTGATCAATACAAAACTATATTTATCATTAAAAACTAATTCATTCGGAAAATCTTTAAATTTTATTTTATTTTTATCTTTATTTTAATTGCATAAATAAAATAACTATTATTAATATCTATTCATTTTTTTTAAATAAGTGGTCATATAATTATAATCACACCAACACGAATAATTCAAAATATAAACAATCCTTTCAAAGAGAATGTCAACGTTGAAATAACTGTAACATTATCAACACTCATAACTTGTGAGCACAAAGGAAAGTATCCAAATGCACATAAAAATAGCATAAGGTCTTCAAACTCTCATCAGTTAAAAGACCTAGATGCACTAAAAGATACAATCAAGGCTTCAAACTCTGATCATTCTAGTCATCGACATATTTCAAAAGAGAGTCCACAACCTTCAAAGTATCATCCTTTGAGGAATTGAGAAACATTCAATTAGCTTATAAAGCCTTGAAACTCTTAGTATTTTAGATCATATTAAAACATAATCATGAAGCCTTCAAACTCATCTACTAGTCTAATATGATTAATTCCACAAAAGATCAATGCTTGAGAATTTTGTTGAAGACAAAAAATCGTCAAAGCCATAGATCTAACAACTCAGAGAAAAAATATTTCAAAGGAATTTATCGATTAAATATAAAAAATAACACCAAAAGAAAACTTCAAGCATTTTTACCATTCCAAACTCTCAAGGCCAAGTATTGATTGTTTACTCCTTGATATGAAGCAAAGAAACTAATGAGCCAAGTGGTGTTGCAAAGAGAACAAAACTTAGAACTACCCCATACATTGTTAGGATCTTGGACATGAGCAATACATCAAAATCAAGCTTAGGGTTTCTAATAATAGAACATCGATTCTGATATAGCTGTTGGGCGTTCCTTGTAAATCTACTATTTTTTTTTGTTTGCTAGTTTTTCCGTGACCTGCGGGACTAGCTTGTGGCTGAGAAACCGTGACTCAGGAGCATCTAAGCCGTCAAAATCACCCGGGGATTGCATCTGGCCCAAGCCACACCAAAATTAACCTGGATGGATTTTTTGTCCCCATAGGTTTCAAACCAGTGACTTTAACATCACAGAGTGCCTTAACAAGACACTCCGTCACGGACTGTCCTACACCTCAAGGACCACAAATCCACTAATTATTAATGCTTATACTACCAACTAAATAAAAACAAATCCCATTTTTCTTGTAGTAGATATGTGAAGGAGCACGTAAACTAATTTCTTTGGAGATGCCATCATTTGTCGAGCTGAAACGATTTGATTAAGTCGCTCATGCCATTCAATTTACGCAAAGGGAATTTGATTTGGTCACAATCTACAGAGGTGAAGGTTGCAGGTGAGTGTACGTTCAAGAAACAAGGATACCCAATCTACCTGATCTGTAGTTTGAGTGTTTAATCCGAAGAGTTGAATCGCGTCTCATTACACAGAATGTCGATAAACTCCTGAAAGTTTCCTTTATTATATAGAGCTTTGGCATTCTCATTGATTCCATTGAAGTTACTATAGATAAACTCTTGCGCTGGTATTTTCAAAAGCTTGTTGCTATGTGTCGTCATGGTGCCAAAGGGAATGAGGTTATGATTCCTTGTATTGATAATATTAGTTTGTTTTGGGAGTTACATTCTCTTTAGAGTAAAATGGTGGATGAACTTCATTTATTCTCATACTAGGAAATATAGGGGATGTACGCATCAACTATTTTTATTGGAATTGGGACATCATTCTATAGTATGGAGTTATCAAATGATGAATATTGTGGAGTTTTGTCACCACTTTCAGTAGTTGTTACAAACTTTCCATGGTATTTCCATTCATGAATATTGCAGTTGGATGCTCGTGGTTGATTGTTGACCCCTTTGTAGAGTGTTTCTGAAAGGGTTCAAGGATTGTTTTCGGTGATTTCATTGTTGGAGTCTAAGGTTTTGTAGTTTTTTTTAAAAGGCCTCTGATATCAAATTCCATGATCCCTCCCTGCAACTATTTTTCCCCTTGCATGGTTGTTTCATCTATGTTTTCATAAAGGACATGTGTGGACAAACCCATATCAGTTTTTGTATCACTATTGATAATTGGAGGTTATGACTTATGACGAGTGTCACTATTGATGATTTTTTTTCAAATACAGTTATCGACTATGGATTTGTATATGATTTCGATGTGTTTTGGCCTTTGTCTCATGGACATGCATCGATAGATATTTTAAATATGGAACTAAGAAACTTATGTCTATCCATCTGTTTATTTTTTTCTCAATACCGAGTTCAATTTTGTTGAGGATAGGACTGCAATCTCAACCTTGTTTTCAAGATATGTTGGATTGTGTGTTTTTTCTTCTTGCAGTCATGAAAGCCTAGTTGATGAAGACTATCACTAATTTTATTCCATGAGAAAAGACCATCACATGATACCCAAATCTAATCACTTTTCCTACATGATTGTTAGCAAAGAAGTGTATGGTAGCGGTGATAGGGTTGAGATATGCCAAACTAGGTAAAAAATAAACCCATAAGCATACTATGTGAAATACATCTACTTTTGAAATAAGACAATTATACAAGGTGACACTCATCGAAGGACTAGTAGACATAAGATTGACAATACAAACTTCCTTGGACCAATAATAACTTTAGTATAGTATGGAATACATATAACCACATCCACAAAATAGATCTAACAACTAGTGTGTTAGATCTCTTGATAACTACCAACAAAGGAAGATCCAAGACACTAGACCCATACTGGTTGATAGAAACTAGATTCAATAGAATAATGTTACTCGTATGGCTCAGGGAGGAGCGAACAAAAACTTGGATTAAGATAAACTTAGATTTGGGTGTTGATACCAACAATCTCATAATAATTTTTTTTCTTAACCTAATTGGGAGGGCCCATAGGTCTTAAGAATTATAAACTCTCTTTGATACCATATGTAATGGCTCGATCTACTAACAAAGATAAATGTGGAAATTACCCAAAGTATACATCAATTAAAATAACCATTGATTTCTAACATAGTGAAACTTCAATAAAATTTATTGAACTCACACGAGCAGTGAGAGGTGAGGAACTTACATGTGGAGAAGAAACCAACATACATGTAATCTAGTGACTTAAAAAATGTAGCGATACATTGATATTTGATTTTACCAATCACAACAAAAAGTTTGGGACGACTCTCTACCCAACTGTAGACCTTGCTACTTTAATTTTCAGTAGCAGGTCACCCTCGAGCCCTCAATCCAGTACTACTATGTTATCTCTTCTTGGTCTTTTCCTCTATAGCCCAAGCTAAGGAGAGAGATATAATTTCCTCCTTCTCCATCCTTATATAAAATCCATCCATGATAAAGAACTTGATCCCTAGGGTCCACTTGTCATTATGTAATTATTTCTTTATCTTATTTTAGTGTTTTTCCATAAATTACCTTTCCTTATTTTACCCCCTTTCTTTTATTACCCAAATATTTATTTTTAAACTTTCTTTTTCGAGAAAATGTACTCGTAGAAAACCCTCTGAATACTTCCTAATGTTCCATGGATGGTAAGAAGGGTAAATCGTTGACCCTCATTACGGGGTCTCGCCCCAGGGGAATCAAGAGAGTCGAACCCATGACCAACAACAAGCATGATAAACTCACATCTAGATCTAGACCAATTGATCTAACCGTTGGGGATATTTTTGTGTACTTATTATAATCCCTTTATGATAAATAGTATACTCCTTTATTATTTATTTATTTAATAATAATATGGGGCATAACATACTCCCTCCCTTCAAGGAGCTTCGCCCCGAAAGTACTTATTATGATCCATTTATGATCATTATTATACTTCTTGATTATTATTGTTTATTTATTTAATAATAATACGGGGCATGCCAATCTTCATTGAGAGGAGTTATGTGTTGTATGATTTTCATGTCATACATCTTTATATCCTCGTATGTCCATGCAAAGACATCCTTATATTTCATGAACAACTAGATAGAGGCTTGCATCTTAGATTTAGAGTAACATGTTCCTAGATTTATGTATTTGAGATTTACTTGGGTATCCAGGTTGACTAATTCACGAGTCATGGAAGAACTATTCATATTTATGTTAATCATTGATCTAAACCTTGTTTTCAAATCAAACAAATTTTCTAGAGTCAGAACACCTTTAAGTATTAGGTTACCTCTGAAATTATCTAAGTTGTCTTTGCATTTCTATATATCCCTTTCATGTTCCTCATCATCTATGGAAGCATCTTTGGGGGTACCTACATTGGTGATCAATTCAACCGTTTGTTCATCATCATTGAATGCCCTCTAGTTGGTGATATTATTTGGTACTAAGGGCCTGAAAATCAGCTCAACAAAGAAAGCATTATTCATAGGGGAGAATCTTGAAGCTATGTTTGCTAAAGTATCAACAAAAACATTTTTTGAACGATTAATAGAAGTGATATTCAATGCATATAAATTATCAATCAAACTCCAAACCTCTCGTTGATAAATTTTCAAGTGAGGGGATATATAGTGTATGGAATTTTGTACCTATCTAACGAGTATTTTTGAGTCACCAAAAACCTTTAAAATTTTTACCTTTAGATCAATGGCCTTTCTCAAACCTTGAATCAAGGCCTCATACTCAACTACGTTGTTGGTGCACTCAAACTCTAATAGATAGGAAATCATAGTCTTTCTTTTGTGTGGGTCAATTAGAATACAACCTAATCCTACTCCTTCTTGTGACCTAGAGCCATCAAAGAACAAAGTCCAAATGTTAGTATTTAAATCTATGTCAAATGAACTAGTACTAGCTAACTCTACCACTATACATTCATTAGTGTTAATTCGAGTGCAATGAAGGATTTCAGACTATGTGTCTGATTTAAGGGGTGATTACTAAGCTATATAACACCTAAAGTCATTTTCCAAAAAATAATTATCCAAAACTAAATGAGAGAAGTTGATAGGTTCATTCTGAAATTCCAACTCGGTATTAATGTGTTTCATATTGGCTTCCCTGTCTACCCTAATTTGATTCATCCTTCCCTTATATGGCAACCACATATGAAACCAATCGGTGGAAAAATAATGTTGCAACTTATGTGACTAATCTCTTCTCAACAGTAAATCATAAGTGTTTGGAATGTCAACAACAACAATATTGTCAATAATTTGGTAGACCCGAGGATCTATCACTAATATTATCATGACATATTTTAGTTCATTCATAACTTTTACGTCAAACCTATCTAACTGAATAATTATAGTTGTGCACTTTGAGGGTGACAACATTTATCCTTTGACACAAAGTATGGAATTGCATTAGATGACACTCTTGAATCTACTAGAAAATTATGCACATTATAATTGTAGATCTCAAAATTCAATAAGAATGGGGGCATCTATGATTTTGAGTGTCTACCTATGTTGACTACATTGTTGGTATCTTTCTATGTTGTTTTATCCTCTTGCTTATTCCCAGTTTTTGGACTATTTTCTGTGGATCTGTGCTAACTTTCGCAGGTGGCAATGGTTTTTTGTTGGGGATTAGGGAGAGATTTAAAGGTATTCAAAAGTAAATATCTCTATTGAGGTAGGGTACATATGTCATACATCAAAACATTGGCTTTGGTTTTCTTCATATCTTCAATGAGACTGTACTCTATAGGTCATGTGATTGGATTGTTCACTATGGTCATCAAAGAATAATGTTGTTATATTAACTGAACTCCAATAATATTATGTTAATGGGTTGGTATGGTCATAACCCTTGTATCATTGACTACTTTCAAGTGACCATGTAGGTCTTCAATTCAAAAAGTACAATTTGTTATAGCGACTTGCCACATGAATATTGTAATTGTAGATTTTATGATAGAATCCACAATATTGGGATCAAATATACATATATCAACTCATGTGTTATAATTCCCTTTTGGATGCAATTTCATTACAACTTACTTTTCACAGGGTCCATTAAGTCTTTTCTTATTAGTCCCTGCCAAGGGACTATAGCAATGAGTTTGCTATTGATTTGATATTAATTTTCCTTTTATTTTAAATTTGTCTGTGAAAAGTAATGTTTAACTTAAGAAAATAAATATATATTTTTTGATATAATAAAAATATTTGTTTTTCTCATCTTTGATTGGTTAATATATTTCAAGCCTTATTGCTGCCTTCACGTATTTCAATATTTAAAATTAATTACATAATCAATAAACTTTATTATAAGTACCATTTACATAACTATTCCTTCTACACATCATAATTATTAAAATCCAAATATAACATATAAAACAAACTTATCACACCACCACAATAAATTAAGTTTACATTTCCCAATACGGATAAATTAAGTTTCCCAATATGGACCTCCGTATCCAAATGTGACTTGTATCTCTCCCCTAGCTTTTTCAATTATAATTTTATGCATTCCAGAATTAATAATAAATACCAATGCCTCACCTTGCTTGAGGTAAACTATGGTTGGACTTTGATCTCCAGGTTTAGGTGATGTTTTGTGTTGTAGTTGTCGTGTCAATCATGTCATAACACATTAATTTTGGTAAGATAATATTACTTAATATAATAAGTATTATATCAATTAAAATATATCTTATAAAATATTTCAGTTCATAACACATTAATTTTGGCGAGATAATATTATATAATATAATAAGTATTATATAAATTAAAATATATATTATAAAATGTGAAATGTGTAATTTTTTTTTTTTTTAATTTATAGGTTAATCCTATAACTATATTGCAACCATTTTAAAGTAAAAATATGGTAGAGATATTGTTCAATACCACTTATGACAAATCTATAAACTATGTGTTATCATGGAGCAACACCTCTTCCTCCATCCCCTGTGAATCTATGTCAAATTCTTTGAATTCAATTTTTTTGACGGTGTAGTTATTTGTGTTAATTTTTCTCATTTAAAATAACAAAAACCCCAAAATAAGTTGATTTATTTTAAGACTATGAAACTAGCCCATTTGTTAGCATATTGTTCATGTTTCACCATAATCAATATAGGGTGTCAACTATCATCTCCATTTCTAAATCTACTTGGTAGGGACTAAGTTGCCATGCAACCCTTGTTTCAATAACACATAAGCTAACGAACCAATCATTTTTTTTACTCATTGTCGATACTATTGTAGAGTTTCTCATAACTAAATCTTAATGGACTTAAATTCTTGAAAACCCACATTTTATAAAACAATATATTAGAATTCATCTAAAAATTCACTTAATAAATCTCTCTCTCTCTCTCTCTCTCTCTATATATATATATATATATATTGTAAAACATCCATCTTCTTAGAGGAACTAAAACTGTGTTGGCTCTTGAGAGGTCATAATAAATGTGTGCACCTTTTTTAGTCCCTACCTTTAGGTTGCATGTACTTTCAAGGATTGTCTCGCCATCATTTTAATTAATATGCACATAGTTCGATGTGTAAGAAAATGAAGGGATACAACCTACAACACACTCGCTGTAACTTCCTCTTCTTTCTCTCACAGTCTCCTCTCTCAGAATACAATATTCACGATAATACACAGCCGCAATACAATTCCATCATAAAAGAGGGTTGCCTTCTAGGGAAAAATTCTCTAAAATAAATTCTACCGTTAGATATGCGACCTTATAATGAACAGTCCATATTTACTATGAAATTATAATATTTTACAAGGCAATATTTTCCAAAATTTCACTTCGGGGGCGCTGCCCCCGAATCCCTCGCCAAGGAGGCTACAAAAATTGTTTCTGCCCCCCTCTGGACCCCCCCTAGAGACAGTTGTGGGGGGGAAATCCGCTCCACATCCCTCATTAGGGAACATGGTCCAACCATGACTGAAACAAACCTCTGAATCAGGAAGATAATTAGGCTCCACAACCAACATGATGGCATTTAGTCTAAGTTTTAGGTTGATGTTAACATAACACTTTTTCTTGAACAATCAAATACTCATAATTTTTCCACACCAACAAAAAACTTTAAGGTCTTATTTGGTCTCATATTGAGGCGTTTTTTTTATTTATATAAGAGATTTCTTATGTTTCAAGTTAGTATTTTCACAAGGATTAGCCAAACATTTAATGTTATTGGATTAATGTTATATAACTCACTTAACATTAGTTATTTAACATTTTGTTTTATGAAGTATTTATGACTCGTGGATTAGATCAATGTAGGTATCCTTGTGCACTACCACAACTGCCTTGCCAACTTTCTCATGACGTGCCATGGCCTTGCCAACTTTCTCATGTGCTGGGACATTTTGGGCTTTCACAGCCTCAAAACTTTAAAACATGCGAGCCAAGTGTATAGAATCAACTAGTCATAACACCCATCCCCATCCTAAATTAGTCTATTTGAGTGTTTTCCTTCCCACCTGCCTCATGTCTATATTTCCTGGCACCATGAAATGAATGGAAATGTAGAGTCCGTGCTATCCAACACCATGCAGAGGAGGGAAATGCAAAGTCTATGTTGAGAGCCATTGATAGTTTTAGCCACCATACTTGGCTGGCAATTTTAGGGAAGGAGAAGGGTTCTCTTCTGGATGGTGCAGTGTAGAAATCACATAACTATAATTCAGTTTCCAGAGAAATGAGAGAGCATGTAGGTAAAATATTCTTCACCTATAATATAAGTCAATTATTTTGTTATCTCAGAGTCTTAAAACATAATATCGATATGGGTATTTTACTTAACTAATTCCTCTCTTCATTCACCTTTGGAGATTGGTCACATCTATGTTTGTATCTCCACATGTCTAAAAAATGAATTTGATGATGTTGTCACAATGCACAAGCAAGACTTGCAACCAATGAACCATTAAGAGCTAGAAATATCTAGAAGTCCAAGAGTGGAGAAATAATAGCGCTTGTCGAAAATCTTGAGGATAAGTAATTGAAATAATGATCTGCCACTCCTAATTCATTCATTTTTATAGTAGAAAAAATATAATCAAGGAATGATATTTCAATCTAACTTTGAATTTCATATTCAGTTTCCCCTAGGATATTTCATACTTGATTTTTTTGAGCGAAAAATTAACCCAATAGCCCAAAATTTTATCTTGCCTTTTTAATGTTGCACGCTTCAAAATTTTCTTTGAAGTTTAAGTCAAATTTCAAAACTGACCTTTAATTTCTTCCTTGTAGATCGACCAATCATCCACATAGACAATAAATCCCCGGACATTTTACTCATGAAATTTTTAGGTCCAAAGTAGTGGACTTTGGCTTTTCTAGGCTCACTCTAGAAGATATTGCTCATATGCCTTTTTCTAGTTCATCTCCCATGGTGGTAGACATAGTTGAACCAATTCGAATCTCATTATTAACTTCTTTGGTTCTCAGCTGTCTCAGGAGTCTACCACACACCGAAATGAGGAAATGACTTGAAAGGTGCCTAGGATCAATTTGATCTCTAGATTTTTGACCAAATGAATAGTCAAGGAGGATAAAACTAAAGGATTTATTATATCTTGATCTTAATCTATATGATATGGAACCAACGAGGATGCTTATTTTTCTAATTAAATCATTGTTATAATAGGTGGTGTCCATCCTTCCTTTCTTACTGTGGTCACTACTTATACTTTCTTTGATGCACCCCTAGGACTAGATATTTATCTGAGACTTCTACCTTGCTATGAGGAGACTCAATCAAATGGATCCCTATCTGAATATGGCTAAGAGTGAAGTGATGGATCTAAAACTCAAACTATTGAGTTTCCATCTTGAGCTAGGTCAAATACAATGACTTATTAAATGGTGAGTTATAAATCGAATTGGGATACTAGTTATCGAATATGAAGGGGTGCTTCTTTTCTTACTTCTATCCTTGCTTCTGTGGTCTGGGAGAGACAATCTGCATGTGAGACACTCGTATAGAGATATCGATAATTTGCATGTGAGGCACTCGTTGTATATAGAGATATTGATAATCCACATGTGAGACACTCATTGTATAGAGATATCGATTATGCATGGAAGGTGAGTTTGTACATGTCGAATCTGTGCATGGAGCGCGTGGAAGGGAATTAGATTATTTTTGAAATAAATGTGAACAACTAAGTCAATAAAGTATTTTTAAAACTATTATAACAATAATATTTAAAAAATGATGTCGACACATTTTGACTTTTGTTTCATAAATTTTGGATATAGTTACAGATAGTAGTGAGCACACTTTTAGTGTAATGACAAAGTCATTTATTTTCAAGTCTTTTAGACTCGTATAATAAAAAAAAATGAATGAGAAATCTTGTTGTGTATACAAGTTTTAAAGTTGATCATTTTTTCATAACGGAGTAGAAATTATTTACATCTTATTTTTATAATTATTATTTTATTTTTCAATAGTATGAGAGATTATCGAAATCTTTGTAAAATTTGGTTAATGTTTAATGTTTCTTTTAAGGTAGTTGATACTTTAGGTAGGATGCCATTTTTATGAGATGGTAAAATTTATTTTAGGGATGGTGCAAAATATGTAGATCTAGATCCATGTCACACTTTTAAGGCAATAAGAAAGTGTGTATTCAAATGGAATCACACTTCTGCTGATCCCCAGCTCATGAATGGATTTTCCTAGCATACTATAACTATATTGAAGAATCTATCACATAATTTATCATATATTATCATGAAGCACCGAATATCAATCTCAATCACACAGTATAATCTTAATTTCCCATTTGAAAAAGCTATATGCATCTAAACATATTTCCTTTGTCACAATTCACAATTTTTTTTCATAAGAACTCACTAGTTTGCAACTCCCCTTATTTAATCTTTTATACTCTACATCCCATATATATTCAACAATTAAATCTCTAATCCATTACCAAACTTACACATTCAACAATTAAATATCTATCTCATTGACCAAACTTCCAATAAATGCAAAAAAAAATTCATAGAATTAGCTATGAAAGAATTTCATTGACAAATTAGCTGACATAATTTTATTGCTTAAGAAAAGGACACATGGGATGAATATTGTAAAGGAAATTAAAGGGAACTACTTGTATATCTTGCAAATGGAGGTGTGCAAAAGTCAAACACAACAATATTTATAATTGTGAATTAATAATTTTAACATAATTTAAAGGAAAACAAATTGATAACTCTTATAATTGTGAATTAATAATTTGAACAATTTGAAGGTAAATAAATTGATAACTCATGTTGTCTTATTTAGTGAGCCCACCCATAGACTTGTAATTTAACATATTCATTATTGATATCTAAATTGACCTAATTATTTTACTTATTTAGTGAGTCCACCCATAGGCTTGTAATTTAACATGCTCATTATCGATATTTAAATTGACCTAATTATTCTATATGTTTTTGCTAATTAATCAAAATTTTGGCCTTACAATAATTAAATTAAATTTTACATTGAATATGTACAAAACATTTAATTGAATATGTACAAAACATTTAATTAGTTAAGTATACTTAATTTAAATAACATTTTATTTAAAATACAAGTGAGAATATTTAACATGATGTCGAAAATGACCATGCCCCTAGTACCAATCTCAATTCAATATTAGTACCAATCAACAATGAATTGAGAGGAGTTGACATGAGTAATAAGGATGATTTAAGCCATGAAGTGTCACATGATGAAATCTACCAAGTTAAGTTCTTAAAAACAATCTAAAACCAAAGAAATATAATTGAATAAGATAATAGAAGTTCAATGGTGAGAATATAAGGGTGCTCATTACAAAAAGGAGAAATGTTTAATAAAATATTACACACAATGTAGATACATGATAAGGTATATAAGTGAGAAAATGATTATGTTTTAATGATATTGCTTAAAAGTATGTGAGTTATTATACAAACATATAGATTCAATGAGGGAGACATACACTATATTACTTCGACCACCACTTAATTATCAACATGTAACTTAATAATACTTAATTAATTATTAAGGTATTATACTTAAATTTATTACATCATGATATTATGTCAACATAAATTGATTTTAGTATCTTAACTTAAATTTTTTAAGTTAGATTATAGTGAAATGTATGTTAGATTATTGTACAATGTATGTCCATTATAATATATTTACGCTAATATTCTTTCCTAATAATTATATTGGACACACAACTATTTGTTCCAAAACAAAATCAACTTATATAGAACAATCAAGTTGTAGAAACTTCCATAACCAATCTCTAAATGGAATAATTGATTAGCAACAAAGATCTCACTATCTTTTCTATGTACTATATATCAACACTGACTACATGATTTCTCTTTCATTGTTGATCCTAAACATGCCAAATCCAACAACCATTTAATCTGTCACCGAATCACTAGCCAAAATGGAGTAAATGATCATTGAGACATTTAACCCCTCTACCATTCATGTTGAATCTAGTTTTTCCAATAACCACATCTCTTCTACACCTTGGTAACACAATGAATTTCTACTCTTCTCCTACTTCATTATAGAACTATTGTCCCACTACTGTAGAAACCACTTTTCCTTCACCCTTCATAAGGGATTTATTCCAACCATCATTTTCATCAACAAACAAACAAAACACATGTGTTTCTTATCTTCTCTTTTATATATCCTACTTAGCCATTCTTATCAGTTGAGGAAGCTCCTCCAACAACACGTCCTCTAGAATACTAAAATACCAATTGGGCATTTTATTCCAGGTTATACATGTTATCACACAATCTGTACTTTCCCAAAGCCCAAGGCAAGTGAGGAAAGATTGGCGTAACAAGGGGGTGACCTATCATTGTCACCTTAATAGGAAACCCCTTTTTGTTTAGGAGTATGTTATGTTTACCCCAAGGGAGACGTCCCTAGTGACCTAAAGGGATAATGAAACTAAGACAAGGATGCAAGAATACCAGCTTCTCACTGGTCACTCAAGTCAAAAGGTCTTTATGTCTTAAGAGATGAAGCAAATGTAATGATCGAAATGTACCTGCCCAGAACAAGACAACAAACAAAAATATGGAAGTTTCAAGTACAAAATGATGTTAGTGCTTCAATAAGACAATGATCCCTTGAAATATATGCTGGCTGATATAAAATTAATGCAACATGAAATTTTACAACAACAATAAGTATTTTATAACAATTGCAAGATGATAATCAATTGTCACAAGCAATTTCTGAATTGTCTAGCTAGCATTAAAGGTCAGTTTTGCAGAAAATTTGTTGCAGTTAGATGGCTATAGTGTAGATTTTAACCTTGTACGATATATACTGCAAACAAATTTTTAGTAAAAGAACAGAAAATATACAATGGCAAATACAAACATTACATAGAGATTTTTCCCCTGGAAACCCAAACCGGGAAAACCATCATATTCTATATTCATTCATAGTGATACATTGTTTACAATATAATATACATATAGGAGCCATCGAAATCCAAAACCCTAACCCAATGACCTGGATTATTCAACAACCTAATTCCTTAACCGGAAATAGAAAACCATCGACAAAAAACCATGTGCCGAAAAACCGCCCAACAATGGACATGAAAAACGAGGCAACAGGAAAAACGAGGAAAAAATATAACTCGTGCAAAGAATATAACATCTACCCAACATGTAGCAATATTTTGTAACAAAAACAAATATATTAGTGATCTAGGCTAGGTTAGGGTTAGTTTTAGTTAGTGAAAGCTAGAAAGTTCAAGGTTTGAGTGTTGGTTTGATCTCTCTCTACAAAAGGAGTGTAAGGACTAGTGCCTTTAAAGGGTTATGGAGTCAAGAGTTCATCAAACATTCATTTGGAGTAAGCAAACAAATTATTATGATATCCAAGTAAAAGATGAATCTACGAAGAGTAGCAACTTAAGTCTTCTTGAGATTCAACCTTTGGGGAGGTGAGCTACTAGAGAGTAGGCACTTTTAGGCCCTAGCGGTTTTCCTCCTTCTTAGATAGTTGAAGAAATATTTACATGAAATTACAATTTATCAAGACCTCTAAAAAGATAACACTTCAGGGATTTAGAGGCTTATCAATATGAACCAATTAGGCTAAGTCTAGCAAATACAAAGTGAAGAAGTAGTAACTTAAGTTCTTCACTTCTAGGGTTTATCAAGCATGCAATTTCATAATCTTTATCATGAGCAAGCAAACATATCATAACCATTCAAAAGTAATGACAAAAAGTAGATTTACTTACTTCACCAAGAATAATCATGCATGAAAACACTAGATTACAAATTGACTTCACCAAAATTGATCCAAGTTGCAAGTAGAAGACTCCAAAAGAGAGGCGTGCATCACAATTTCAGCCAATAAACCCTAAGTAGGGTGAAAATTTCAGTCCTCTTCCTCTTGTGCAAGGAGTTACGATGATAAAAAGAGAGTACTTTATCTCTATTTATACAAAACTTTGACCCTTAATTAATTTTAGGTAAAAAATAAGGCCGACTTGGCCAATTTACATTAAAATCCAAATTTGACATAAATAAAATCAATTATCATCTGAATACACCTCCAAGGGTAACATCATGCCCTTCTAGCGTGACGTTGAGGCCCTAAGGTGGAAAGTTGGGCCTATAATGTAGAACACTCGGCCTCCAAAGGCCCTAGATGATTCCCACACGTGCCACCGAGCTCACAACTGCCTCCAAAATGAAAACCCTATATCTGTATGACATCTAAGGTCATGATGGTGATGTCTTGGGTCTTCTAGGGCCAACTTCCAGAAGGAAGAGAAATATCCCCCTGGGTCTAGGTCTATTAGGGTGCCTCCAAAGGAAAAGTCCTTCTTTCTTCTTGGTGCAAATCTCTGATGTCTTCTTTCCCCTGGATGGGGTTGCAACATCCATCTATGGGATTTAATCCCCCATGAAGGTCCGAGATAATCGTTCCCTCACATGTACCTATCCACTGGGCAAGGTCCCGCAACAACAACAAGTACGCCCTCCAGGGGTTCATAAGTCATAGGGATCATAGCATGTAAATCACATCCAATAATTAAATTACCCAAACATGTGCATCAAACCCCCCTTAACCCATAAAAATGCTCAAAGACGTTATGCAATTTGACAAGTTAGGTTTGGATAAGGTCTCAGGGTGTCCTATTGGGCTAAACTTCCTTAAGTTTGGGGTGTTTCCCAGGTGGGAGCCAATCCAGGTCATGTAAGTGTATGAGGTGGAAAGGGTAAGTGTTTGGGCATGGGGTGCAGTAATAACATGGAAATGTAAGTCTTACCTGTGGGTTCCTTATAGTATCAAGTGCTTCAAGAATTAGAGTGACACATACCATGATACCAGGACTCATTACCCCATGGAGAAAGACTTACACTTCAAGAACATGTTGGTGGGATGGATACTGTTGTTGTTGATAAATGGACTACATTGAAGAAAAGAGGGGCCCTCCGGGGCTATGCTCAAGTCGTCTGACTCTCAGTACTCCATGTCTAGGACATGTGTGACTTGAGACATGATATCCTTAGTTATCCCTAGGGTAGGGGATAACAATACCCTCTAAATCAAGATACTCTCTACTTGATTTGGAAAATTTTCAACCTCCTCATCACTCTTCTTTTCATGCACACCAACTTTTAATTATTAACCCTTCCTCTAGCACCTTCTATCCATGTGACTTAGATAAATTTTCAACTTCACAACCACCATCAATGATTTTTAAATTAGATTTAAAATGTTATTTTAACTGAAAAATACATGGACTCATATGAGCAATGACATCTTGATTAAATGTCGCCGTGTTAATAACATCACCTATTAATTTGCAAATTTTATCCTAATCATTATAGCTAATAAACATCAATTGTGTACATTTCACATCTAATTTAATTCTCTTTTCTTGAAGAATTAACACATATCCAACAAATCCAAAAAATTTAACAAACCTAAGGCGTCCTCATTCACAAGCCTCTAATAAGTTGACTTCCCATACTATTGTTTTTAGCACATAAATTCAACAACTATGTTGTTAAAAATTAAACATGGGTAAACATGGAAATATATATTAACATCAACATAAATTTATTTTATATGCCATGCAATAAGTTATAAACCACTAATCCCATATCCAACTTATAATTAATGAATATGAATTATTTTAATTAATAAATGTTAAGAACCAAATATCAAAATAACATTAGAAAAACCTCAGAATAAGTACTCAACGCCTTGAAGAAGAGAGAATTTCAGATAATAAGCCTCTTCGAGGGGGAAATCTCCTTTTACCCCACATAAATGTTCAAGTACAAGATGATTCCAAATGAAAATGTCTCATTGGAATATATAGGAGACTAGGAGGTATACTTACAACTAATGGAATGAAGCTGACATAAATAAAATAACATTACTAATGTAATATGCCCCAATTAAGGGGTAACGAGCCAATATTAGGGCTTAACATGCCCCTCCCCTTGAGACAAGTGTTGTCCACAATGCTTGAGTAACTCTGGATGCTTCTGTATAAAAGAC
>ML790565.1:880364-957036 GCA_009831015.1 Picea engelmannii
ACCTCCCCATCCCTCATCAAGCCATCAACCTTCCGGCCTGCAAGGCATTAATTTCAGGGCTAGCGAGCCGCTGTTGGTTCTCTGGGCCAGTGGAGTCCAAACACGGTATATTATTCTTGGTGGAAGTTAACGCCCCTTTTTCAGGGTGCCCTCCACCACCATCATGGTCTCTTTTCTGCACATCCCCTCTCAGCAGTTCTGCAATAAATTCAAACTGTTATTTACATTCATTGACCTCTTCCTGCAGGTCCATTTACATCACATATTCATACTTATGAGTTTTGCCATAGTCCTTGGCCGGTTCAGTTATATTTACAATCTAGGGGAAACAGGGTGTTACACAACCCTTAGAAGTTTATTATGGTTGAAGATCTACACCACTTAGATTTTTAATCTGAACTGAAGGACGATACACTCCCTAAACAACTAAATAATTAATCTATAAAAATGGGGGAAACACCTGGTCTCCGTTGTTGTAATGAATAGGTTAGGTAGTATTTATACCTTTAATATTTTGATAATTGTATGAAGGCATTTGTGAGTTTATTGAGTTCTCTACGAACGTTTCAGACTCCAAAGCTAATTCCATTACGAGGATAATGACATCTTATGCTTAAATTAAAAAAAAGCAAAGGCTCCTTGTTTTGGTTGACATTTACAATGCTCTGAACATTCTTGATGACAAACAAGTTAAGCAATATTACCTCCATCTCGATACAATTGAATTCCTACCCATTGAAATCTCAAGCCATAAACACATTTAGCATGAAGGTTTGGTACACAAGGTGGAACTTACAATGGAAAACTATACCCTCAAGGATGAATTTTATGTCACAAACATTTGAATAAACATTTTGGGTATTCAATAAATTATTTCCTTAGGAAACCACTTTCTTCTTATCCTCCCCATATGTGGTTCCTTCTAGCTCTCATGAGAAAGTGGTGGGCCAGATCGAGACGATGCCCATCCTTAGAGACTAGGTGGTTGTGGGCTCTCAACATGTCGCCGCAAGGATAAACCTAAACGATTCAAACAACCTAGAGGGTGTCCTTTCAAAGTTGGATGGAACAAAGGGAAATTATGATAATGTGTGGGAAGACGGACGCTCAACTGATGCCCTGCATTCTCACAAACTTAATGAGACTTCCTCTATACTTTGGATCAGATCTAGCAATCATAATGGAAGTGGGGATTTTCCTTTGGCCGACGAGCATGATCTTTGGCATGAAGGAATGACAGTGCCCATGATTTCAAATCATCAAACCACTCACAATCAGAATAAGTAAGGACGCAAATGATGATAGCTCTATCAGATTCATTCCAAAATTGAGTATGTTAAATTGGGATTGTGACGGTAATGCCTCTGGTTCTGTTCAAAATTGGTATATAGGTTATTTCCTCTCTTTTATTGATAGTTCAACAAGCTTATTTCTCCCTTTCATTTGTCTCATCATGGATCCTAGAGGACATAAACCTTGTTCTTCCTCTGTGCAACCTTCCCATGTAGCAAAATATTCCATTGATGTTGCAAATTTTATGAGGACTTTGTACGAGAGGAAGACAAAGCCAAAATGCTTGAACTTGAAGATGAGGTTTGACTCATTAGGGATTTTAAATAAGACGTCGAGGTTGAGTTTCAAGTGGGGGGTTTTATTCCTGATCTGGGTTGTACCCAGACCATAAACTCAAATTTCTATCACACTCTAGAACTCTATTGACACACCAAAACCATGGTGGTCATGGGTATGCTACCCAAGGAGTAGTACTTTCACCAATTGAAAATCATACTGGAAGCCTTGGAGATGTAGAACACCTATTTTCTCGAGGTTGTTACTTGGTTAGCTAGACGCCATGGCGGAAACTTGTTCCCCACGATGGGGAACCATGTGAGTCCTAAAATCTCGGATGCAGCTACCTAAAGATGAAACACAGGTCCCACCTTCTCCTAGGTTCCGCATGATCAATGATGTCTGCTACTCAGTTTTTAGGATTTTATTATGTTTTCTAGTTTTTAAAGCTACAATGAACAATATTGATAAATAAGGACATGATAGGAATTCTATTTTTAAGCTTTTAACACAATTGTTGCATAATAGAGCATGGTTTCCCCTTAGGGGCGGGCATATTTTTTTTTGGGTGGTTTTATGCCCAAGAGTCTGTCATGGTATTTGTGGGTCTGGAACAACATGGCCTCTCCTATTTGCATATATGTAATTTTTTTCCATAATTAATATAGATACTTACAAAAACAAAAAACTATATTCTTATCCCATTGTTTTTCCATTTGGAATTCACTCATATCATATATTTTTATTGTTGTTTTAGGTCATATTTGTGTTTTCCAATATTAGTGTGTCAATTTTCATTTACACATTTCATTTGTGGTAAGAAATCGCCATTTTACCCTTTTATAGTGAGGAACGATACTAAAAATTTAAATTTCCTTAGTTTTGATTCTAAAGAGAACTATCATTGTTGCTCCTAGCAATTAAATCATGTGATTTTTCCACCTATTAACCAACCAACTTGTATATTCCATTCTCTTTTACGTTTGATTCAATCTTATTATTTCTCCTCTTTTCTAACACAAAACACATATCTCATTGAAAAATAATATCCCAATTATGGACTTTCTCTTGTGATCTTACTAAATAAAAGTGAATTCTTACTGAATCTATGAATATGTAAAAAATTCATAAGCATCAAGGTTTTACCTCCCACCTTGATTTTCACATGGTCACAACCTTTCATTCCACTGTATCAAACTTGGGGTTATATTCCACATGCTCGACGAATGAGTCACCTTTGTTAAATTATATCTATAGATGAAATGGAATGGAAAAAAGTATCCATTGACTTACCAATCTTGAGTGATGATATAGAAGTATATAAATTCTCCTCTTTGTGTTTGGAAACACTTGTTTCTTCCCAAATTATCCTTGGTTGTGTTTTGTAGTGAATGAATGGATTTGTGCTATGAAACACATTGTGAGGGTAGGGATGGATGACCACACACCCACCCACACTCTACTGAAGGTGGGGAATTGGAGAGTGGAGTGAACACTCAGTTTTAGGGACAAACCCAAAAACCCTAGGGTAATACAGGTAAGGAAATAGATTAATTAGGACCTTAATATATTGTTAATGATCACCTAGGTTGTATGTAATTATGATAATTTGATTACATTTTGGATTAGGTTTTAGCATATGAAATTAGGCCAAATAACTATGTTATAATTAACAAAATCTCAAGGTCCTAATTAATCTAATGGATTACCCTCTTATTTTCATTCTCTTTTGTCTTACTCTAGGATTTTTTGTTTTGGCCTAAAACCAAATGGTGACTCCACTATTTTATTTCCCCCTTTTAGTTGCGTGTGTGTGTGTGTGTGTGGTCTTCCATACCTACCTACACACTGTGTGTGGTATTAAAAGTATATTTGTTCTCTACATTTTGGTGACTCCCTTAGGGAGTTCTCGTTAACCCTTCCCTCCTTCAATTAAAGGCTCCCTCTTGCTATTGTACATCCCCTATTGGGGAATAGGGTGGAACATGACATGAAACAAATAACACAATACTGCAAATAATTGAAGAGGAAAACAAAATTGAAGATAAAGGGTGGTGTCTAAAGACACTATTACAACACTTAATAAAGGTGCATTTTGATTAGAACATCACAATGCATATTGGATCTTTATCACTTGATCGCCATGATGACAATGACCCAAGTGGTCTGCTTTTTATAGCCTCAAGATATAATTGGTTTCCATAGAATCTAGAAGATCTTGTCCACATGTAACCATCGGCTATTAGAGTTGACTTTGTCAAATCCGCTTTGTCGAGTCGGTTCGACATAGATGCTTGAATCGAATTCCTACATGTCTAACTTGTAGTCGATGGTTGGTCTAGTCGATCCACCGCCCAACTATCTTCGACTGCTGGTCAACTGTCCGACCGATCAGCACATCGACTACTCGATCGACTAGTGTAGCGTATTGGTCGATCACTCAATCAACTGTATCCAAATGTAGGTTGACCTCTTAACCGAATGAACCTAGGAGATGTGTGATGAACCATCAATGCTTGATGTTCCAACACCCCCTCATCAACAAACAACTTTGGATTTTCAGGAGGTGAAATTACATCATTTGGACCCCCCCATAATTACAGCTTCCTGAAGCCCAAGAATCATGCAGAGATTGATAAATCTGGCTTCAACTAAAGATATGGTGAATATATCAACAACTTGATCTTCTATTTGCAATATTCAAGAGATACAATATTCTCATCAACCAACTGTCTCAAGTAGTGAGCATGGAGATCAACATGCTTCATCTTACTGTGGGAAACAAGATTGTCAACAACCTGTATGACACTTTGGTTATCACATTAGAGTGTAGTAGAGGTCTGAATAGGAAGGCCAAGCTCTCCCAAAATTTGGTGAATCCATACTGATTTAATACATGCTTGAACGACGCCACGATATTATGCTTTTGTAGTCAACAAAGAGATTGCCTTCTATTTATTTCATGACCACACCAAAGGTCCAGTGCTATATCGAAACACATATCCAGAAGTGGAATTCTGATCATCATCGTTTCCAGCCCAGTCGAAGTCGGTGAAGGCGACTAGCAAATGTGAACTTCGACAATACTTGATACTAAAATGAGTGGTACCCTTGAGATAACGAACAATTTTTTTATTGATTTCCAGTGGATTTCTTTAGGGTCCTACATAAATCGAGAAACAACACTAACAAGAAAGGAAATGTCAGGTTGAATATGAGTAAGATAAATGTGACTGTCGACCAATTGTCGATAGAGTGTAGCATCGACGATGGGTGTTTGACAGGTTTTGGTAAGATTTACTATAGAATGAAAGGGAGTAACACAAGGCTTGCAATCAACCATATTAAAAGGCATCAACATATCCATCACATATTTATACTGAGAAATGAAAAAACCATCACAAAGTGGTAATACTTGAAGACCCAAGAAATAATGCAAAGTACCAAGATTTTTCATTTCAAAGGAGTCAACAAGCTGTTTCTTCAATCTAAGGATGAGATTATTATTATTTTCAATAATGAGTAAGTCGTTGACATAGACAAAAACAATCAAGGTGTCTCCATAAGTATGGAGTACATACAAATTGTGATAAGATTCATAACGTTTGAAACAAAATCGAAGAAAGAGACCGTCAATCTTAGCATACCAAGATCGAGGAGCCTATTTCAAACCGTAAAGTGACTTCCCAAGTCGACAAACCAAATTTGAATCTATCATAAAACCAAGTGGTCGTTCCATGAAAATTTCTTCAGATAGGTATCCATGAAGAATGACTCTCTTCACATGCATTTGATGGATTTTCCATCCAAAACGAGTAGCAAGGGAAAAAATCAGTCGTATAGAGTTCATATTTGTGACAAGGGCAAAGGTTTTAGTGTATTCGATGCGTTCTTGTTGAGAGAATACCTTCGCAAAAAGGTGGGATTCATTTCTCTTAACAACACCTTAAGAGGTAAATTTGGTCCGGTAGACCCATCGACACTTCATAATGTTCTTTCCTTGCAGTCGGGGAACTAAGTCCCAAGTATGATTCTTTACAGAGAATCAATTTATGTATACACGTCCTTCTTCCTTTTAGGTCATCCTTCAACATATTAGTAGGTAACAACGTCAAAATTTTCAAGTACATGAGTCATCAAGACAACACTGACATGTTTCTTTTGACTTCAAGTTTTTCGTTCGTAGGAAACATCTCTAACATCAACTCCAAAAACTTCAATTGTCTTGGAATCCCATCAGGGTAGACAAGAAATAGGTGAGCTATGGTTTACATCAATGAGGCGATCAAAATTCATAGTGTATTCAGTTAGCGGACCAGTCGAAACATAGGATGATGGACTAGTTGACTCAGAGGTTGACGATCTAATCGAAACAAGAAGACATTTTGATTTTCTAGTAGAAGGATTGAAGTATGGAATAATAGCTCCAGTGTTGGAGATAAAATCAAGGGAATCATATTGTAGCAATCCAAAAGAGTCATTCAACAAATTGATGCTAGAAGACTTCTCATCAAACCGTACATTCCATCCGATGATAATTTTCCATTTGACAGGATCAAACGGTCGATAGGATTTCGACTTTTCAGAGGAGCCCATCATGATGCAAGGATGACTCTTTGTATCAAACTTATTTATATAATCATCGGGAATGTGAGCCTAGGAAACACATCCAAACACATAGAGGGGGCCGACTAAAGGATTCTTCCCATATCGTCATTCAAATGGAGTCGTGGAAGGAACAAATCGAGTCAAGATGCGATTGAGCGGAAAATTTTCACAGTATACCACTTCAACCCAGAAGCAAGGAGACAAATATTAGCCTACAAAAAACATCTAGCCATTTCAACTAACATCTGATTTTTATGTTCTGCAACACCATTATGTTGAGGAGTGTGAGTAACTGACTGCTGGAAGTCAATACCAGATCGAAGTAGGTATTTTTCAAAAGGTCGATTTACATACGCACCACCATTATTTGATCTCAAGCATTTGATAGGCCGACCAAATTACTTTTAAGCAAAGTCCAAAAACTCCTTGAACTTATCAAAGACAAGGTTCTTATTCTTTATAAATTAAACCCATGTAAAGCGAGAGAAATCATCAATGAAAGTGAAAATGTACCTTGCACCTATCATTGAAGGTAGATTTATGCAGCAGACATCACTGTGAACCAATTCAAGTAGGTTATGTGCTCACCACACTTTTCCATAGTTGAATGGTTCCTGATGATTCTTCCCAAGCAAACATCCCTTATAGATTCCTTCAAGGGGAAACACCTTTGGAAAACCAACAACCATGTTATGAGTTTCCAGTGCCTGAAAAATTTAGAAATTTAGATGTCCAAGTTGCTCATGTAAAATTTGACTTCGCTTGTCAATGTGAGAAACAAGTGCAGTCGGTTTGGGTTCAAGTAAAGTTTTGTCACAGAACTTGTACAAACTGTCTGTCGGATTGAGAAGCATATTGGCGACAATCAACTTCCCTTTCTTCAAATCACAAACATAGAACCGATATGGTCAAAATCACACAATATTGCAGGTCTGTGTTAACTGAGCAACGAACAATAGGTTGTCACCAAGATTTGGAATATGATAGACGTCGACAAGAAACATCACCCTCACCAACAACATCTAGAGAAAAATCATCAACAACATACAATTTCCTCTCCTTTTAGAAGACAATAGTTTATCACTTATTCTCCACAACATTTGATCCCTCAAGCCAAATGCAAGTGTTCAACTCAACCATATACATTGAGAAATGATTGAATCCAAATGAAAGTATCCCCCCCAAACAAAAATATTCGAAAATGGTGCAAGTATAAAAAAAAATCCTCTAATAACACTACAAATTGTAGAAAATAAAAATGAGGACAACACCCCAACTTCAACTTGGAGAGTTTGATACAATTGAAGACATGAGTCAAATCCATACAATATCATTATTTAGAACTAAATTTTTTTATGACATGCTAGAATTTATATACCTTTACATACAATTACCAATCCACTGGAATATTTCCTTGTGAGATGGTTAGCCTACCTCCAGAACCCCCCAACCTCATTGATTGAAATGCCCTTTTTTGGATTCATTTGGAAATGGATATCACCAAGTATTGAATTGAGGATATACCCAAACCAAAAGAAACCTCCCCTTGATCCTCCTACCCATGTCCATTTCTCTCCTCCTTTGTCACACCTTCTCCCTTTGTGACCCTATTCCATGGTTTGAGTTGTGTCAAACCTAATCTAAAATGGATTATCCAAATAATCTAACTTTTTAAATTTGTAATAACAATTTAATTTTGTAAAGTTTGTCTAAGGTCCAAAGCCATGGAAGATGAGTTTAAGGCTAATCTAATGGTTGGATTTCCAGGAAAACTCTATTAAAAGAGTGTTGCTATAAAGCAAAGTGAAGAGAGAGGAAGAGGAGAACAAGAGAGCCTGAGAGAAAATGAAGTATAAGGGTAGTAGCAGAAAATGAAGGACTTAGAAGAAGCCTATTTGAATATCAAAGGTTGTCTCTAATCCAAATCTATTTGCAATGTTTCACGTGAGTAAGAATGCATTAAAAATATTCTTGATATTGAATAACTCACCATTTTAACAATTTCTCGATCGTAATAAAACCCCCCATTGAATTATAGTTTTTTCATTTGGGTTTCCATGGTAAAAGATCTATGTCTATAATACATCTAAATTATTTGTGTTTTCCTAACTGTTATGTGAATGGGATTTATTTATAATGTTTGCTTTAATTTTTGGATATACATGTATGTTTATTATTTGTTGTGGGTTTATGAAACAGATCCATGTCCATTATTTTCATTGTGGTGTTGTTGATAAGAATACGTAGTTGCTGAGATCAATTCCCGCTTCTGAAATTTCCCTCCCCTTCTCTATTTTCCTAGTTTCTTTTGTCCATTTCTTTTCCTTCTTCTATACTTACCCAAATTCCCCTTTTCTTTTCTCCCTTCTATTCTCCCTTTCTAGTTACTATACTTAGTCATTTTTCTGAAAATGACGGGTTCACAGGTTGGTGGACTCACAGACCCTCATCTCCATCCATACTCCCACATCACGAGTCTGACCGACCTCCACATTATCCCATACTTAGCCATTTTTGTAGTCGCGGGTTCTCGGGTTCAAGCTTTCATATCCCATGTTCCGCGATATTCATTTTTCACCCAAAATATATGTGATCTACATTTTGACCATCGGACTCCCCCAACTCCTAAGTATCTCACCTCTCCTATATTGAGTCCGACCGACCACATTACAACACTTAGACAATTTTAGACCTTTCGCAATCACGGGTTGGCGAGTTCCCGAGTTGGCGGGTTCACAAAAATTCCCAAATCCTAATTGCTCTCATCCGTCCCCACCACCTTTATGTTGATTAATTGGGTTAATTGTCATTTATGTCAACCCTTGAAGAGAGTCCGGTAGAAAATTTCAGTAGCACAAAGATTTGGGTAATGGACCCAAGTTTGTTTGATACATAATGGTATGAGTTTCAATATATTTGCAGGTAAGACTATTCTATATGGATAGTACATGTCATGCCATTTCCATTGGTATGTGGAACGCCACACAACTCCTCACGGTTAGAGAGTTATGACCATGTGAAGTTGGAGAACCCTCATGAGTCATCTAGAAACCCCAAAAGGTCAAAATAGTCAAAGAGTTTGAAAAATAAATTATTTAAATAATAAATTTAATGGAGAACTCCCTAAAATAAGGAAAGTGGGATGCTACATGAAAGTATAAACAAGAGGCAAGGCTCTCTCATTTAATCACACTTGAACCTATTGAATATAATTGAATATCTATTTTGTGAAAGGTTATTTGGGCAGGTATTATTGATAGAGAAAAGTGTAGCTAGAAAAGTGAGGCAGAAAAAGTGTGGTAGGAAAAGTGAGGCATAAAAAGTGCGACAGAAAAATCACAGCAGAAAAATCACGACAGAAAAAGTGCAGCAGAAAAATCGTGGTAGAAAAAATGCGACAGAAAAATCGTGGCAGAAAAATCGCGGTAGAAAAAGTGCAGCAGAAAAATCGCGGCAAAAAAAGTGTGGCAAAAAAATCGCGGCAGAAAAAGTGCGGCAGAAAAATTGTGGTAGCAACATGGTTGGGGTCTATTTATGAGAGATATGGCACATCTTGTTTGAGGTATGTTTTGTGAGCTAGGTTTTAGCTCTTGAGATGGTATTGGATGTTCAGTATTGTTGCATATATCAGATTTGTTGAGGGATACAGTTGGTATTTGGAATATGGGTATTGGTCTTTTGGTTGTGACGTGTTGTTGAAGTTGTTGGTTTAGCTTGAGGCTACATAACAGTGAGGTTGTGGCACATGGTTTGATGTAAGGGTTTATTCTATTTGGTTTATGGATATAGTGATTAATTTTTTATGGTTATATTGGTGTATGTCTTTGGTATATGGTTGAGGTGCATGTTGGGTACATGGTCGAGACAAGTAGTTGATGAGTTGGCACATACATGAGGTGTATAGTTGATGATTTTGGTACATATTGATGATTCATAGTTGATGTGCAGTTGATGCATGGTACATGTTGGTTCGGGTTATTAGTACAGGTTGTTTGGTGCAGGTTGATTGGTACAGGTTGTTACAGGTTATTGGTACATGTTGACAGTGATAGGTTGACAATGGTAGTGGTTGATTTAGTGACAATGACAGGTTGTCTACATTTGGCATTTATATTTCAGGGCATTTGGACAGGGAAATGACAGGTGGTTGTAGCCACCTTCCGGTTGTAGCCGTAAAACATAGGGGGTTGTAGCCTCCTTCTGGTTGTAGCTAGAGAATTGGGGAGTTGGAGCTTCCCTCAGGTTGTAGCCTGAGAAACTAGGGGGTTGGATCCTCCTTCCAGTTGCATCTAGAAAATAAAGAAATTTGGTGCTTCCAATGAATGTAATTCTTCAAGACATATAAGAAAAAGAATTCCGTGGTTTTCTCTCGCTTTGGGTTTCCACGTAAAAACACTGATGTACTGTGTATGTGTATGAATGCTCATTTGTTCATTGTTTATTTACTCTGCAATTATTGGATGATAATGCTACACTAATATAACACTTGCATTAAATGGTTAAAAAAGATTCTATTTCTCTATTACTGATTCACCCTCCCCTCTTAGTAATCCAACAATTGGTTTCAGAGCAGGTTCCTTCAAAAATCAATTTAACCAATGAAAGGTAGATCATGGAGAGAAACAACATGTATAAAAATGGAATACCACAATTTGATGGACAAAATTATGCATTTTGGAGTAGAAGGATGAAAACATATATACAGGCACATGGATTTGAAATTTGGCAATCAGTTGTAGATGGATACAAAGAACCAACAATTCTGCTGACAAATGAAAGAGCAATAAAACTCAGGCAAAATAATTCCAAAGCCAGAAATGCACTTCTGAATGGTGTTTGTGAATCATTTTACACCAAATTTATACATTGTAAATCTGCTAAAGAGAATTGGGACAAGCTTCAAAATATTTATGAAGGAGATTCAAAAGTCAAAGAAGCAAAGATTCAAACTTACAGAGGTTAGTTCGAACAACTAAAGATGAAGGAAGATGAGAATATTGCAACTTATTTCTTACGAGTCGATGAAACAGTAAATGCAATCATAGGATTGGGAGAAGAAATTAAAGAATCTGTAATTGTTCAAAAGGTACTAAGATCTCTCCCTATGAGATTTGATCCTAAGATATCAACACTAGAAGAAAGAGCAGATCTAGACTCAATAAGCATGGGCGAACTACATGGAATGTTCACAACATATGAAATGAGAACTGAATAGGAAAATCCAGATATAAAAGAAATAGCTTTCAAAGCATCCAAAAGGTCAAAGCAAAAGGGAAAGAAAAAGGAAAATGAACATAGCAACATCAGTGACATCTTGGAAGATGATGAAGAAATGACCAATTTTGTCAGAAGATTGAACAAGGGAACCAACGATAGATATAAAGGTAGGTCTCCTTTGATTTGTTTTAATTGTGATGGTATTGGTCATTTTTCTAACAAATGTCTTCATAAGAAAAATAAGAGGAATCATGAAGATTACTCAAATATAAAACAAACATATAAAGGCAAAAGAACCACAAAGAAAGTTTTCAAGAAAAGCTTATGCACCAAAGAAGACATCTCATCATCAGATGAAGATGAAGTCAATGACAGTGAGACATAAAGAGTTCTATTCATGGAAATAGAAGAATCTAACAAAGAAGACACTGAAGAAGAATATGAAGAGGCAAAAGTTGACTACCGAGAATAATTGTTGTGCACCATAGAAGTTATAAGAAGAGAAAATAAGAAAAACAAGAAGCTACAAGCGGAACTAAACAAGAAAGAAGACATTCAGGAATTAGAACAAATGATCACAAATTTGAAGGTTTAAATAGAAGAAGATAGAAGAGTTGAAGAAGCACTCAAAGAACAACTAGAAGAAAGAGACAGGATAATTGGAAATTTGGAAGCATGGATTGTCACATTAAGAAAGGATCTTCAAAAGAAAAATATGCAGAACAACTCAAAAGTTTTGGATGGCATTATCAACAGTCAAAAACCTCATCATGACAAGTCCAGACTTGGATACAATCAGACAAAAAAGGGATCAAGCTTCAAAACAACAGACCAAGAAACATATCCAAAAAGATATGCAAAAACAATCAAAGGGGATAGGAATATCTATAAGGAATATTATAAGGACACTCCTCCACTGATAAGATTCATATTTCAGAATCAACAATCGACAGATAATCCTCAGGAAGAAGAAGGATTCAGAAGAGAAACTGCTTCCAGAATATCTTCAACTCCCAGGTATCAAACTATCTTTTTTGGTTTATGTTATGCATGTAATAATTTTGGACAGAAATCTATGAATTGCATAATTAACAACATGAACATAAACAACTTTGAAAGTCATACACAAAAGGGTTATCCAAGAAGGCCTAGTGAAACATAGAGAAAAAGTTACAACAGGTTTGAATCATTGAATACTTAAGTGGAATGCTACATGTGTAACAACTTTGGACACATGGCCAAATATTGCAGAATGACAGTTCCTCCTAGAGAACCACAACAAAACAACAATAGTCACATACAATAACCTTAGAAGAGAACATGGATAAGAAAGATGAATCAGTATAGCAATGAAGAATGCACACTCTCTCTACAAGATAAGAAGAAGAAACTTGGTTGGTATGTTGATAGTGGCTGTTCAAAACACACAACAGGTGATAAAGTCAGGTTTCTTACATTAAGAAAGGAAAGAGATGGATCAGTCTCCTTTAGAAATGATGATTCAGCTAAAATCATTGGAAAAGGCATAGTTAGAATTGGAAACAAGAATACCAAGGCATAAAATGTTCTACTAGTAGAAGATGTGAAACATAATATTCTAAGTGTGAGTCAAATGTGTGACCAAGTTCATAAAGTTACTTTCGATTCACAAAAGTGTGAGATAAGAAAAGAAGGTTCATGAAAATTGATTGCAACAACTGCAAGAAATTCAAGCAACATATATGTACTAAGTGAAAAGTGTTGTCTAGGAAACGAAGATGAAAGTTGGCTATAACACAAAAGAATGGGTCACATACACTTTGATAACCTTGTCAAAGTCAACAAAAATGAAGTAGTTAGAGAAATGCCCCATATTACGAAACCAACCAACACTTTATGCAAGCATTGTCAACAAGGAAAGCAAACAAAGACCGTGTTTAATTCAAAAGAATATTCAATGACAAGACCACTGGAAATTGTACATACTGATCTAGTTGGACCAACTACAACAAAGGGTTTAACATGTGAGAAATACTTTATGTTATTAGTTGATGATTATACAAGAATGACTGTAGTTTTCTTTCTCAAGGTCTACAAGGAAATGGTTGAAATTGAAATGGATTCAAAAATCAAATGTTTGAGATCTGATAATGGAGGAGAGTTCACTTCAAAGGAATTTATGGACTACTGTAGCAGACATGGAATAAAAAGACAATTCTTCGTTGCTAGGACACCTCAACATAATGGAGTTGTTGAAAGAAAGAACATGACAATACAGGAAATGGCTTAAACAATGTTAATGGATTCCAAATTGACAGATATCTTTTGGACACATTCAATGCATACAATGGTTCACATTAAAAACAGATTAATGCTCAGAAACAACACTGACAAAAATTCCTAGGAGCTATGGAAAGGAAGACCAACAAATGTGAAGCACTTCAGAGTATTTTGAAGCAAATGCTACATCAAAAGAGAAGATGGAAGAATGGGAAAGTTTGACTCTTGTGTGGACAAATGAGTACTTGTTAGTTACTCAAGTACAAGGAAAGCATACAAGTGTTACAATTTGAGGTTGAACAAAGTTGTGGAAAACATCAATGTAAAAATTGATGAAATAGGTGGACGCGATTCGCGAATTAAAGGAAGAAGAAAATGAATCAATGGAACAAATTTACAAAGAAGAAGCAAAAGATGAAAAATAAGTAGAAGGGGAATATGAATAGGATCAGAGAGAAGTAGAAGAGAAAGTTCAAAAAGTACCTCCAAAGACACCTAGAAAACAAGTACAGAAGAATCATCCTTCAGATCAGATTATCGGAAACAAAGATGGAGGAGTTGAGACTAGAAGAAGACTCTGTTCACCAGAACAAACACACCTAGCACTCTCATCTATGATTGAACCAAACAGTTTTGAAGAAGCTGACAAGGATGAATTTTGGAATAAGGCTATGGATGAAGAATTGGATCAAATAGAGAAGAGTGACACTTGGGAATTGGTTCCAAGATCAAATAATAAGAATGTGATTGGCACAAAGTGGGTATTCAGAAATAAATTGAATGAAGATGGACAGGTTACAAGGAACAAATCTAGATTGGTATGTAAAGGATACACACAAGTTGAAGGAATCGACTTTGAAGAGACATTTTCTCCAGTTGCCAGAATGGAAGCAATCTGATTGCTCCAAGCTTATGCATGCTCCAAGAATATTAAAGTGTATCAGATGGACGTGAAATTGACTTTTCTAAATGGGGAATTTGAAGAAGAAGTCTACATTGAACAACCAGAAGGATTTCAGTTGTCAGAGAACACAAATTATGTGTGTAAATTGAAGAAGGCCTTGTATGGTCTAAAACAGGCTCCTAGAGCATGGTACTCTAGACTGGATAAATATCTACAACAGATAGGGTTCAGAAAAGGAAGTGCAGATAGAAACCTCTACATCAAGGTAACTCAATATAGTATTTTATTAATTGAAGTTTATGTTGATGATATTATTTTTGGAAGTACTAATGGCAGGTTAAGCCAGAAATTTGCAAAGGATATGCAGAATGAATTTGAAATGTCATTACTTGGAGAACTATCCTTCTTTCTAGGTCTTCAGATATGCCAAAGAAACCAAGGAATTTTTATTTCTCAAACCAAGTATATTGGAGAAATGCTAAAGAGGTTCAGAATGGAAGATTGCAAACTAGTTACCACTCCTATGCAAACTAGTTGCAAGTTGAGAAAAAATGATGATTCAAAGTATACAGACCAGAGGCAATACATGTCAATGATTGATATCTTACTATATGTGACAACATCCAGACCAGATGTAATACAGGTAGTTGGACAAGTGGCATTATTTCAAGCAACACCAAACGAAACACATGTCGTAGCAGTGAAGAGGATTTTCAGATATCTCAAAGGAACAAAAGAGTTTGTATTGATGACCGATGAAGCACCAATGGAGCAATGTTCTACTTGGGTGAGTGTTTAGTATCATGGCTAAGCAAGAAAAAATCATCAATATCCTTATCTACAGCCAAGGTAGAGTGTATTGCAAAAACAACATGTTGTACATAGGTTCTATGGATGAAACAAACTCTGACAAATATACAAGTTGAGTATGATGAGCCCATTCCAATCTATTGTGATAATACAAGCACCATCAATATCTCAAAGAACCTGGCGATGCACTCCAAGATGAAGCACATTCCAATAAAGTATCACTTTCTACGGGAATAGGTTGCAGAGAAGAACATCAGAGTTGAATATGTGGTCATAAAAGAACAAGTGGAAGACATGTTTACAAAACCTCTTCCACGGGAAGCCTTTGAGTATCTTCGCCAGAGACTCAGAGTAATTTCTACTCCAAAATGAATGCTTTTGAAGTCTTATCTTATATGTCTTAGATTTACACGAGGAAGAATCATAAAGAGGACAATTCAGGTCAGGAGATCAATTTCAGGAAGAGTTCAGTCAGGGGGAGTATCCCCAAGGACAATTCAATTAGGGGGAGAAACCCCGGATGGAAAGATACCTTTTCCATTTGATGAAAAAGGGGGAGATATTTATCATATGCAGAGCACAAAGGCATGGTTCTAGGGGGAGCGATGGTCACAGGGGGAGCATGAGTGATATGACTTCAGTATTGCATGACATGACTTCATTGTTGCATCAGAGTGTTGCCATCAATTCTAAAGGGGGAGATTTTTAATTAATTGGGTTGGTTGTCATTGATGTCAACCCTTGAATAAAGTCCAGTAGTGAATTTTAGTAGAACAAAGGTTTAGGTAATGGACCCAAGTTTGTTTGATGGATAATGGTATGAGTTTTGATATATTTGCAGGTAAGAATATTCTAGATGGATAGTACATGTCATGCCATTTTGGGTCGTATGTGGAACGTCACATAACTCCTCATGGTTAGAGATTTATGACCATGTGAAGTTGGATAACCCTCGTGAGTCATCTAGAAGCCCCAAAAGGTCAAAATAGTCAAAATATTTGCAAAAGAAATTATTTAAATAATAAATTTAATGGAGAACTCCCTAAAATAAGGAAAGTGGGATGCTACATGAAAATATAAATAAGAGGCAAGGCTCTCTCATTTAATCAGACTTGAACCTATTGAATATCATTGAATATATATTTTGTGAAAGGTTATTTGGGCAGGTATTACTGATATAGAAAAGTGTGGTAGGAAAAGTGCGGCAGAAAAAGCGCGTCATAAAAATCACGGCAGAAAAGTGCGATAGACAAATCGCGGCAAAAAAAGTACAGCAGAAAAATCGCGACATCAACATGGTTGGGGTCTATTTATGAGAGATGTGGCACATCTTGTTTGAAGTATGTTTTGTGAGCTAGGGTTTAGCTCTTGAGATGGTATTGGATGTTCAATATTGTTGCATTTATCGGATCTGTTGAGGGATACAGTTAGTATTTTGTTGTTAGTATTTGGCATATGGGTATTGGTCTTTTGGTTGTGATGTGTTGTTGGTTTAGCTTGAGGCTACATAACAGTGAGGTTGTGGCACATGGTTTGATGTAAGGGTTTATGGTATTTGGTTTATGGATAGAGTGATGAATTTTTGATGGTTATATTGGTGTATGTCTTTGGTATATGGTTGAGGTACATGTTGGGTACATGGTTGAGACAAGTAGTTGATGAGTTGGCACATACATGAGGTGTATAGTTGATGATGTTGGTACATCTTGATGAGTCATAGTTGAAGTGCAGTTGATGCATGGTACATGTTTGTTCAGGTTATTGGTACATGTTGTTTGGTGCAGGTTGATTGGTATAGGTTGTTACAGGTTATTGGTATAGGTTGACAGTGACAATGATTGATTTAGTGACAGTGATAGGTTGTCTACATTTGGCATTTATATTTTAGGGCAGTTGGATGAGGCAAGGACAAGTGGTTGTAGCCACCTTCCGATTGTATCCGAAGAACATAGGGGGTTGTAGCCTCCTTCTGGTTGTAGCTAGAGAATTGGGGAGTTGGAGCTTCCCTCAGGTTGTAGCCTGAGAAAATAGGGGATTGGAGCCTCCTTCCAGTTGCAGCTGGAAAACAAAGGAAGTTGGTGCTTCCAATGAATGTAATTATTCAAGACATATAAGAAAAAACATTTCGTGTACTGTGTATGTGTATGATTTCTCATTTGTTCATTGTTTATTTACTCTGCAATTATTGGATGATAATGCTACACTGATATAACACTTGCATTATATGGTTAAAAATGATTCTATTTCTCTATTATTGATTCACCCCCCCTCAGTAATACAACACTTTGCACTTTTCCCAATATGCATTTACTATGGTTTAATGCTAATAACTCATCATGCAGGTCCCGTAAATATCGTCACTAATAAGTGAGGGGCTCGAGGAGATTGCTTGTTAAACCACATTAAAGAACGATTAACAAAATATTATATTATATCCCTCAATTTCGCATTTCAAATATTATCTGGATTAAAATAACGCTCTCGTCAACTTATGGTAGCAAAAACTTGACAATAGTTCTGTAGGGATACTTTGAACATTTTTTGGCGTGAGGACCAGAAATTTCAGTGGTCTAGAGCATATTGTTACTATTCATCCCCTTCTTCTCAGAAGGAAGTAATTTGGACATCCAAAATTGCTCGTGAAGGTTGTGTTCCTGAGGTTTTTGACTGCAAGGAACTGATTGCTTGGTGCACGAATAAATATATACCAATTCAACAGATTATTCAACTTCAAGACCATTCTACTGTCTCACTTTCACCTCAAGTGTTCCGTAAAATGATAAAACTCCCAGAGCCAACACTCACCTTAAAAGGTGAAGATTGCAGGGACTTCTTGAAAAAGCATGACAACGACCTATACCTCTTGCCTGAATTTTTGGAGAATCCTGTGGCCATCCCTGAAGATATTACCAGGTTGTAGGTCAACTCGTTCAAAAACCCCATTCGGGAAATTTCTTGGTTATTCACCAGAGTGATCGACCAAGAAAATACTGCCAATATTTCTTGTATGATTCTTTATATCTTATATTTCACTGTCAAGGAGCAAGACATTTTCAATTAGGGAAAACTAATTTCCATTGAAATCTCTTCCCAATTGTCACAATACAAAAATGATAAGAAATTATTTATGGCCTCTTATTTGGTATTTGCGATAGCACATTGCTGTCAATTTCCTAAATTGTTTATCTGCAAGAAGTTGAATTGTGAATTTGACCCAGTGACCTTTTGGTACCAAGCATTATGGAGGCACAAAGATTCCTTATTTTTTTATGATTTTTTCAATCACTTTGTCTCGGTTTTTAAAGGATTGTTGTTTGGAAAAGATACTCCAAGAATATCTGCCTAGGCAAGTAATTTCCTGGATAAAAAGGGGACCTTGGAGCAAATGGAGAATTACAATGTTATCAGGATTTTAGGTTCTAAGGAAAATCCCTCCTTTATTCCATGCCATATATCCGACATAATGTTCATTACAAAAGTTGCAAGGAAATATAATTTCTAGATACACTTTTTTCATTAGAAGTGAAAAAATCAATTCATACCCTTGCCTTGGAAAATTGGGGACTTTGTATTTAGAAGTATGAACAAAATCGATGAATTTACAAGCCACTTCCACAACCTGAATCTCAAGTATGATGAAAGGATAAAAGGGTTTGAACCTAACAATTTTTTTGTGGAACATATGTTAACAATGGGTTTTAGCAATTCATTTATCCACACTGTTCTAGGAGAAGAAGAAGATAATAACTTGGGCACTCCTATTCACACTATTGGCAACTTGGAGACAGTACTCAATACCAATGAATTTTACAAACAGAAAGGAAAGGGTCCCAATGAGAAGAGTTCCCAGCCCCCAACTGTTACTCCTAAGACTACAACACCTCGAAGCAGTGCTCCAAAGGCCCACCCATCTATAAAAGTGATCAATAGTAGTTCAGGCGGAGGAGGAGACAATAACCCTCCTCCAGGAAAAATTGAAATCTCATATAAACTTCCTCTGAGGAAGAATATTGTACAAGAGGAAGAAGAGCATTGTGTCGAAAGTGACATTAACAGTTTCTCCCTCGAAGATATGGAGATCAAGGCTGACATAGAGAAAATGTTTCCTAACATTGATCATCCAGGAGGCACGACCCACCAGAATCTGTCATTGGAAATTGTTGAGAATGAGACCTTCGATGAAGAAGAGTCATTTGTCTTTCATAGCGCTGTCTTTGACAACGAATCTAAGAAATTAATTATTGAGAAGAGTGATGTGAAGAATAAAATATGGAAATCTCGTTTATAGGTTAACCTAAGAAATATGCGGCCTTACCATATTTCTAGAATCCATAGAGAAACTGATGATGCATTGGACGACTCCATTGGTGGTCTCAAAGCGGAAAATACAAAGTTAAAGGAAAGGATTAAGGAACTGGAAGAGACCTTGATGCCTCTACCACTTCTTTCCAGCCCTTTAGAAATTGTTGGACCCACCACGCCCGCTGTTAAATTAAAAGGATCCTCAATCTTACTCACATCATACAGGAGCTACGTGGAAAATAATATCAAGAAAATAATGGAATTGATAACATAAGCTTGGGAAATTTCAAAGAACATGATTTATTTTGGCTTGAGGGCATATTCCTTCCATGAGTATTTACAGGATGACCTAGAAAATGAAGAAGGATTTTACCTTGATGCTGTGGTACCCTTTGATGTTAAAGTTTCCAACGTGTCAGAGCTAAGGAGAAGAGAGGATGACCTTCCCTCTCCAGGTTGGATCAAGCAGTTGAACGCCTACTGGAAAGAAAAAATAAAGAACTTGAATAACATTGTTCAAGTGTGCAGCCAAGCCATAACAAGGAGGGAAGAACTGTTCAAAAGGCCCACAGAGGTGGACCTAGCCGGAAGAACTAACGAATTCCAAGATCCTAGGTTGATTCTTAACTCATTGTTCCTAACAAACCAACAATTTGATGAGCAAGTTGAAATTTTTAAAGGATTGTCAATTGAAAAATTCTATGGTATAATTGAATATGATGAGGACGCCATAGATAAATGGCTATTGGATTACTTCATAAAAAATCAGGATATTGAAGAAACATTACATGGAATTTCCCTTGATCTAAGAGACTTGGAGGGAGAGCTATTCAATATTAAAATTCGGCATGAAATCAACGTGGCACCAATGAAAAGTTACATTGAAGAACGGTTCAAGAAAGTTATCGATAAACTGACCAATGAAGGGCAAGAAGCAGTTGAGACAGTTCATGTAACCATTGATGAAAACAATAAAAGGACATCAACAAGAAAATGAAAAGACATGAGAGACCATCATAGTAAGTTTATGCTGATTATATCCTTCTTTTTCTTTACCAAGTCCTTCATTCGGTTGTTCACTTCTTCTACTAGAAAGGTTTAACCGAAGACTGATAAATCCTCTTTTCTTCTTACTAGGTCTTGTTGTTCTTCCACCGCCCACCGTTTTCCTTCTAAAAGATTATTTCTTGTATTTATTTTCTTTATGGTCTACGAGAGCCCCAATCCCAGTCTTTAAGACAAACACAATTTAAAATTTCAAAGAATATGTAACAAAAAATATATATTTTTTAGAAATTTCAAAAGAGCTACTTTGGGAACAATCTAGAATGTGCTTTGTAACCATGTTTTCAGAATATAAAGTATTTGAGGTTGATCTATCATTATCTTTATTTGAGCTTCCCATGTGTCCACTCTGTTAAAGTTATCTTATGCATGCAGATCATCTTCTTTTTTATTTTATGTGATAAAAAATATTTATCTTAAACTATGATGGATGTGAGGAAATTTTGCTTATTCTCTTTAAATGTGTGAAGTGTGTGATTATTGGTCCTTTCTCAAGAACTTTCTTTAAAAAGAAAAAAAACACATTTTACTTTTATTTTCTCACAATATTTATGTTTCTTTGAATTACTACGATGGACTTCTGTCAAAGTCCCAGATTTTGAATATATAGAAATTCCAAGAAAATCTAAAGAGGAGTACCACCTCTATAAAAATGCAGGGGGATTTACATCCTCGTGAGGTTTTTGTTTCGGTCCTAATGGATTCAAGCGCCATCATTTTTGGTGACCATACTGGGGAATGAACTAAAATTTGGAACATGGTCTATCATTTTTGAAAAATATATGACTTTGGCCTAGGATGATCAACCCCACTTGAAAATTAGATTGAACAACCAACAAAGCATTTTATATCAACTATAAAACTTGGTAATATTGACGAATGAGACCCGTGAATATTTAGAAAGGTATTTGCAAACCTTGGTCCAAGAATAAGAAAGAGAAATCCTCTGGAGACAAAGGAGAGAAGAGTGACAAGACCAAAGAAATCAAAGGCTAGCTAGAGCAACACAAGTACACGATCGTGATTGAATATGGAAGAGTACAAAGGACCCATTACTAGAAGTAAAAGAAAGAAACTGTGTACTCTAAGAAGAGTAAGTCACATCTTTGGAACATCTGTAGACATGGCAACAAGAAATGAACAACTATGAGATGAGCATCATGAGGAGAGAGAAGAGGTGGAAGAGATGCTGCAAGAAATCAATGAAACCCAGGATTTGAAAATCGAAGGAGGGTAAGAGATTCCCCTCTAAATATTATAGGAGAGAAACATGATCTCCATGTTCTCCCAAAGGGTACCCTGAAGGAATTTTCTGGAGATGGAGCAATTGATGTAAAGAGGCATCTACACTTGTTTCTTGATGTTTGTGATTTTTACCGTGTTGAGAATGACGATGTCATGGTAAGGTTGTTTCTGCAAACCTTATGAGGAAGAGCATATGAATGGTATACAAAATTACCCAGTAAATCAATTTTCTCATTTAATGACCTCAAATCTATGGTCTTGACTATGTTCGCCCCTCCAATTGCTTATCATACCCTTCTCACCAATTTCACACATATTGGTTTGATGAAGAATGAACAGATACAAGATTTTAATCTCAGGTTCAATAAAACCTTGAGTAAGATTCCAGAAGATAAAAGACTGAATGATCCTATCATTCTCAGTTGTTATAAGAATGAAATTCCCTCGAATGTGAAATATGCTATCGGAACTTCTCAAATGGATACCTTGGAGGAGGCAATGACTAAAGCCATGAAGATGGAAGAAATTGTGATTGAAACGGGTGCCGACCCCAACATTATACTGGGAAAAGTACAAATACATCTAGGAGGATTAAGTATTGATAATCAAGGAGCTTCTAGTTCAAGAAAGGATGAAGAATTCAAGCCACGACCGTCTAAAAAACAAACAATGGGAGGATGATTTTTCAAGGAAACCATACCTGATGTAAAGGTTGACCCTGTAGCGGCACAGGAAAATAAGAAAGAATTGAAATTGCATAGATGAATATAACTATCAAGAAAATGCAAAATGCGATAACTAGACTAAGAATGGGAGATAATTACGTGGAAAATCCAAGAATTCCAATCCTAGAGCAAAGAAGGAACCCTCCCCAAGAAAACAGAGTTAGGTTTGAGAACACGGATAATCCGCAAAGACCAAGGGTTCCCATAAAACATACTCCTAATGCAGATGTCTTGGATGATGTGTATGAAGAGAAATTAATTGAGCAAGATAATTATTACTCACCTGATGAAAGATTTGAAACTGTGCATATGGACAGATGTGAGACGTCCATGTATATAATTGAAGAGGGTGAAAATGATCCCAAATCGCAAGAAAATTTCTCCCAGACAAGAGGATTTGTAAATAGACAAAAAAATAAAGGCAATTCTGATAAAGAGAACCAAAAAGAAAGAGAAAAATAAAAGACAACCGAGAAAAGAGAAAATGAGAAGGTGGCAGATAGCATTGGAAGTAAAGAGCAACACCTAACTTCAAAATCTATTCAAATGACATATAATGTCATAGAGGACTTAATTAAATTAAGGATAAATTTTCCCTTTACAGGAGTGATGAAGATTCCCCAGCAAAGACAAAACATTTTGAAATTGTTGGATGATCCATATGAAAGAGAATAAGTTGTTGTTACCAGTCCAAAACAAAGACAGAGCTAGTCAACGACCAAGTTGAGAGGTGAAATTCCTCCCTTTTACATTTCAATTGAAAATCCTGATGTTGCACAACATAATTTTTTAGTTGACATTGACACGACAAATAATATAATTCCACTAGTGGTCATGGAGGAATTGGGAACGAGTTGCACTAAGTATTATGAAACCGATGAAATCATATATGCAATTGATTCTAGAAAAGTGCCAACTTATGGAGAGATCAAATATTTTTACGCTTGGATTACGACAACCCCCCATATCATTACCGTTTTCAATATTATTGTGGCAGACCTTCCTCCAACATATGGAGTTGTGATGAGAATATATTGGAAATCTATGATTGGGGGATATATAATGAATGATGTAAGTTGTATGATGCTACCAGAAAAAGAAGGAGTAATGATTAAAGTTCCCCGTGAACCTAGAAAACCCTTTTCTTTCAAGAAGAAGGATAATGAATTGATGGAGGATTATACAGATGACTGTATTGGAAACTATGCTATCCTAGACATGGAACATGGCGAAAACTTCAAGCAAGTTCAAGACATGGGGAATCAAGAATACCTGTTTGAAGGATATTGGAGGATGTCATTCGATGGACCCTATTCAAACTCCAGGAGCGGAGTTGGGATTGTTCTTATGAATCCAATTAATATTATGCATCCACATGCTATAAGACTAGAGTTTTCATGCACTAATAATGAGGCAGAATATGAAGCCTTGATTCAAGGGATGGTCCTTACAAAAGAAATGAAAATAGAACATCTATTTGTGACTGGCGAATCCGAGTTAGTGATTAATCAGGTCACCCAAAAGTATAAAATCAAGAAAGAAAGACTCAAATTATACTTCAAAAGAGTTAACAAATTGATGAAATCTTTCAGTTCCTTCAACATTTCTTTCATTCCAAGGGACAAGAATCACAAGGCAGATTCATTAGCCTTGGAAGCTTCATTGTCAAACCCAGATGATATCCAAAGAAAAACATATTTCCAAGTAGAAAGAACTTTTCGATCATCTGTGCTCGATAACATTGAATATTTGCAAGTATTTGAGAACGATGAACAACTAGAATTTTTTTTGTTAAATGATGATGATGATGAAGACGATCACTCGTTTGTTGTCCCCAAAGATTGTATACAATCTGAATCTCTTTTTATGAAATATGATCATGCTAATAATCTCCTTGAATAAGTTTCAATTCGAAAAGTGCAAGAGACAAGAAAAGTCAATTTGGAACTGACAGTTCCCCGAAATATGTCAACTTGAGAGTTGATTGCACCACTGAGGAAGTTGATCAATATGTTTCCTTGTTCAAGGAATACATTGATGTGTTCTCTTGGACCTATGATGATTTGAAAGATTAAGATAAAAATATATTCCAACATATCATTCCTTTGAGGGAAGAAGCAAAGCCAATAAAGGAAAAAATAAGGATAATGAATCCCAAACTGAAACCTCTAGTAAAGATTGAATTGGATAAATTGAAGAAGGCAAGAATAATTTATCCTATTAGACACTCCGACTGGATTTCAAATCCTATGATTGTAATTAAAAATACTGGGGAAATCCGGACGTGTGTTGACTTTAGAGACCTTAACAGAGCAAGCATAAAGGATAACTTTCCTTTACCCAATATGGAATTCCTTCTCCATCAAGTCACTAGATCAACCTACATGTCCATGTTGGATATTTTTTCTAGATATAATCAAGTCTTGGTAGCTGAGGAAGATAGGGAAAATAAGACATTTATCACACCTTGGGAGACATATGCATATGCTAGAATTCCCTTTGGTTTGAAGAATGCTAGAGCCACATTCCAAAGGGCCATGGATCATGCATTTAGCAGGTTGATAGGAAACTTTATGGCAGACTATAAAGATGACTTGACAATGCATTCAAAAACAAGGGGTGATCATATCCATCATTTGAGAAAAGTTTTTGAAAGATGTAGATTATATGGTGTCTCTCTAAATCCAAAGAAATGCTTGTTCGCCGTAACTCAAGGAAAATTGTTGGGCCACATTGTGTGAAAGGAAGGGATTTACATAGATCCAAAAAGATTTAAATAAATAAATGAGCTCAACCCCCCGACATCCAAGAAGAGAGTCCAATCATTTTTTAGCAAGATCAATTTTGTGTGAAGATTTGTTCCTGACTATGCAAGTATTGTAAAGTCGATCAATTTGTTGCTGAAAAATGAGCACAGGTTCGAATGGATAGTGGATACTCAAGAGACTTTCAATAATATCAAAGGATCAATCACCACAACTCCAGTCCTCATTAGTCCGGATTTTCAAAGGGATTTCATCTTCTATTCATTTTCTACAGAGACAATTGTTGCATATATTTTTACTTAGAAGAATACCAAAGGAGAAGAACTCCCAATAAGTTTCATGAGAAAAACCCTACATGACTATGAGTTGAGATATTCAGAACTGGAAAAGAAAGCCTTGTCTCTTGTAAAAGTAGTAACGCATTTTTGGATGTACATATTGAACTCCCATGTTATTTCCTATGTCCCCTCATAGCCAGTGAAGATGCTTCTAAATAAAAAATTGAGAGAAGGAAAATGGGCTAACTGGATGGCAAAGATACAAGAATATGATATCGAGATTAAACCTTTAAAGGTTATCAAAGGACAAGGTTTATGCAATATCATTGCGAATGGTGATTATGTGGATGGAATGATTTCAATTTCAGTAGGAGAACCATTAGTTGATTCAGATTGGTATGAAGATATTATATTATACTTAAGGTCTAGGAAATTTCCTATCACTATGAACTCCAAGGAGCGAAGAAAATTAAATAAATTATGATGGAATACTATTGAGATGTGTTGATGAAAACCAAGCCCAAGAACTAATAAGAGAATTTCATGAGGGAATATGCGGTTGACACTTTGTACCTACTGCCACTTCCCACAAGATAATAAGGGCTGGATTCTACTGGACATCAATATTCAGAGACTCGTATGCCATGATAAGGAAGTGTGTATCATGCCAACAGTTTTCAAGAAAAATGAAGAGATCTGCGATGCATTTACATCCTGTAATTGTAGAACAATCGTTCTCCCAATGGTGACTTGATTTTGTTGGGCCAATTAATCTGAAGTCTAGAAAGGGGCATATGTACATTTTCACGACTAAAAATGATTTCACAAAATGGAAGGAAGCAGTGGAACTAAAGAAAGTTGATTCTAAAGAGATAATTAATTTCCTCAAAGATAATATTCTGTCGAGATTTGGTGTTCTAGATAAATTTATCATAGATAATGGTTTGATTTTCATCAAGTCGAAGTTTATAGAGTTTTGTGGAGAATATGGAATTATCATGGGTCAATATTTGAATTATTATCCATAAGGAAATGACCTTGTTAAATCTACAAATAAAACACTTGTTCAGATATTGAAGAAAACAATTGACAAGAACCAAAGGAATTGGCATCTGAAGTTGACTGATGCATTGTGGGAAAGCAGAACAAATCCAAAGGAAAACACTGGGATATCCTCGTGTACATTGGTTTATGGGAAATAAGTGAAGATTCCAATTACCCTTGAACTCAATGCATTGACTTTTGTGGTTAATACATAAGATACATAAGACAATTCACCCATCCAAAGGAGAATCAACCATTTGTTGAAATTGGAAGAAGAACGAAGAAAATCCCTGAATCGAACTTCTCGGAGGAAGCAGAGTGTCAAAAGATATTTTGATCAGATCACAATTGTAAAGAATTTCCAAAAGGGAGAGTTGGTGTTACTTTGGAACAAGGCCAAGGAAAAACCATCAATGCATACAAAGTTCGAAGCACTCTGGATTGGACCATATATCGTCGAAAGATCCTGGGTTTTAACTCCTATATGCTCCAAGACATAAAGGGTAAAATATTAATGCTTCCTGTAAACGAGAAATATTTGAAAGGTTTCTTCTCCTAAGACTTTCTCATTCTCATTGTACAAAATTTTATTTTTCAAATTGTATATTCTTACTCTGACTCCATAGCCCAATGGGTGGAAGCACCTGGTCATGAGAGATTCTGGATTATTGACAACCACAGGGGGTTATCATCCCACAGTTGGAGCCAGTTTTTGAGATCAATTCCCTCTTCCGAAATCCCCCCCCCCCCTTCTCTATTTTCCCAATTTCTTTTGTCCATTTATTTTTCTTCTTCTATACTTACCCAAATTCCCCTTTTCTTTTCTCCCTTTCTAGTTACTATACTTAGTCATTTTTCTGAAAATGGCGGGTTCACAGGTTGGTGGACTCATGGAACCTCATCTCCATACATACTCCCACATAATGAGTCCGATCGACCACCACATTATCCTATACTTAGCTGTTTCTGTAGTCACGGGTTCTTGGGTTCAAGCTTTCATATCCCATGTTCCGCGACATACATTTTGCACCCAAAAGATGCACGATCTACATTTTGACCATCGGAATCCCCCAACTCCTAAGTATCTCACCTCTCCTATATTGAGTCAGACCGACCACATTACAATACTTAGCCAATTTTTGACCTTTCGCAATCGCGGGTTGGCGGGTTCAAAAAAATTCCCAAATCCTAATTTCTTTTGTCTGTCCCCACCACCTTCACGCTTTTCCCAATATGCATTTAGTATGGTTTAATGATAATAACTCATCATGTAGGTACCATAAATATCATCATTAATAAGCAAGGGGATCGAGGAGATTGCTTGTTAAACCACATTAAAGCACGATTTGTGGAAGATTATATTATATCCCTCAATTTCTCATTTCAAATATTATCTAGATTAAGAGAACGCTCTCGTCAACTTATGGAAACAACAAATCAACAACAGCTCTGCAGAGATACTTTGAACATTTTTGGGCATGAGAACCAGAACTTTCAGTGGTCTAGAGCATATTGTTACTATTCATCCCCTTCTACTAAGAAGGAAGTAATTTGGACGTCCGTAATTGCTCGTGAAAGTTGTTTTCCTGAGGTTTTTTACTGCAAGGAATTGGTTTCCTGGTGCGCTGAGAAATATATACAAATTGAAAGGATTATTCAACTTCAAGACCATTTTCCCGTCTCACTTTCACCTCAAGTGTTCTGTAAAATGCTAAAACTCCCAGAGCCAACAATCACCTTCAAAGGTGAAGATTATAGGGACTTATTGAAAAATCATGAAAACGACCTGGACCTCTTGCTTGAATTTTTGGAGAATCCTGCAACCATCCCTGAAGATATTACTAGGTTGCAGGTCAACTCATTCAAAAACCCCTTTCGGGAAATTTCTTAGTTATTCACCAGAGTGACTGTCCAAGAAAATACCACCAATATTTCTCGTATGATTCTTTGTATCTTATATTTCATTGTCAAGGAGAAAGCCATTTTCGATTGGGGAAAAATGATTTCCATTGAAATATCTTCCCAATTGTCACAATACAAAAAGGATAAATGACATCTTATTTGGTATTCACGATAGCACATTGTTGTCAATTTCCTAAATTGTTTATCTGCAAGAAGGCGAATTGTAAATTTGACCCAGTGACCTTTTGGTACCAAGCGTTATGGAGGCACAAAGCTTCTGTGCATTTTTATGAAGTTTTCAATGACTTTGTCTCGATTTTTAAAGGATTGTTGTTTGGAAAAGATACTCCAAGAATATCCGCCCAGGAAAGTAAATTCCTGCATAAAAAGGGGACCTTGGAGAAAATGGATAATTACAATGTTATCAGGATTTTTGGTTCTAAGGAAAATCCCTCCTTTCTTCCATGCCATATATCTGACAGAATGTTCATTACAAAAGTTGCAAGGAAATATAATTTCTGGCTACACTTTTTTCATGAGAAATGAAAAAATCAATTCATACCCTTGCCTTGGAAAATTGGGGACTTTGTATTCAAAAGTATGAATAAAATCGATGAATTTGCAAACCACTTCCACAACCTAAATATCAGGTATGCTGAAAGGATAAAAGGGTTTGACCCTAATGGAATTTTTGTGGAACATATGTTAAGAGTGGGTTTTAGCAATTCATTTATCCACACTGTTCTAGGAGAAGAATAAGATAATAAATTGGGTGCTCCTATTCACATTGCTGGCGACTTGGAGACGTTACTCAGTACCAATGGATTTTACAAACATAAAAGAAAGGGTCCCGACGAGAAGAGTTCCCAGTACCCAACTGTTACTTCTAAGACTAAAACACCTCAGAGCAGTGCTCCAATGACCCACCCATCTAGAAAAGTGATCAATAGTGGTTTAGGTGGAGGAGGAGACAAGAACCCCCCTCAAGAAAAAAAATTGAAATCCCACATAAACTTCCTCTGAGGAAGAAGATGAAGAATATTGTACAAGAGGAAGAAGAGTATCACGTCGAAAGTGACATCAACAATTTCTCCCTAGAAGATATGGATCTCGAGGCTGACATCGAGAAAATGTTTCCTAACATTGATCATCTAGGAGGCGCGACCCACCAAAATCCATCATTGGAAATTTTAAAGAATGAGACCTTCGATGAAGAAGAGTCATTTGTGTTTCAGAGCACTATCTTTGACAATTAATCTAAGAAATTAATTATTGAGAAGAGTGATGTGAAGAATAAAAAAGGGAAATCTCGTTGAGAGGTTAACCTAAGAAATATGCAGCCTTCCCATATTTCCATAATCCATAGAGAAACTAACGAAGCATTGGACAAATCCATTGGTGGTATCAAAGCGGAAAATACAAACTTAAAGGAAAGGATTAAGGAACTGGAAGAGACCTTGATGCCTCTACCACTTCTTTCCAGCCCTTTGGCAATTTTTGGACCCACCATGCCTGCTGCTAAATTAAAAGGATCCTCAAGCTTGCTCACATCATCTAGGAGCCATGTGGAGAATAATATCAAGAAAATAATGGAATTGATCATAGAAACTTGGGAAATTTCAAAGAACATGATTTCTTTGGCTCGAGGGTGCATGCCTTCCATGAGTATTTACAGTCTGACCTAAAAAATGAAGGTTTTTACCTTGATGATGTGGTACCCTTTGGTGTTAAAGTTCCCAACATGTCATAACTATGGAGAAGAGAGGAGGACCTTCCCTCTCCAATTCGGATCAAGCAGTTGAACGCCTGCTGGAAATAAAAAATAAAGAACTTGAATAACATTGTTCAAGTGTGTAGCCAAGCCATAATAAGGAGGGAAGAACTATTCAAAAGGATCATGGAGGTGGACCTAGACAGAAGCAATAACAAATTCCAAGATCCCAAGTTGATTCTTAACTCGTTGTTCCTAACAAAATAATAGTTCGATGAGAAAGTTGAGATTTTTAAAGGATTTTCAATTGAAAAATTCTATGGTATAATTGAATATTATGAGGACACCATAGATAACTTGCTATTGGATTAATCCGTAAAAAATAAGGATATTGAAGAAACATTACATGGAATTTCCCTTGATCTAAGAGACTTGGAGGGTGAGTTGTTCAATATTAAAATTCGACATGAAATCAACGTGGCACCAATGAAAAGTTACATCGAAGAATGGTTCAAGAAAGCTATCAATAAACTGACCAATGAAGGGCAAGAAGCAGTTGAGACGGTTCCTGCAACTATTGATGAAAATGATAAAAGGACATTAGCAAGCAAAGGAAAATACATGAGATACAATCATAGTAAGTTTATGTTGATCATATCCTTCTTTTTCTTTATCAAGTCCTTCATCCAGTTACTCCACCTCTTTCACTAGAAAGGTTTAACCAAAGACCAATAACTCCTCTTTTCTTCTTACCAGGTCTTGTTGTTCTTCCATCGCCCACTGTCTTCCTTCTAAAATATTATTTATTGTATTTATTTTCTTTATGGTCCACAAGAGCCCCAATCCCAGTATTTAAGACAATCACAATTTAAAATTTCAAAGAATATATAACAAACTATATATTTTTTAGAAATTTCTATAGAGCTACTTTGGGAACAATCTCGACTGTGCTTTGTAACCATGTTTTCAGAATATAAAGTATTTGAGGTTGATCTATCATTATCTTTATTTGAGATTCCCATGTGTCCACTCTGTTAAAGTTCTCTTATGCATGCAGATCATCTTCTTTTTTATTTTATGTGATCAAAAATATTTATCTTAAACTATGATGGATGTGAGGAAATTTTGCTTTTTCGCTTTAAAATTTTGAAGTGTGCGATTCCTGGTCCTTTCTCATGAACTTTCTTTAAAAAGAAAACAAAATCATTTTCCTTTTATTTTCTCGCAATATTTATGTTTCTTTGAATTTCTATGACGAACTTCTGTCAAAGTCCCACATTTTGAATATATAGAAATCCCAAGAAAATCTAAAGAGGAGTACCACCTCTATAAAAATGCAGGGGGATTTACATCCTCATGAGGTTTCCGTTTCGGTCCTAACGCGTCAACTTTTTTTGCGACCATAGTGGGGAATGAATTGAAAATTTGAACCTGGTCTAACATTTTTGAAAAATATATGACTTTTCCCCAGGCTGATCAACCCCACCTGGAAATTAGATTGAACAACCAACGAAGGATTTTACATCAGCTATAAAACTTGGTAATATCGACGGCCGAGACCCATGAATATTTAGAAATTTATTGGAAAACCTTGGTCCAAGAAGAATAAAGAGAAATCCTCCGGAGACAGAGGAGAGAAGACTGACAAGACCGAAGAAATCAAAGGCTAGCTAGAGAAGCACAAGGACACAGTCAAGATTGAAGATGGAAGAGTACAAAGGACCCGCTACCAGAAGTAAAATCAAGAAACTTTGTATTAAATTTTCATATATTAACTTTGAATTTCTACGACGAACTTCTGTCAAAGTCCCATAGTTTGAATATATATAAATCCTAAGAAAATCTAAAAAGGAGTACCACCTCTATAAAAACGTAGGGGGATTTACATCCTCGTGAGGTTTCCGTTTCGGTCCTAACGGATTCAAGCATCAACAATAGCATGTATATTTGTTTTTATATTGATTTTCAATCTACAACAAAAATGAATCATATTGATCTAATTGATTTGTGATTTCTATTGGGAATATAGGAGGAACAAATAATGGGTCAAAAGTTTGATCTTGGTTTCAATACCAAGCCATTATTTATTGCTTGGTTCAACACCCTCACACTCCCAACATATTCAACCATTCATTGTATGTTGGTTATGATATATTCCCAACGTTTTTAATGCTCTTCAACCCACCAATCTGTCCCTACAACCATTGTATGGCATTGTGATACTAAAATCACATCGTTGTGGTAACTTTGCATATCCACCCACATGGTAATAAAAAAGGTGTGCATATGTTGTGTTGATCACTGTTGTTGGGACATGTTGATAGTAAAATATTGTAAGCATTGGTTGTTCTCAATTACAACCATTCAATTATTTAGTGGTTTGTTAATTGCTTGGCATATATAATTAATCACAAATGCATTTGATTAGATAATTCTAATTCCCATGAAATGTTGGAATATGTAATTCATGCCTAATATGTTGATCTCCCACACAATGATAGAGTAAGTAATTGAATATACTAAGGATTGATTGGTTGTTTTTGAAAATTAAAAGAAGAGCCACAAAACATTGTTGTTACTTACAGTGTATGGGCAGAGGAATGTGTTTGAGTGTCCTGTAAGCATAAAGGTTTGATTTCATCCTACTAACCAATATGGTTTTTGATAACAAGAAAAAATATTATTGGAATGTTGTGTATGCAAAATTAAATTATAGATCCATTCATTCATGGTGATGCAATTACAATATGATAGTTAATTGTTTACACAATAGAGACAATCAACCTCAATCACATTTTTATTCCACATAAGAATCCATCTTGATGAGACAGATGGACCATAGGCCTATCATTTACAGATCATATTGGCATAAAAGTAGGATTTTCAAAGACCTTAAGGTAGTTTCCATGGGAAAATATTTGAAGACGTAGAGGTTGGAAGAGTTAAGAAATTTTGATAGGCAGATCCAAGAGAAAAGTTAATATTGGAGGAAGAAATCACATGAGGTGGAAAAAGAATGTTCCAACTGCTAGGACTCCTTCACCACCATGAGAGAATAATTAGAAAAGAGAATATTGCAACTCTTGCAATTGGGGGAGAAATTCACTTAACTAGATAATTGGCAAGAGGAGAGGTTCATTGAAATGAATACTCATCTATACCAAAATTTGACAACAAAGGAAGATACATTGGAGAAGATATGGGTAGATATCCAATAAATTGATAAATCCCCTTTCACTTCCACTATAGAAGCCAAATCCATGATAGAGTCAAGCATGGTAAACTCACCTTCCAAGATCCTTCCTCAAGATCCCTTTAGTGATTTTGAAAAGCACACTAGAGGCATTGGTTCCAAGTTATCAACAAAAATGAGCTACAAGGGATAAGGGACAGGTAAGAAAGGCCAAGAGATTGTGATCCCATTTTATCTCAGAAAATGCCCAAGTATGAAGGCCTAATATTCAATGGGAAAAAAGAAAACACAAGTTCATCTCAAACCACCCTTTTCAAGGCAAGAGGAACCATAAAACAAGTCAATCCCAAGGAGGAAAATGAAGATGGAAAATAAGTGGGAAATATGCCACTAAAATAGATGATTCCACCACCGAAATATGCTCCAACACTTGGGGGACCAAGAAATCAAGCTAGTAAGCATCATCACAAACTATAAAGGTATGGCATGGTATATTTGGTTTGTTTCTATTGCAATAAAATAGGTTATAAGCCTAGCAATTGTTGGAACTCTAGAAGGTCAAGTATCCCATCTAGGAACTATTGCTACTATTGGAGATTGATTGGACATTGGGAGGCCAAATGGAGGCTTCACCTGGAATTCCATCCCAAGAATAAAATAACCAAGAATAAATATTGGAGAGTCAAGTTCAAGGGGAAAAATGAGTTTCTTGCACTTGTAACCAAACGAGTAGTGGTTTTCCAATGGCCTATTGCAATATAGAATGCCATCTCTAGCCATGAGATGGAAAATAGGCCCATGCAAAAGGTAGACCCTATTCATCTCCTATATTTTTTTCCTACTATGGAGGCACCCTTTCTTGGAGATCTCCCAAATATTTCTTGATGGAAGCATAGGAGGTAGACACATAGATGTAGATAAGAAGATTGAAGGAGTTGAATATTTTATGGATCAAAAGACTCCAAATGGGGAGGTGTCATTTGAAATGGATCCTCCAAATAGTCTTTGTGTTTAAATTTATAATAACAATTTAATTTTGCAAAGTTTTTCCAAGAACCAAAGGCCATGGAAGATGAAAATAATCATCTAATGGTTAGCCTTCTATGGTAGCTCTATTAAAATAGTGTTGTTGGAAATCAAATGAGAGAGAAAGAGGAAGAGGAGAGAAAGAGAGATTGAGAGGAAATGAAGAACAAGGGAAGTAGTAGAAAATCAAGGACTCAAAAGAAGAAGCATGTTCTAAGATCAAAGTTTGTCTTTGATCCAAAGCGATATGCAATGTTTCATGTGATAATAATTCATTTAAAATTTTCTTGAGAATACACAACTCAACATCGTAACCATTTCCTGAGCATAATAAAATACCCCATCAAATGTTGGTTTTCCTATTTTGGTTTATAGGGTAAAAGTTTTGTGTCTATAATGCATTTGAATTCTCTGTGGTTTCCCTATTGCTCTATGAATGGGATTTGTCTTTGACGTTTGGTTCAATTTTTGGATATGCATGTGTGTTTATTATTTGTTGTGTGTTTATGGCATAGATCCATCCCCATCATGTTCATTTAGAGTTGTTGATAAGAATACACCACATGTATATTCATTGCTCTATTTATTTTCAATATACAAAAAAATGAATAAGATCGGTCTATTTCATTAGTGATTTCTATTAGGAATATAGGAGACAAAAACGATGGATCAAATTTTACTCTTGGTTTAAATACCCAACCATTGTTTATTTCTTGGTTCAATTCCCTGATACTCCCAATGCATTCACCCATTCATTGTATGTTGGTTATGAGGCATTCCATTTGTTCTCAATGCTCCTCTACCCACCAATGCATCCCTACAACAATCATATAGGTAATCCTTTGCATGGAATTGTTATATCCAAAGAAACATAATATCCCCACATTGTTCCTTGTGGTAACTCTGCACAAACACCCACATGGTAATAAAAAGGTGTGCATACTATATGTTAATCACTGTTGTTGGGAAACATTGACAACATAAACCTATATGAATTGGTTGTTCTCATCTACAACCTTTCAATTATATGGATTATTAATTGCTTGGCATATAGAATTAATTGTAGGTGCATTACATTAGATGATGCTAATTCCCACACAATGATGGGATATGTAATGCATGCCCAATATATTGATCTTCCACACAATGATGGGATATGTAATTCATGCCCAATATATTAATCTGCCACACAATGTTGGAGTAAGTAAATGACTCTACTAAGGATTGACTGGCTACATTTTCATATTAAAAAAAGAGCCACATAAGGCTATTGTTACCTACAACATATAGGTGGAGGGATGTGTTTGAGTTCTATGTAGGCACATAGGTTTGATATCATTCTACTAATCAATATGGTGTTAGATAACAAAAATGAAGCTTGTTGGAATGTTCCCCATGCACAATTAAACTGTAGAGCAATTAATTGTTTGCATAACAAAGAAAATCCAACTCAACTTCTTTTGTATTATGTAGAAGGATGCATGTTGATCAAATGTATATGCCATAGGCCTATCATTTATGGATCAAAACCAAAGTGTTGGAATGTCTTTTATATATGGTTTACAATTTTGTCCTAAGAAATGTGACTTTCTCATCTAAGATTTGATGGAATTCTCGTGTAATTTGGAACCTTTGTAAATCCCATCTCTATCCTTCAACCTCATGGAGCTACCATCGATAATGAACAAATTTGCAACATCTCTAGCTCTTTCTTCATACATATACTCTATCAAGACACCACTATTAAGTGAGTAATGGTGTACCTCAAATCTACCCTCTACCTAGTTACCCTCCTTGTTGTCTATACCCTTAGCTTTACCAACCTTCAATTAGTGATTTGGACCTACAAATATTAAAAAAATAAATGACCAAGTTAATTGGGGTGGTATATTTGGCACTTACCCTTAGGACCAAAATGGTCTCAACTCAATTTTTTCTCCTAGATGCAGAGGTTGATTACAAATCCTTCTAGGATGCCCATGGTTGGATGTGATGTTGGCAATCCTATGCACATTCCTAAGATATTTCTTGTTTCCCCACAAAGGGAAGACTTATGTAGTCAATCATAACCCAACGTTTTAATCTATAGTACATAAGTCTTCAACATACATGTAACCCTAGGTCTCATCAGTGTATACTTCCACATCCATTCACCATGAGGGTTCCTATGCCAAAGATAAAACCTCCTTCTCCCCTTTTCGACCCTCCTTTGCCTCATCCCATGATTTTGTTCATCAATGAGATAATCAATGAAACAAATTATGAGATCCCTTCCATTTATTTTATCCCTGAAGTCCCTCTCGAGTTGATGGTAACCATCATCCCTACCCTTGTTTATATCCACACACATTTAATGGGGTTGACATTGTACGACCCTATGCTTTCTTTTTCTTCTTTTCATTTATTTCTTAAATTATTAAATCATATGTTTGTGTACATAAATTCAAATAATAAATAATATAATTGTAGCAAGAATTCACAAGATGTTCATGTGTGCGCGTGTTAGTTTTACAACCTTAAGGCCATTATTTTGAACTAGCACGACGAATGGTGTATCATGAACTTACACACACACACACACACACACACATGCCTAAGTTCATGATACATCATTCATCATGCTAGTTCAAAATAATGGCCTTAAGGTGACATACATCTATATATACATCATTAAAAGAGACAAAATTGTGTTTTGCAATTCAAGCTCCCTCAACACTTTGCCTCTATGATCCCCTTTGTTGGAATACTAAGAGGGGGGTGAATCAGTATTACATAATTATCATTAATTTCTTTTACCAAAGTTTCTTTTTAATAAAAATATGTTATTTACCAACAATTAATCATGAAATTCACCATACACAAAGATTTAACGTAGAAACCCAGATGGGAGAAAAACACAAAAAATTCTTTATAAAAAAATTTGTAAGCACTAAATTACAACAAACACCAATCTGCAATAATATTTACAGGAACCAACCTACAGGGGACATTAATCCCCTTACTGAGCACCAACTCAACCAATGGGAACCAACCCACATAATTATTTTTCACATGCACCAATCTGTAGGAGACACCAATCCCCTTCCTTGCTCCACCCTGCCACCCTTAAAATATTGTAATTCCTAGTTTGGTTCAAAAAACCTCTCCAACATGCTTCATCCTCTGTGTCATCAAACTTCAAATCATATTCATCACATCCATGATTTTGTATGAACCTCAGAGCCTCAGTTATTCACACCACCTTCATCATGCACACACTTTAAAATGATTGTTTCTTTGCAATTTATAGACCCCAATTCTTCAATAATTTGTCTTCATAATAAACATTGTGCTTGTGAGGTCGTCTCTAGATCTTCATAAAAAAATGAGCTCGAAATCCTTCAAAATTCCTTCCATGTCTAATTCATGGGCTTGCTTACAGTTCCCAATCACTCAATAGTCATTGTATCTTCCTCCAATTCAAATCTTGAATGTCAATCTTCTCGTTGCCCATTCTATCAATAAAATCTTACGCAATTCCCCTTCGACACTCAACAACTGTCTGATTTGGATCCTGGATTGATCTCATCTATTGATCTTATTATTTCAACATAACATAACTACAACAAATAGTAACCATCCGATCGTTCCTAAATAAATATCAATCGATAGATATGGTCCCTTGGCCACATTTAATCTCATTCATCGATTTGTTCCCGTGTTCACTGTCTCATCGGGATATCAGACCCCCAAGCCTTCACCTTTTCTTCCATGTGGACCATTCATAATTTTACACCTATCACTAATGTGATCACCCTTCTTCGTATACCTCGCGTAAGTTTCTTTGGTGGGACCCATGTAGATCTACGATTGTCATCACATCTTGTTCACACTCCGACCAACGGTCTATATTGCTCCTTAGAGCTCCTTCATCGGTGTACCTCCATGACAGATAACACAATCTACTCCGAACAATGCTTCTCCAATGGATGATCTAGATCTCTCGATATCTCCTCTGATGAACGATTATATTTTATCATTACTCCCACTCTGGTGGATGATCCATACTTCCTTGCTATAGCTCGGATAGATCAACAGTTCTCGTTAATTCAAAGTTTTGGAGTCCTTGTGCAACCTTTCACTCTGATGGATGGTCCATATATCTCATGCATCCACTCCCATTTACGATCTAGATCAATCCTCATATTTCCTTTGTCGGAGTACCTCCACTGAAGGCAACCCAATCTATTTCGACCAATGCTTCTCTGATGAACGACGTAGATCTGTTTAATAGACTACGACCAACAATCAAGGTCTTCTCCAACCAAACCTTCCAAGGGATCTACGACTCTATACTTGATGACACATGGATCAATCATTCTGCTACACATGGCATTGACTTGGTAATTGACCTCATGTTGATGTCATCACAACTTATGACTCTTGTTTGTACACCATGCTGACTTGGAACTTTGACGTGTGGTTTTGTACAATGCGTTACACATGGTTTCTCTAGTGTCTTGCTTACGTCATCCTGTCGTGTCCTCCACGTGGAATCCTTGCATGTGTATTGGATGATGTGGCATCTCCAAGCCTATGAAATCATCCCTTCCTCTTGTTATGATCTATCGCTATGTTGACTTGGCATTGGGCACATGGAATTGTCCTTTTTGCTTACGTGTCCTTCTAGGAGTCATCAATTTAACTTATCCAGGGTTGATTTCTATAGTTAATTACTCCATCATCGATGATAGTGTTGCCGTCAGAAACTTGCTCACAAGTCTTGATTGTCTCGACTCGACGATATTGGGCCCCACTTTCATCTAGATCCAATCACTGCCGTCAATATAGATAAGATATTTATACCTGTCTCCATTGCAATGGATTTACCTTCACCGTCGATATTCCTTAATTTTGGTCCTAAAGTCTGCACCTAACTGCTAAAGGGAAGAGCTATGCCACCTCAATTTTGGAATGGTTGGTTTTTTGATAATTTGGTTTTGTTGGTCAGCTAAAGGATAGGTTTTCAAAGATGATAATCTAGTTGGACAGGACACACAATATAAATGTAGGTTCTCCTTGGCTAATGGTATGAACTTTGATAAAAAAATTGGGGACATGGAAAGATAAAGAAAGGAAACAACAACATGCAATGCAATGAATTACCTGTTGTGAGAGAATTAAGACTTAAAATGATATTCTAAGACTTAGAAAAATATTCAGATACAAATAATCCAACAAGTTTCCAAATAATTTATCTTTTTATAACAAAAATAACTGGTTAACAGGTTGCATAGCAACAAAAAGATGAATTAGAACAATAGCTGAAAGACGAAGGAAATGTACATCGCACATATCACAATTTGCATCCAAAATAAGATTAAAACACATAAAGACTTGAATAAGAAAACACAACTATCATCAATGTATATTCATCAGGTAGAGATATTTACAATCATATGAGCAGGTCCAACCAATTTTGATACTTGAAACTTTTCACTAAAATATGAACCCTCAAACAATACAAAAACTGTATATTTATCAGTATTGCAAATGATTTCGACCATTATGAAAACTAGATCTCACCTATGCATAACAAATAAATGACTAGACTAACATTCCTTCAATACAACTTGGAAACACCTCTTTAACTTGAGTATATTTAATGGAAATCATTAGACAACTGAGAGGGGGGGGGGGTGAATTAGTTGTTACTGAGATTAAACAATTATGCCCATTTTAAACTCTTTACAGAACACTCAATTATGATCACAATAATGCAGGGAAGCAAGAAATAGAATATTCAACATCAATCACACACATGAAATATACAGAGACAGATATTCCTGAGGAAACCCATAAAGTGAGAAAACCTCTTCTTGTTGATATGATAAGTAGTCTTTATTTTCTGTACATTATCATTCTTATGAGCACCAACTCCTTTCGAGGCTACCACCTCTGTTTTACAAGAAACAACTTGTTGAGAGCACCAACTCTCTAGTTTCTCTAGCACCCACTAGAAGGAAGCACCAACTCCCTTTGTGTTCTAGCACCAACTGGATGGAAGCACCAACTTCCAGTCACACAGACACCAACCTGTACAAGATGCAACTTGCTGAGAGCACCAACTCTCTTGATTCTCTAGAACCCACTAGAAGGAAGCACCAACTCCCTGAGTGTTCCAACACCAACTGGATGGAAGCATCAACTTCTAGTTACACAGGCACCGACCTGTATAACAGAGAACAATAGTTCTCCCTTGCACCACCCTACCACCCTGGTTTTTCTGGCTACAACCAGATGGAAGCTACAACTCCCTGTGTTCAAGAACCCACTTGAAACTATGAGGACAACAGTCCTCCGTAGCACCACCCTACCACCCTGAGACATCAATCTTTGTTATTGAAATTTATTACAGTGATACAGTATTTATCAATGACTTACCAGTCTCATCATTGTTCTACTACACTTCTCTACTCTGCCTGCATCAGTGTCTTCCTTCTCGCATCTTCTTGCAATTTCTGTTCTTCTTCTTTGTCTATGCATGCACACCTCGAATTTCTCTTCATCTCTTAGATATGCATTTTGTTCTATGTCTTTCTTCTACGTTGTATGCTCTATGCACCATTTCCATTCTCTACGCTACGCCTCTTCTGTGCGCTTCATCTCCTATGCACAACCTGCTTCTTCCCACATGAATAAATATCAAAAGAAGCAACCATCTCTTCTTTGTTCTACATATATTTATCACGCCAAGTCCTCTTCTAGATCATACACACAACTCTTGATCCTCTCTGGCGATTATACTGAGTCTATTCTTCATCAGTGGTCGTTATCCCGAGATCCTTTGTCTTCTTTGGCAGTTACAGTGTTCGACATTTTTCCATCTGTCAATTGTCTCTATGATGAGTCTTCATTCCACTGGAATTTACCTCGAGACTTGTCATCTCCTTTGGCGATCACCCTGAAGCTCTTCGAATTATCTAGCAGATACAATCACTCTGTTTTGGCAGTTACAGAGAGAACCTTCACGCGCTCATCCCTTTGGCACCTTTTCCCTTCCTGAGAAAACTTCACACTGGGCACTAACTTTTTTGGCTAAGCCCCTTCCTTTCACATGACCACGAGCTATGATCAGATGCCTATCCAAAAGGTGCCTCATGACTTTTCATTTCATATTTTCTGCTGCGAGTCAACTTGATTCTCCCAACTCTCGAAATTCCGAGGTGGAGCCTAGCGATGTGCTAGCTCCTCCCTTAACCTTCGTTGATGTGACCATGGATGTGACCAAACGCCTATTCAAAGGGTGCTTCTCGATCTCGGTCTAGTGAGCGCTAGCTCCGTTTCTCGATATGACCTTGGGCAATGATCTCATGTGACCATGCGATTGTAGGCGCGTCCAAAGGTGGTTTGAAACAAACTACGTTTTGACCCACAATTTGCATCGAGCATCCATGTGTCCTTTCTCCAAAATCGTGGTTTCGATTGCGGCCCGCCTTCATCTTTTTAAAGTTCGCACACCTTCAATCCCCTCAATGCGACGTGACCATCGATCTCACGATATTGACAGAAATTTGGATGATCGAATTCTCAATCGTTTTTCCCCGCTTATCCTATCCTTCATTAATTCAATCTGACGGTTGTTGGTCCTTTGGATCAGTGATGCAACAACCATTGTCGCTCTTCCTTCTGATATTTTGATCTCTCCGACTTAGAAGGTTTTCTAAGTGTTCAAGGGTCTCAACCTTTGCCCCTTCTGCGAGTCCTGATGACTTTGGGTCTCGTCTGTGTTTCTGAAAAATACTATCTCTCTTGAGCTTTGGAAATGAATTTAACCTCGTCCTTGTTGCACACTTGCACTCTACGTGCAACTCTGCATTATTCCTCCTGATCTTGATTCCTTCTGCAAACTCATGGATTCTAAGGAATCTTGCGCATGCTCCTTGTTGCCTTCATGATAACCTATGGCTATCTGGAAACTCCAACTCTCTGCCTTGTGCTCGTCCTCCTGATCTTGTAGACAACAATTTCTCATGGTCTCATCATTCCCGATGCTATCATTGTTTATTTTCTGTTTTACGTCATTGCTACCAATATGTCATCGTCGTTGTTGTTCTTTCCATCAATGACAAGCACACTCTACCTGTGAACATGCCAACAATCTCCCCCTTTGGCATTGATGGCAACCTAGACCTCCAACTGTAGCATCCAGACCACACCTTTTCTCCCCCTTTGACATCAATGTCAAAGAAAACATGCTCCCCTTGAGTTGTTGCAATACTTTTCGGAGGTATCAGATATTCAACCAACACAAACTCCCCCTAATAGGATGAACTGTCTTAGGTGAGAGAAGAGATGACACCCAACTTCTGACAGAGATATTCAAATGGTGTCTTGGCTAGGGGTTTAGTAAAGATGTCTGCAATTTGATCTATGGTTGGAGTGTAATGAGCTTGAACAATCTTATTGGTGACCTGCTCTCTCAGAAAATGGTATTTTATGGGGATGAGCTTGGTCTTGGAATGAAATACTGGATTCTTGGACCTGTTCATCTTCAGCTTCAACTATTTCCTCTGTAGTAGACTCAATATTTGTCACCTCTCTTACTGGGACTCCTTCATCAACCTTTAAATCAATGCAATAAACTAATTTATACAATCTTTTATTAAAAAATCTATATCCTTTACCATTGGTAGCATATCCTAAGAAGATGCTTTCATTAGCCCTGTCATCATACTTGCCTCTCAACTACTCCATTTTGTTGTGTATTTCCTGGGATTGTGTATTCTCTCATGATCCCATGTTTATCACAGAATTCCTTGAAATCACTTGACATAAATTCTCCTCCTCTGTCTGATCTTATTGCTTTAAACCCGTTGCCTATTTGATTCTCAATTAAAGCCTTAAATATTTTAAATTTCTCAAATGCTTCAGTTTTTCCTTTGAGACAAGCAACCCAAGTGAGTCTGGAGTAATCATCAATTATCAACATGAAATGGTTTTCCTTCCTTGTTCCTTCCCGTCTTGATGGTTCACATAAATCGATATGAACTAATTGGAGTGGTTTCTCTGTTGAAGTAGAGATCATTGGATTTAAACCATGTCCTGGTTATCTTTCCTACTTGGCAGGTTTTACACACAGATTCTTGTGGCTTTTATAATTTTGGAAGATATTTTACTACCTCACGATTTTTGAGCTTGATTAAGTGGTCAAAGTTTAGATTTCCAAATCTCCTATGCCATAACCAACCTTCATCATGTTTGCTTAGATTACACTCTTCTCTATCTTCTTTCAGCACACATGCATTGTCATCCGTCCTTATGCCGTTAGCCACCACTTGTCCTGAGTTTACATTCTTTACCTTACAATCTTTGGAAGTGAACACCTCTTCATAGCCTTTGTCACACATTTGACTTACACTGAGAAAATTATGTTTCATACCATCTATAAGAAGAACATCCTGGGCATCTCCTTTGCCATTACTCAAACTCACCATCTCTTTACCCTTGATTTTACCTGGTTCATCATTTCCAAAGGTCACATTTATTGTTTTGCTTTTACTTATAGACAAAATCTTATCCTTGTCTCCAGTCATGTGCTTGAAACATCCATTATCTATATTCCAAGGGTCTTTTTGTTTTTGAGCTAAAAGTACTAGACCACAATTTTCACTATCTTTATTTTTCCATGTGTTGTCATTTCTAGCTAAGAGATTTATCCTTGGATCTTCTTTGTAATTCTTCAGATGACAGTTTGCAGCTTTGTGGTCGAAGTTATGACAATTATCATCGTTCAATAGGTCAAAGATATTGGTGCAACTTTGTCTACTCATTGGTTGTTTAGTTCTATGTTGCAAAGATTGTTTATTTCTTGACCTCCTCAGTTGCATGTCTCTAAACTTAATTTGACAATTTGCAATCTTATGACCAAAATTAGAGAAATAAAAATAGTAACCATGGAAGAAATTTTGGCACCTGAAGGATGGATTTTTTCTTGGCATTTGTTGCTCCATCTTCTGATATCTTTGTTTTTTATCAGGGATCACCTTGTCTTTATTATCTTTTGGTGACAGAGTACTCACATGGTCTGATTGTCTGCTGACTTTGAACTTGATCATCTTTACTGGCTCTTTGCTTTCTGGATGTTCGTTGTCTGAACCACTTACATAACCTAAACTAGTATTCAACAAAGGAGATATATGTTTGCTCATAATGTCGTTTAGTTCTGTTGAGGCTTTAATGCTTGGAAGATTTTGGAGATACAATACTTTAAACTTCTCCATCTCTTTTTTAGTTTTTACTACCTCTTCTTCCAAGGCTTCACATCTTGCCTTCTTCTCTAATAACTATTGTTTCAGAGTGTCCTATATTTTATTTTCCTCTTCTAACTCTACTTTTAGCAGGGCAAGGTATTCATCAAGTTTTTTACCATCCTTTTCAAACTGCATCAACAATTGTTTTTGTTTTCTCTTCTTAAGTCTGAGTCTGTCAATCTCTTCTAAAGCACTGATTAGTTCACCTTCCATATCAACCACAACTTCTTCATCATTAACATCACTTCCTGTGATTTTATTATCATAATCCTCTTTGTCCATAAACATAAATTCATTAACCTTATCTTTACAAGAAGAGTCACTATCTGTGTCTCTTGAAGAGTCATCATTGTTTACACATAAAATTTTCTTTTTATCAAATCTCTTGGATTTGTACTTCTCTTCACCTTCAGAGTTCTGGTCCTTCTTCTTGTGTGGACACTTAGATGCAAAGTGACCTATCTTCATTTCATATGCAGTCAACGTTCCTAGAAGTTGATAAAAAAGTAGAACTTTTAGAACATTAAGTTTTTCTATAGCAGAGACCTTTGGGTTGAACCTATCTGGAAAAGATTTCAAAATTTTATGAACTAAAGAGGCTTCCTCAATTTTTTCACCAAGCCCTTTCATTGCATTTACTAGTTTTTCAATTCTCAGACAATACTTCTCAACAGTTTCATCCTCTTTCATCTTTATTTGTTTAAACTGTAATCTGTAGGTTTGAAGCTTGGCATCCATTACCTTCTCATTACCTTCATAACTGCTAATGAGTTTGTCCCACATTTCTTTGGCACATTCTAAGTTCACAACTTTTACAAATTCTGCTTCTGCAAGCCCACTCAGAATAACATTCATAACCTTATCGTTGAAGCTAAATTCTATCTTGTCATCCTTAGAAGCTAGTACAATTGGCTTTACATAACCAGTCTCTACCACATTCTAGACATCTGCACCTAAATCCATGATGTAGGTTCTCATCCTACCTTTCCAGAAGGAAAAGTTTGTTCCATTGAATAGAGGGACCTTGTTGGTTGAAGTTCCTTCATGGCTAGTCATGTTTAAGCTCTAGGATCTACCCTTAAATAAAGGGAACTGGATCTGATACCAATTGTTGGACAACTGAGAGGGGAGGGGGGTGAATCAGTTGTTATTGAGATTAAACAATTATGCCCATTTTAAACTCTTTACAGAACACTCAATTATGATCACAATAATGCAGGGAAGTAAGCAATAGAATATTCAACATCAATCACACACATGAAATATACAGAGACATATATTCCTGAGGAAACCCGTAAAGGGAGAAAAACTCTTCTTCTTGATATGATAAGTAGTCTTTATTTCCTATACATTATCATTCTTATGAGCACCAAATCCTTTCGAGGCTACCACCTCTATTTTACAAGAAAAAACTTGTTGAGAGCACCAACTCTCTGGTTTCTCTAGCACCCACTAGAAGGAAGCACTAACTCCCTTTGTGCTCCAACACCAACTTCCAGTCACACAAGCACCAAATCTCTTGATTCTCTAGCATCCACTAGAAGGAAGCACCAACTCCTTGAGTGTTCCAACACCAACTGGATGGAAGCATCAGCTTCCACTTACACATGAACCAACCTATATAACAAAGAACAATAGTTCTCCCTTGCACCACCCTACCACCTTGGTTTTTCTGGCTGCAACCAAATGGAAGCTACAACTCCCTGTGTTCAAGCTCCCACTTGAAACTCTGAGGACAACAGTCCTCCCTACCAACCTGAGATATCAATATTTGTTATTGAAATTTATTACAGTGATACAATATTTATAAATGACTTACCAATCTCATCATTGTTTTTCTACACTGCTCTGCTCTGCCTGCATCAGTTTATTCCTGCTCGCATCTTCTTGCGATTTATGTTCTTCTACTCTGTCTTTGCATGCACACCTCGACGTTCTCTTCATCTCTTAGATATGCATTTTGTTTTATGTCTTTCTTCTGCATTTTATGCTCTGTGCACCATTGCCATTCTCTTCTCTATGCCTCTTATGTGCGCTTCAACTCCTGCACACAACCTGCTTCTTCCCGCATGGATAGCTATCAAAAGAAGAAACCATCTCTTCTCTGTTCTGCATATATTTATCATGCCAAGTCCTCTGCCAGATCATAAACACAAATTTTCATCCTCTCTGGCAATTATACTGAGTATGTTCTTCATCAGTGGTCGTTATCCTGAGATTCTTTGTCTTCTCTGGAAGTTACAGTCTTCGACACTTTTCCATCTGTCAATTGTCTCTATGATGAGTCTTCATTCCACTAGAAGTTACCTCAAGACTCTTCAGCTCCTTTGGCGATCACCCTGAGGCTCTTCGAATTCTCTGGCATATACAATCACTCTGTTCTGGTATTTATAGAGAGAACCTTTGTGCGCTCATCCCTTTGGTGCCTTTTCCCTTCCTTAGAAAACTTCACAGTGGGCGCTAGATTTTCTGGCTAAGCCCATTCCTTTCACATGACCACAAGTTGTGATCAGACGCCTATCCAAAAGGTGCTTTGTGACTTCACGTTTCATATTTTCTGCTGTGAGTCACCTTGATTCTCCCAACTCCCGAAATCCCGAGGTGGAGCCTAGCGATGTGCTAGCTCCTCCCTTAACCTTCGCTAATGTGACCATGGATGTGACCAAACACCTATTCAAAGGGCGCTTCCCGATCTTGGTCTAGTGAGTGCTAGCTCCGTTTCTCGATATGACCTTGGGCGATGATCTCATGTAACCACGCGATTGCGGGCACGTCCAAAGGTGGTTTGAAACAAACTATGTTTCGCCCTGTAATTTACCTCGAGCCTCCATGTGTCCTTTCTCTAAAACCGTGGTTTCGATTGCGTCCCGTATTCATCTTTTTAAAGTTCGCTCACCTTCAATCTCTGCAATGCGACGGGACCGTCGATCTCATGATCTTGATGGTGCTCCTCAACCGATGGATTATATATAGCCTTCTTAAATCGACGAGTGTGATTTATTTCGTGATCTGGGCTCCGAGAGTTTCAAATCTCAACCCCTGCTTTCCTCCATATGCTAATCTTCCGGAGTGGAATATCTATTGACATGTGTCCCTCTTGGATCAATGGTCAATATCTCCTTCGAGTCTCCAGACTCCGGATATTTCAAATCTCAACTTCTCGTTTCTTTTGTCTTGATATATTCTGAAATGGAAGATCTGCTAACATCTGTCCTCTTTAATCCAACGACTATCCTTCGCTCTGGGACTTCAGCCTTTTCGACTCTTCGGTGATTCACTTTTCCATGAATACTTTCACCCGGAGTCAATCATCTATTAACACATACCCTCCTGCACGATCAATGATCATGAGTGACTTTGGCACTTCAGTCTTCGGGAGTTTCAACTCCTATGCACTTGTTTCTCCTGGAGTTCTTTCACCCAAATACATAATCTTCTGACACGTACCCCTCATGGCGATCAACGACCAGGGTCTTCTTCAGGTCTTTGGTGTTCAATACTTTAGGCTAATCACTTCTTCATTCTCCTCCAGAGTGTTCACTTGCTGAATAAGTCATAGGCGGTGGAGACCGCTTGCTGTCGGTTAACACTTCCACTTACACAGTCCTTCCACTGAACTAGATCAACAGTTGAGAATGCACCCAAAGTGATCTTCATATCGGATGGATGAGAGTGACTTCGATACTTTTGACATTTGTTAGTGATGAAGCTTCCGAAGTAAATCTCCCAGAGTGACGTAGCTTGCTTACGTCACTTGTTGAAATGGCACGAGCCAATTTCCTCTTGACACTTTTCATCATCTGATTATGCCATGTGTACTTGCTGACGTGGTCTTCCACATATCCTTGAAGACGTGGTCTGCCACATGTCCTTGTTGAGGTGGTCTGCTGACATGGATGAGATGTGTAGGCAGTGTAGTGGAGGTGGAGGCAGAGCGCGGTAGTGGAGTGTAACGTGTAGCGGGTAGTGGAGTGTGACATCGGAGTGCGAAGGTGGTATGTATGAGTGGTTTGGTGGTTTTCTCAGAGGGGGGGTTAGGCGGTAAGTGGTAATGAGTGAGGGAGGTCCGAATTGACAAGAAGGTGACACGTATGAGGGTCCCACATGAGAAATACCACCAACTCGGACCCCCCCCCATGGTTAAAGGAAAAAAAGTTGGGGGGGGTGTGATATGCCCTGTCGACCGTATATCTGAGTGCCTAATTATTGGCCGTTGATATTAGCGCGCCCTCTAACTTATCCTATCCTTCCACTTATTTCGATCCGACGACTGACAAAAATTCGGGTGATCGAGATCTCAGATCTCAGCCTTTGCTTTTCCTGTCCTTCCACTTAAATCAATCTAACGATTGACATAAATTCTCATGATCGAATTCTCAATCATTTTGCCTTGCTTATCCTATCCTTCATTAATTCAATTTGACGGTTGTTGGTCCTATGGATCGACGATCCAACGGCCACTGTCACTCTTCCTCTTGAGCTTTTGATCTCTCTAACTTAGAAGGTTTTCTAAGTGTTCAAGGGTCTCGACCTTTGCTCCTTCTATGAGTCCTGATGACTTTGGGTCTCGTCTTCATTTCTTAAAAACGCTATCTCTCCTGATCTTTGGGAATGAAGTTAACCTCGACCCTGGTGCACACTTGCACTCTGCGTGCAACTCTGCGCTATTCCTCCTGAGCTTGATTCCTTCTGAAAACTCACAGATTCTAAGGAATCCTGTGCAGGCTCCTTGCTACCTTCATGATAACCTCTGGCTATCTAGAAACTCCAACTCTCTGCCCTGTGCTCATCCTCCTGAGCTTGTAGACTACAATTTCTCATGGTCTCGTCATTCTCAATGCTATCATTGATGCTTTCATGTTTGTTATCATTGATGCCAATATGCTATCGTCGTTGTTGTTCTTTCCATCAATGAAAAGAACACTCTGCCTGTGAACATGCCAACCGAAATATCATTCATGACTTTCTTCAAACTTGACCTTAACAAAATAATAAAAGATGTGGTTCATATCAAACAAAAATGACCCCTTATTACATTTGACAATAATGTCTCGAACTAAAAAAAAAACCACTATAAGTGAAACTAATACTATTGTTGGTATCTCGAGTCGAACAACTCTTAAAAAAATAAAACTTTTTACAGTTGTAACTGGTTGTGAGTGCGCATGATTACCCGCATGTATTCCAACTGGAGTTTAATCTAGAATTTGGCGAATTTCTGGGAAAAGAAAAATCAAATACCTCTTTGATTATATCATACCCTGATACCTATGTAAAATATGAGAGAGGCTTTTGTGCATGGTCCTATTACCAGCAAAAACCTCTTTAATTTTTCAAAAATTCATTTCCATCTATTCGGGAGGCATGCCAGAAGACAATGAAAAAAACAGGAAAAACAGAGTTTGGTGAGTTTTTGGAAAAAAGGCCTCAAAGGTCTGTTCTATTCTCTCATACCATGATACCTGTGTAAAATATGAGAGAAGTTTTGTGCATGGTATTTTTATCAACAAAAAAATCTTTCAGTTTTCACAACTTCACCTCCATATGTTCAAAAGATGCACCGAAAGACAATGACAAAAATAAGGAAAAACAATTTTTTTTCAGTTTCTGGAAAAATGGTCTAAAAGGTCCCTTATATTGTCCCAAACAATGATACCTATATAAAATATGAGAGAGGTTTTTGTGAATGGGATTGTTTCCAAAATAAACCTCTTTCAGTTTTTAAAATTTCATCTCCAAATATTCAAGAGGCGTTCCCAAAGACAATGACTAAAACAAAGAAAAACAAAATATTTCATAAAATTCGGGCATCGCCTTTTGATGTTTCCTCTGTAACCTTTGATACATATTTTGAAACTTGGTATGTTTCTTTTCCATCTCTTTGTTCTTTTGTTGTAGAGTTTGAACTTGCAGCTTTAATTCTTGCACCTGGTGGTTGTCCTTTTCATCTTCATTGACCTCTTCTTTTGGTTTGACCAAGACTTGTTTCTTGCCTTTCTCTTTCAACCTTTGCTCTTCATCCATGATATATTTGTTATGATAAACCAACATTTTTCTTTTCCTAGACCTCATTTCATACCTATGTATTATTTCAGGTCCTTTTCTATGTGCTTCCTTCATATGCTCCTGCACTTCTGATATACTAGCCTTAATTTCGATGAAGTTGCACCTATAACTATAATACCCCGCAACCTCTGGGATGATGAAAACTGCAGGTGAATTTTGCATGATTCTATCACGACCTTAACATGAACTACATGATGATGAACTCAGAAATGCCTTTCATTTACTGGAGTGCTCATGATCATTCATGCGCATGAAGGCACAAACAAAAAACTTTTTAAATATTTAAATTTATGTTTGAATGTTATAACAATTAAAACAACACGCTTTTACCCTATTTGCAAGAACAAGCATGTTCTTTCAATTAGTGTTTTTTGAACTAAAAAGGCCCTACAAAACTTCTATAAGCTCAATAAAGTATTCCAAGATGACAATATGTTGTTAACCCAAATCAAAACGTGCAACAATATTTCAAGAAAGCAAAACAATGGTGCAAAAATAATAGAAGGGTAAACCAACTCAAGCTGACACATAAACCATGAAGAAGGGACTGAGCAAAAAATAAAGCTTAAGAGGATGTATAGGATAATGAAGGGGAAGAGTAGGGATGCATACCTACGTTCCAACATTGGCTCCAATGGGGGATAACACTTCCCTGCGAGGTGCTAAGAACAATAGATTAGGTTCCCTAATTATCCAAACCCTCTCCCACTTGCTGTAACTTACCTCTGTTTCTGTTTGCCATCCATTCTCTCTGTCTTTATTCAATCTGAAACTTAAAACTACAACTATGCCCCAGTGCCTTTGTTGGGCTATGGAGTCTTATTGCTGATCTACTATATAAACAAACTGAAAATGAAATGCTCGAATGACGATCTTATTCAACACACCCCTACTCCTAACCAATAAAAGACAAGATGATTACGTGTATGAAAACTTCCAATGTAGCCAAAGAATCATTTTATTTACAAAATAATTATCTCCTTCATCGCAGCTAAATGAAAAAATGTAGGAATTCTGAAATTTTTGCAGCATAAAATTAACTTGCATCTTACACTTACTACTGCATTTTGCTTGCACTTCGAATGCTGCAACGTTGGAAAACTCCGAGAAAAAATACTCCATTCAATCAGCCACTGGGTATTCAAGATCATGAAAAGGTTTTTTCCGATCTAAAAGTTATGTCTTCCATTGGATAAACTTTGTTTTATTAAGAAAAGAATGACCTCCTTGTTCTCTTGACAACAAGTCTTGAACACTATTAATTCCATGGAAATCAATAGTAGCAAGTTTTTTCAAGACTGCTATAGGTGTTTGAAAAACACATCCCAATTGATCATGATCATTTGTTTGAAAAATTGCAGGTTCAACTGAACAATTCAAAAAATATTCTTCAAATTTCTAGTTTCCTCCTTGAAATAAAGACTCTTGACCAAAATTTGAAAACATATAATCCTTGATGTCATCATAAACAAAAGAGGTTCGTTGATCTTCACTATCAACAACAAAATATTTTAAAACAACAACTTTGTTTTCATCAAATTGATCATGTAACAATTTTCCATCAGGGATTAAAACATTTCCATCATGGTCAACGAAAGACTCTCTACAATATGAGTATGTACAATCACCCTTTGCAAAATTATCTTCACAAAACCTGGAAGTATGATAATCCAACACGATAGAAGAATCATATTTACTAATTGTAAGATCAGGATAAAAAGAACTATTTGAAGATGATGCACCATCACATGAAAAGAAAAGAGAAACCATATCTGATCTATATTGTTCATAACCTCTCTCATGTTATTCTACGTGCAAATCTTCATTCCAAACCTGATTTGGAAGTTTCCCACAAGCTCGAAGATTGTCCTCAATCTCCTCTACGTCAAAAAAATATGATGCAACGATAATGAATTCCTTTCTCTGAGATAAAGAACTAAATCGGGATGAAGATGAGTTATTGTATAAAGCACCATAGTAGCGGTTTCAGATGGTCGAATTGCAACATGCATGTTGAGATATAAGCTATGAAATCTTTTATTAAAATGGGTGACAATCTCATATCTTTCGTTCTTCAAGGCATAGGACTACGATAGGTATTGTTCAAAGTATTTTTTTCTCACCCCAATACCTCAAAAAGACATTACGCAATTCAGTCCATGAACTAATAGAATCAACTTTCAAGTTCCTAAACCAGAATCCAACATCTCCTTGTAAAGACTGGAAAAAGGTTCACATGAACACATCCTCATGAATGATTTGTAAAAGATCAATGAACCATTCAAAAGAAACCATGTGTTGCTCGACTGTCACATGATCTTCTCCATTGAACCTGGGAAGATAATCTAAAAAATTGGGAGGGTAGTAATGGATGAAAAAAGGAATATTTAGAGGTTTATATCCTTCTTTGATATTGGATTGAACATAAGTGAGCTAGCCACAAAATGGAGCAGTAATGACTTGAGGAGGTAATAAATCATATTTTTTATTTACAGGTTTACAAGATGGGTCAACTTCAAGAGGAATTGAGATATGGACCTCATTCTGGCTAGTGGGTTTAAATGAAGGAACGAGATTAAGACCAATAATGCAAGAGGGAAAATCTTCTCTTCTCAAGTATGTATTTACCATTGTAGGCTTATAATCATCTGAGTAAACAAAGCATAAGATAATCATTTTCACACGTAAAGGAAAAGACAAGAATGAACCGATGAAGAAAAATATGAGCTCTTTGAAAAAAATTATCGCTTGGTACCTGGTATTTTCCTTCCACCTTTTCATTTTTTGTAGGTTGGGATCATCCTCCAATGGATTCTTTTGATTGTGGAGGCTCCAGGTGAAATATTGCAGTCACTGTGTGTTTCTGGCTTTTTTTCACCATCAAAACCCTGATTTGATCGTTGTCCTTCTCCCAGGGAAATATTGCTTCTTTACTCCATTCCCTAGCAATGGCGCCAGAAGATGTTGGTCCTAAAGTCTGCACCTAACTGCTAAAGGGCAGAGCTAGGCCACCTCAAATTTGGAATGGTTGGTTTTTTGATAATTTGGTTTTGTTGGTCAACTAAAGGATAGGTTTTCAAAGATGATAATTTGGTTGGGCAGGCCACACATTATAAATGTAGGTTCTCCTTGGCTAATGGTATGCACTTTGATGAAAAGTTGGGGACATGGAAAGATAAACAAAGGAAACAACAACGGGCAATGCAATAAATTACCTAGAATTAAGACTTAAAATGATATTCTAAGACTTAGAAAAATATCCATATACAAATCATCCAACAGGTTTCCAAATAATTGATCTTTTTACCACAAAAATAACTAGTTAACAGGTTGCATAGCAACAAAAATATGAATTAGAACAATAGTTGAAAGAAGAAGGAAATGTACATTGCACATATCACAATTTGCATCCAAGATAATATTAAAACACATAAATACTTGAATAAGAAAAAAATTTGTCATCAATGTATATTCATCCGGTAGAGAGCTTTACAATCATATAAGCAGGTCCAACCAATTCTGATGCTTGAATCTTTTCACTAAAAACTGAACCCTCAAACAATACAAAAATTGTCTATTTATCAATATTGCAGAGGATTTCGACCATTCTTAAAACTAGATCTCAACTCTGCATAACAACTAAATGATTGGACTAACATTCCTTCATTACAACTTGGAAACACCTCTTTAACTTGAGTGTATTTAATGGAAATATCAGTCATGAATTCTTTCAAACTCGACCTTAACAAAATAATAAAATATGTGGTTCATATCAAATGAAAATGACCCCTTATTACATTTGACAGTAGTGTCTTGAACTAAAATAACTAAACTGCTATAAGTGCAACTAAGACTACTGTTGGTAAATCAAGTAGAACATATCTTAACAAAATAAAACTTTTGACAGTTTTAACTGGTGGTGAGTGTGCATGATTACCCACATGTACTCCAACTGGAGTTTAATCCAAAATTTGGCGAATTTATGGAAAACAACAACCTAAAATACCTCTTTGATTCTCTCAGACCTTGATACTTGTGTAAAATATGAGATTTTTTTTGTGCATGGGTCTGTTTCCAACAAAAACCTCTTTCCTTTTTCAAAGTTTCATTTCCATCTGTTTGGGAGGCACGCCGAAAGACAATGACAAAAACAAGAAAAACAGAGTTTTAAGAGTTTTTGGAAAAAAATCCTCAAAGGTCTCTCTAATTCTATCATAATTTGATACCTGTGTAAAATATGAGAGATGGTTTTGTGCATGGGATTGTTTTAAAAAAAAAACCTCTTTCATTTTTCAAAATTTCACCTCCATCTGTTCAGAAGGCGCACCGAAAGACAATGACAAAAACAGGGAAAAACAAAGTTTTTTCAGTTTCTGGAAAAATGGACTGAAAGGTCCCTTTGATTCTCTCAAACAATGATATCTATGTAAAATATGAGAGAGGTTTTTGTGAATGGTTTTTTTTCCAAAAAAAAAACACTTTCCGTTTTTAAAAATTCATCTCCAAATGTTCAAGAGGCATGCCCAAAGACAATGACTAAAACATAGAGAAAACATAGTATTTCATAAAATTTGGGCAACGCCTTTTGATGTTTCTTCTGTAACCTCTGATACATCTTTTGAATATTGGTATGTTGTTTTTCCAGCTCTTGGTTCTGTTGTTGCAGAGTTTGAAATTGCAAATTTAATGCTTGCACCTGGTGGTTGTCATTTGCAACTTCATCAACCTCTTCTTTTGGTTTGACCAGCACCTGTTTCTTGCCTTTCTCTTTCAACCTCTGCTCTTCATCCCAATAGTTTTGTTGTGATCAACAAACATTCTACCTTTCCCAGACCTCATTTCATACCTATGTATTATTTCAAGTCCTTTTCTAAGTGCTTCCTTCATATGCTCTTGCGCTTCTGATACAATGTCCTTAATTTTGTTGAAGTTGCACCTGTAACTATAATACCCCGCAACCTCTGTGATGATGAAAACTACAGGTGAAGTTTGCATGATTCTAATCGGACCTTAACACGAACTGCATGATGATGAACTCATAAATGAATTTTGTGTACTATATTTCTCATGATCATGCATGCACATGCAAGCGCCAACACAACACTTTTTAAATATTTAAATTTATTTCTGAATGTTAAAACAATGCGCTTTTACCCTGTTTGCAAGAACATGCATGTTCTTGCAATCAATGTTTTTTGAACTAAAAAGGCCCTGCAAACTTTCTATAAGCTAAATAAAGTAGTCCAAGATGACAATATGTTGTTAACCCAAATCAAAACATGCAACAATCTTTCAAGAAAGCAATAAAATGGTGCAAAAATAATAGAAGGGTAAAACAACTCAAGTTGACCCATAAACCATGGAGAAGGGACTAAGGAAAAAATCAGGCTTAAAAGGATGTATAGGCTAATGAAGGGGAAGAGAAGGGATGTAAACCTATGTTACAACACTTACAAACATATTGTCACTGTCCATTTGTTGAGGCTACCTTGACTTCCTAACATGACAAATGTCGTGGCCCTATATGTGGTGTTTCTTTGACTCAACACATGGTATTGACGTGTCCTCCTCTGGGTTACACATGGTTGTTGTCATGGATTTTGAGGTGGGATCCTTCTACATACGTGGAACTCTTTTAGGGTTCCATGTGACACTGACGTGGCATCAAGCTGGTATTATTTTAGGGTGCCATATGGCACTCAAGTATCCAATATACGTTGACTCCAATGGCCTAAAAATTAGCACCTTTCACATGGTTCCATGACTCTTCCATTTTCATCCAAACTAAGATCCTTCACTCTTTCATTACAAACTCATCGAAGTCTATTTCTTTTATGCACGTGGGATATTTTCTTTCTCCTTTGCTTCATTATATTCACATTTGGATCGTTGATCTTATTGAATGATCAACAATCAATGACTCACACTTTCTCTACTCACAAAACCTTCACCATAATTTAATCAGGGTAGATTCCTTTGATTCTCTGCAACCTGGTCGTTGAGAACCCTAGCCAATATCTCGTTGAAATTTAATCAACACATAGATATATATAGATGCACATGGACCTTCTCGACTTGTTCTGTCTGGTTTTATTTGCATCACGAAGCTTCCTCTGTTTTCCTTGGAGTCGTGTATGGTTTAGGTTTGATCCTTCAACATGGCATCATAGTATTCCTTCCTTCATCATTGACAATTATTAGTCTCCTCCCACTTGTGACATTAATGACATCCAATAATTTCTTCATTTTCCATCAATGAAAACATAATTTCCAACACCCTTAACCATATCCTCTTCTCCTCTCCAATACTATGTATTCTAGAGCCTCCCTCTTTCTAGGAGCATGTGGTTCATCTATTTTGCACTATCCTCAAATGGTCCTCAAGGACATCAATCCTCCCATGTATATGGTTGATCTTACTCCTCTACATATGTATATTCCTCATTGTTAATAAAACATAGGAGCACAACTGAGAATCATCACCAAAATGTGGGATCACCACCATGTGTGTGGCCCTCTCTTGTCTCTCTAGCTTCAATTTCAAGACATCCAACACTCCCTAGAACTCTAAAAAAATATATAGCCTCTCACCTACATCTATATATCAATATCTCATTAGTTTAGTACCTTAGAAAATCAATGAAAAGAGTAAAAAAAATATTAAACTGAAAAGTGGGTAAGTATTCTCCTTTTAGCTAGGGTAACCTCTTTCCTTAGGCATGGAGCCCCTCCTCTCCCAAGGTGCATCAAAAATAATAAAAACCTCATCTATGGGTCTTTGTAGGATGACTAGTTGTGTAATCACCTATTTGTATCTCATCTCTACCCCCCAATGCACCTCTGTATGCTAGTAGAAAATATGCATGAGGTCATCATCATCCCATACCATGACCTCATAAGGGTTCCATACAATCTGATCCATGCACACCTCCTCCATGCACTATATCTCGTTACCCTCTACCTACCAATGTGGCCTATGAGAGTCCCACCATGCCATCATAGCCTCATTAGTTTTTATCATAGAGGGATGGTGCATCCATAAGGGCATAAAATTCTCTCAAGGCCATGCCCGTAGTATGGAAATACATTTTATTATTTACCTCATCTTCCATGCCTAATTATGCTTAACTTGTTATAAACTAAATGCGGGACAAATATCCCTTAGTCATACATCTTTCCCCACTCCACTCCCTCCACCAAATCCAAGGTCTGCATATGTAGTACAAACATGACCTATTCAAGGAGTAGTCTCCCCTCAACAATATCCATCACCATATTCTACAAGTGGTCAACCCTCACGTAGGCATGAATCACCAGCCTCACGCCTCTCCTCTCCTCTTGGGTACCCTATTATCTATACTCCAATTTGGGCCTCCCAAGCCTCAAACATGCCCACCTTGATTTATACAAGTGTCTGCTTGGTGATAGGCACCCCCAACAACATGTATATTTCATCCAAGGTTATAGTCATATTCCCTCATGGGAACTAAAAAAGATGGTTCTCCAAAAAGGTGATTCTTATCAATTCCCTACATAGGTATTGCTCAAACCTACATAAATCCAGTTGACTCAAATTATACAATCCCACCCTTTGCAAGATGCCCCTTTTTTCATCCAAAAGGAGTGGGGACATCCACCCCTATTCACTTGTCCAACCATTCTTAGTTGGATATATCCTAAATATGTACCACCTAGAATCTGAGTGGGGCCTCACAACCTATCATGGGTCCTCTACATGCACACAAAAAGGTCTATTAGTAAAAAATATTATAATTCAAAGAAATCTATCTCTAAAATTTTTATCATCTTTATGTTACTTTCATTCCATAGGTTTATGTTCCACACCACTGGTTACACCAATGTTACCAACCCTATAACACTTGATACCGTGGATGTAATCAATAGATCGAGCCTTAGCGAGATCGTGAGCTTGTGTGGTTATCTACATGGTTTCCCTAAATTGAAATCCATAGTTCCATCATCATGACAAGAAGTATAGTAGGCTGTGACAAATTTTTTAGTTCAAACCTTCCCCCTCTTTGTTTAGTGAATTTGGCATTCTAAATCAATGGCACATGATGCCCATCATGTGTAATTTAGAGAGTTTTCAGGGATAATAGGCCTACTTCTACTCACTATCGTCAACATCCTATATATTTTTCAACCATCCTTTGTGCTCAAAACAATATTTGCTTTCTCACATTGTAACATTTGATTCTCTTATTAAAATAGTAAAAAGTAATTATTTTTTCATTTTTCACCTTTTCTTTGTTTTTATACCCCAAATTTTATGCATTTTTTAGTTCTTTTGCGCCCACAACACCTCGAACGACATGTCGACATTGGTTTTTGATGAAAATTGACACCCTAGGTTTTTTTAGCATTTTAGTTGTGACAACATGGATGATTTTTTTCATTTTTTACTCATTATTCTCCATTTTTTCTTTTCCTAAGCGCGCTAGTACGTATCTTGTCAGAAACCACTGAGAGAGATCACCTCCCCGATTTAGGTACTCTCCTTTTCTCGATTCCATTCTCAAGCAGGTCAACATTTTTTATTAGGAAACCCCATTCACCCATTAATGATATTTTACTAACCTTGGTTAAATATGCCTTTTATTTTTGCAGTAATCCTCTTCTAGAGGGATGGGGACCCTCACCATCCATGGATAATTAGGTTGATACACTCCTCCAACTAAGCCTCAATGGGACCACCTCCACCCAATATGCTTGAAACGAGAAATGTTGGATGGACCATCCTATCCAATCTCATGCATAGCATGGGGTATGTGCACCTTGTTGTACCTACTCCATGGTCGTTCATATAGATGGGTGAAGACATGAAAACTTAGGACCTTCACTAGTGGCTTGGACCTTGAGGGATCAATCTGGGTGATTCATATCCAACATGGGTTTCTTCATACCACGAGGGACGAACAAAAATACATAATAATTCATGGCCATAGGTTCTATTACCACTCAAAATCTTGCTAAAGGGAAAGTCCCACCTTACATAGGAGAGCTTAGGGGCAACTGCTAGGCAATCCACCCACTGTCACATTAGTGGCCTTGCCTCTTCACTTTAAGGTTAAGGAAAAAGTTTTAACCTAAGGAGGGTATTCCTAAGAGTCAAAATAAGTATAATCATTGAATAAATAAGGGGAGCTTTGAGACTTGATTTGACTAAGGGTTTGAAAATATTATCCACTCTCGAAGGGTAAAATAAAATCTAGGTATGAGTGATGAACATGTCAAATATGAATAATATTTTGAGATATTTAAACTTAGACAACAATGCTCATTCAAAGTGATAAATTTATGCTTGGAAACATGAAGTGTATGTCTTGATCAATGAGAATTATAAAAATTCCATAAAAATGTCAAGCATGTATCCAATTACCATACCAATGTGCCTCATTCATCCCCCATATCATTTAGCATTAATAACTATTACCATAATCTATAAATCATGTGCCAAGAGACAATATTGTTGCAATAATGAGATCAAGGAAACATTGTATGGCTTACTGTTATCAAAGCAATAAGGACATCAAGATTATAACATTTAATAAGTTGTCTTAACAAATAGAAAGAGGGAAAACATGTGCTCAATATGTGAAACTTGTCATGCACTATTATTTGTCAAAACTGCTCCAAATCCATAGCAAGATAACCAATGAGAAATGAACCATTTAGGATCCTATACCACATATTATTATTATTGAAAAATGTGTCAACACCAAAGAATGTATAACCAATGGATTGTGTTGCAATAAATGTGTTCAAATAATGTGATAAAGAATAGTAGGCATGAAAATACACCAACAAAAATATTGAATGAGAAAATAGTCACCACCTTTGACAACATTTAGTTCATATTCATATTGTTGCAACATTGAGATTTCATGTGCATAAGACTGTGTTTTAAGGAGTAAAAATTATGTGCCAAATACCATGAAGAAACACTAATTATCAGTCCACATTTGCAAGGATAAATACAATTTTTTTTTTTATCTAGTGTAAACAATTATTAGTCTGACAGTCATCATGAGAACATTTGACCTTATTTAAACCAGAGAATTTAAAGTAGTTCATTGTACCCATAGTGTTCAAATACCATGCAATTATACCAAATTTCAATCATGAAACAAAGATAAATATCGATCCTCAAATGTTGGATACCATAAAAAAGGCATGACTTTGTAAACAAGGAAATTTGCCAGCAAGAAACCAAAAAATATTCTTTCAAACTAGTATTAAAACCCTCAAACAATGCTAAACTAGTGTGATATTTGGAATATTTTATGAGGTTGTTGAACTTATTTGTGCATCGATTTGATTTTAAGGTTAATCTAGAACAAGGAAAGAGAAAAACATTGCAAGGATTTTTAGGGTTTCAATCTTTATTCAGACCACAACCCTTGTTCAATATGCTAGATAGAAAACACATGTGTTTAAGCTCATTAGATGGGGGGTCATAAATATTATTATGACATATGTAATGAGACATAAAATAATGAATTCAAACTTTGAAAACCACAAAAGAAGAGAGATTTAAATCCACAAGGATCAAGTTGTTCCACCTAATTCATCATCAATTTACTTTGTTTGTATGTATATACCATTAAAGAGCTTCAATGTTGGAAAAATTCTTGATGAGTTTTCTTGAATAGGAGATAGACAAGTCATTTCCAAGCATTAACTTAGGCAACCCACAATAAATAATCAAACAATTTCAAGGGGTCCTCCAAGTATTAGGGTTAGATCCAAAGATAAACCTATGAAGCTACATCAACACCCTAACTATTCTAACACCAATGATATTTCTTGAAAGAAACCATTAACAATTGTGAGATCCAAGTACTAGTTAAATATAACAATGAAAACCACTTAGATCCAAGTAATATGTATTAAAGAGACGAAACAAGCTTAAACCCTAGATTGCAAAGCAAACAAAAAGAAAGAAAACAAAAAGGGAAAAATCTGATTTTTGGGAGTTTTTTGGTTGAAGAGAAAGATAGACCAGAGCCTAGAAAGGGATACAGGGCCACTACAAAAGCCTATGTGAGTCTTGAGGTTTAAATGTGAGACAATATTGATGGAATCGAAGAGGATTGCCTATCAAGAGTTGTCAAGGGATAATATGATTCTTCATATTTGGATGGGGGGATTGGTCCTCTAGGGAGCCTCTCTAATTAATATCAAGGTGTTCTCAAAGCATGGCCATTGCAAGAGGGAAGAGCCCCTAGACATCCTACCTCAATGGAAAACAACAAAAAATTCAATGGTCAAAGAGATTAAGGAAAGATCTCTATACCTTAGTTTCCCCTCCAAGTGGAGAAAGATGGACTTTTGTAGTCTTGTAGTAACTCTATCCTCCAACAAACCTAAAATATATTCTATTAAAGCCTTGAAAGATATCCCAAAACATCACATAAAAGAATATATATGCACAAGAAATTTGTAGGAATTTTTCCTCATTAATATCCAACAAATGAAAATGAGAGAGGCGTCCTCCTTTTAGAACTAAGGAGTCTCCATAATACAAGGTGTAATACAATGTGCCAATTCAAAATCATGGGAAAAATAAATAATCTCAAGTCAAAACCATGGGAAACATACATCAAATGGGGACAAGTGACCCTTATAATCCTCCAATGCAAGATCCCCCCCCCCAGCAAAAACAATGGTCCAATGTGTAACTAATGGTCACACGTGTGATAAAAATGGGGCTAATTCAAGTGTGCCCTCCTCAAGAATATTAAATGTCCCTCAAATCAAGTGAATCAAAGGTCAACCAAGGGCCCAAAGACTAGGGCGCTCCAATCAACTCCCAAAATCAAGGAAGTGGACATCTTAACAAATAACACCCTCCTCAAGCATGATTTTATCCCACATATGTGGGACATCCAAGGATCAAATCCAATGAAATGAGGCATGTGTGGCCTTGAAAATAAGGGCGCTCATCAAGTAAATTATTATTGTCAATGTCATATCATTATGTAGTCAATATAACAACTTGTAACATCCACAACAACCTGTAGCCACCTCCTAGGAGTCTCAAATGCCTCAATAAACTCCCACATTTGGTCCAAGGAGGGAATAATAATGCATGTGTGTGAGTAAAGTGTCCAAAAAAGAAAGGAGTCCAAATCTGAGTGGTCCATGTGGCAAGTGTGATGATGTGGTGTCCTTATCTTGGCCTAATGCACCATCACATATACTAAAGCAGTGACACATATCCCAAGGTAAATGGAACAAATCCTAATGTTTGTATATATAAAAAAAAAATGAGTTCATGGATTCCTAGGTATAATCACGGATCCTAATACATTGTCACAACTCTTGAGGCATGGTACATGAATCCCAATGTAAGATTCCCATTTGGTGGGATGGGTCTAGCTTGTTGGCAATCCATTACGTGATGCACGCTTAGTGATTTATCTTAGAAAAACATAAAAATAAGGGTTAGTTTTAATATTTTCCTAAGTTTTACTGAGGGGGAACAACATTAACCCTTATACATGTGACAAGTCCTAGGACAATGAGTATTTCCTAAGTCCCTAGGTGAAAGGCAAGTGATGTGATGAATAATTACGGAAAGGGGAAGGGAAAAAAGTCATGTGATGACCCTCAAATTCATTTTATATGCTACACAGGTCTTGTTATTTTATTCATCTAGATTTCATGAGCTAGGATTTTATATAAGAGACTTCAAGAGAGATCTTTAGCATTGAGTTACTTATCCTCTCCATTGTTTCTTACTACCCCTTTTTGCCTTTTTATTTATGTATTCATTTTATTGAAAAAGTCCCTTTTTATTTAGATATTCAAAGACAAGATAGGTACTAGGGGCATTGGCCTCATAACAAGGTGACATTGCTCAAGATTTTATAGTTTTGGATTTTCACTTTATTTCTCTTCACCTGTATTCTTTTTTGGCTTTATTAATTTATGCTTTCTTCATTATACCCTATTTTTGTATCATTTGATAAGTCATAAATGATAAGGACATACTTTTGTGGATGGAAAGGAGTGAAATAGGGAAAGTGGAAAGTGTTTAGTATGATTAGAATTTGAAAACACTACCTTGGACAGATTCCCATTAGTACAAACTAACCTAAGAAATGAAAACACTTATAAAGGACACTACAAGGAGAATACCCTTTTGCAAAGGTTTTTATGGAACCTCCCCTAAAAAATGATCCCTTCTCTATTTATACCAGAGGTTGTTAATGGAGGTAGATGACTAGAGGTTTTTGCAAAGGTTTTAACATCGGTGCACCTAAGTTGATTGACTACACCGATGTTCCCTAAGTTGACTTAGGTGCACAGGTGTGGTCATTCGACTTAAGGCAAGTGGGCGAAGGTTTTAACACTGATGTGCCTAAGTCGACCATGTGCATCGATGCTCCTAAGTCGACCATGTGCACCTATGGACCTAATTCGATTGTTCACACTCGTGATCCTAAGTCAAATTTGTGCCCCGATGCTTAACAAACAAAGCGCACCGATAACCACTATTAATATAAAATACTAAAATATCATTTTTTATTTTATAAAAAATAAAATGAATCGCGGTGCTCCCCAATAACAAAGCGCAGTAGTGTGTGTATAACAAACACACTAGAACGGGTTAGAACAATTGATTTTTAAGAAAAAATAATAATTTAGAAACCATAAACCTTCCATGGTTCACTTAGAAAAAAATACAGCCCTAGTGGATTCCAGTAATAAAAACACATCAATGCATCTTACTGTCGGGCGTACCACTAAAGGGTAAAATAAATTTTTTTATCAAACCAAATCATTGTGTCGAAATATACAACAAAAAATTGAGTGGGAGTTTTATATTTTCAAAATATATTTGTTTATAATTGAAAACCCTAATCATTGTTTCATTCTTTTTCCAAAATTTAGAGGGGAGATTTGTGCAAGAGAGATTTATGAACAAAGTCTTTGGAGTGGGTAGATTTTTTTGAAGCAAATTTACATACAAATTTGCAGAGGACAAATTTCAGGTATTTTATTTTATTCTATTCATCGTCTCAATCTTTCCCCTATTTGATTCAAACAAATTTCAGTGCATTATAAAAAAAATTAAAGGGTTTCACAGTTACATTTGGTATTGGAATCCCTAGCTTCCTTGTTGTTTCTCTTGGTTTTCCTCTCTATATTTCACAAGTAGAATATTTTTTAGCAACATATTTTTATAGGATTTCTTTACTTGTAGATGGGGAATTTGGTATCTATTGTAATGGGATCACACATTGCATTGGATCCCAAACCCTATCGCTATCAATTTTGTTTAAAAAAAACGCTTATGTTGTTTGTGGTGCACACTATACAAGAATAGTGAAACGGTCATGTGCATGTTATTGTCAATAGCACCACAGAGTTTAAAATAAAAATAATTTTGTTCACATGTTCAACAATGATACATAGTAATGAGGCACCGATGCTTCTATTAATTTATAGAGCATCGGTGCTTCTATTAATTTATAAAGCATTGATGCTTCTATTAATCTTATTTTGTAAAAGAAAATTGTAGTTTTTATATCTAATGGTTCCTGCCTTTTTTAAGACATAATATGGTTGATACAAGTTCAAGGAAAACAACTTATTGCAGTGAATGCGATGATAACTCATCCCAACAAGAGAACAAGGAAAGTACTTTAAGTTGTATTAAAAAATTAATATCTTTGAATTGTCTCTAGGTTTTAATTAATGATGTGTGTTGGTTAGGGCATGTCATGGAAATTCCAAGGGACAAATGAGGTAAAAATAAATACATGTTGGTGGGGATGTCCAAAAAAGTGTACAAGGAGATGGTAAAAGAAATGAACATAATTGCATCGTAGGAGGAGCCATCCCAACAATTACAATGTGCATTAGAGGTATGTAATCATTCATTTATTCTTTTATGTACATCAAATTTAATTATCTCATGAAATACTAATTTTCAATTGTTTTGTTATAGAAAAGAAAAATAAATAAAACCCATTCAACACATAAGACATGATGATGAAGAATAAAAGGGTTGATCACAAAGTTTGTGAGTACTTACTTTTTCGATCTTACTTAAAATTTCATATTTGTTATGATCTTTATATTTAAATAATTAATTTACACTCATCCATGGACTGCTTCTAATAGGTGCTAACATATAAACAAGACCCAACTAAAGAATTGACAGACATTGGGTTAAGTATAGGTTGCGAGTATATGTTGAAGTATCAAGGTTTGATTGAACACTTTGTAAATAGCTATGCTATTTAACTTCCCTTGATTTGTAATTAATTGAACAACATGAAACCTTTATATTAATTATATCGACTATGCTTTGTCATGGCATATTAAACATGCATGAAACAAAGTATGGAGTGCATCCAACATAAGAGATTTTGAGAGGCGAAATGCAACATGGCTTCGAAAGAATGTGTATTGTTTATGAAACAATCACTATTACGATACACTTTTTTATTTATGCAATCATGTATATTCTACTATATATATAAATGTATATATACTTATTACGCTTTATTTCTATGTTTGTAGATGGAACATGAAGAGGTGGAACATAAAAAAATAAGCCAATCAAGAAAACGTTAGGTTAAATAACCAAAGTACAATATCACCTACAAGTGATGAAGAAATGAGGCATGCACGCAACTTGAGCGATGATAACAGTTCAAATGATTTTGAATGTCAATCAATACAATTGAATGTCACTGCAAGTTTTGAAATATTTGTCTGTGAAAATCAAGGATTTTGTTTAATGTACTCGACATATTGTCCCAATTGCACAAGGACATGTTACCAATGAGTGTAAAAATTACGTATTGGTTGCATTTTGATTATTGTGTACCTTTACGCTGTCCCATTTTGTATGATGATGGGTCACTTATTTATATATAATAAAATGGGTTTCATGTTTTATTGCATTGTCAAATGTTGTAAAATGTTGTGTTGTTGATTAATTAATATATGGATGATTTACATTACTACAAATAATAGAGGTGTAAACCATTAGATAACACACTAATACAATCATTATATCAAACACAATAACAAAAATATGAAAATCAATATTATTATAAAAAATATTTGATTTTGAGATGACTAAACGAAAATTTATAAAAAAAAAAAACAATTAATTAAAATATATACATATCCATGCTTTGTGATATTTTGAACTCACTAAATGATGTGTTGTTATGAATTATACACAATGGTGCTAAAAATTGTGAGAAAGCACTGTCTCTTTAAACGTCATAATGTACAATTATATTTTTATCGTTTCAAAATATTTCAATGCGCATGATTACAATACACATCAATGATTTTTATGTATGTGTACACACCTGTGCTTTATTTATGTGTATGCGGCAATTATTTTAATTTATGTGTATGCACCAATTCTTTTAATTTATGTGTACACACCAGTGCTTTTCATTTATGTTTGTGCACTAGTGCATTATACTCAATACCACATTGATGGGTTTTACCAATACAAGCACTGAAAGAAAAAAAACCTCCATTTGTCCAAAGTTTTTTAGTTATATGGAACATCCATTAAAACCTTTGTTAAAAACTCCACAATGAATAGTGGAGGTTGTAGCAGAGGTTTTCTTGAAAACTTTTCTCAATCTTGTAACACTAAAAACCTCCGCTACAAGGTGTTTTCCTTGTAGTGGGAAAACTATGGTCCCCCAAGGTACGATGAGGCAAATAATAAAACTATGAATGTTATGAAGTGTTATTGAATTTCATTTCAGTGTTTACCACTTTCGTGACTAACCAAGAAGTTATAGCATCACATCCAAATAAACCACAAGTGTATGGAATATCAAATAAATTAAAGTAAAACCACAATGTACCATCCATAGTGCATATGTCATATGAGGAGTGAGGGGGAGGATCTAATATACAACAATTGATCTAGAACAATCATACATATAAAGGAGAGAATGAGAAGAAATGTTTGATTATGGAGAATATAAGCAAGATAGCTCATGTGAGCAACAACATAACACCCTTGTGAGGGTGCCTCTAGAGTTGTCACCCCTTGGGAGGTAACAGGTCCCTTGGATGACACCCTTAGCCTTCATGTTGTTAACACAACACTCTTCTCATATTATATCCTTCTTATCAAAAAAATCAGTGAATTTCAGGAGATCCATATTCATGACCTACTTCCATTCATCTTCATAACACATGGTTCATCCCATGCTATATTTTCCACATCCCTTGAGAACAAAAGGAAGAAGTTGATGCACTATTCAAAACATATTTGGAAACTTATTTCCTTATGACACCAAATTTTCTGTCGTTGGGTAAGTGTAGGTAAGGTATTTTTCTCTTATTTATACATATTTTTATATTGGTCTTTTACCTTCTCAAGATGACTTGCAAAAATATCGACCCTTGGGGGATTCTGCGGGGTGTGTTTTACCAGGGTGAAATTTGAAGTTTTTTCCCTTAAGGGAACCCTTGTGGAGCCTCTATAGAGATTTCTTGAAGGGTCCAATACTCAACACTTCACTTCCCAAGAAATGTATAATACATATTCATTATTGTACCTTGTTTTGCACATAACTAGAATTCTTTCACAAATGCTCACAAGGTCTTTGCATGCTTCCCAACCTCCAAATAGGCAAGTAAGAGTAGGAGTCCCTCTAATTTTAATTGCATGATGGTAAGATTTTCTTTATCTCTATGTTCCATAATTTATTTTGACTTGCTTGCTCCCATGTCCTGACATTCTTGCTTGACATGTATTACTTTCTTACTTGATATTTTTGTCTTTTGTAATTTTCTTGCTTAACATCCTACTAATACATGGGGCATCCCTTGTGGATTTAACTTGTGTCAATGCTTGGGGCTTGTGGTAATAACATGCATTGTATGATATACAAGTAAGATTGATAGAGGATTCCCTTATAACATCAATGCATTGGCTTACACTACAACAACTAGTGGTTTACTCCCATGCACTTGCTTGCTTCTCTCTTTCCTTGCAATTTTCTACTCTTCCCATCTCATAAGTATCAACTATTGCAAGTGGTGAAAAATGTAGTTTATGAGATTCACACTTGGGTACTCACATACGACTAACCACCAAGAGGTTCTTTATGTGGTCCACCCCTATATCATATTTGTGTGTGACCCACCCAATGCTGATATGATACCTCTAAACTACTACTCTAATGTGATGTATCACATTCGTAGAGCCTCTCTCACCTTGGTATAGATGTGGTACCTCATGGGGATGTCCAAAACTTAGATGGGTTCCTTAGGTCCCTATTCCCCTTTGGTCTCTAATCCTTGGTCATTATTTTGATTCATTTTGACCCCAGGGGAACACATTTAGGTAATTTCATAATTTCATGGTCTAGTTGGGTATGAAAACCTTTGACCTATGTCCATGGTCATTTAGGATGCTCTAAAGTGGGATTGTAGATTTCCAAACCCATTTGGAACTTGCTATTTACATAGTCAATTTGGGTCAAACCCCTAAACCTTGTTGATATTTTGGCATTTGACATATTTTATATTTCTTTATGGTACCACCAATATTGATCTACAAGCCGCATAAACATAGGGTTTTTTTGGGCCTAAAAACCCATTGTAACGTTATAATCAAACATGTGACACATAGTCAGTGCAATGATTTCATATGACTCAGGTACCCCAATACCTAATCAAATGTTCTCTTATGCCTTAAGGTTTCTCCTTTTCCGATTTATACATTTTTATTCCTCTTTGTGAACCCTCTTGGAATATTGAACTTTATTTATCTTTGAAAACCCTAATTTTTCAGGTACACACTCGGGTTAGCTATTGATGTCCTTACACCTCTCTCAATCCCCTAGGGATACTTTCACCTATAATCTCTAATACCTCTACATGGAATCCTTTGGCTAACTTGGTTCCAATCTTGCAGGTTTGATTGATTCATCCTAGGGTATCTTCATTGGCATAGGTCCACTCATACCTTGTAAGTTTCAACACTAAAACCGCAAGGGAGGTTCCATCATATCTAGGGAAAAAAAGGTATCATCCCCTTTGAGGGAACTAGGTCCACATGTTCTTCATAATTTATTGATTTGTTTTTACAATAGTATATCTAATGTTTATTGTTTATATTTCATACATATATCTTTATATTGGAGATAGGGGCAAGTCTTCTCTTACAATAATTTGGCATTAAGTGTACAAGTCATCCTGAAATGTGGATCACTCTCGGAGGACAGTAACAACTCTTCACTTCATCCCAAGGAACTTAATCATCCACAACAACAAATTCCATGTCATTTCTCTTCCTTCTTTTCTTTCTATTTCCAACATTCGGGTTTCTAGCTCATTGAAGGAATTACTTGTTAATTAACCCTAATTAGTTGGCCTAATTTACTTTATTAATTTGTTAGTAAAACTTAATTTGAATCCTAATAAAATTACCCTAACCACCTACATCCCTAGGTTATCATTAAAAAGATCATAAGTTCCTAATCAATTTAGTGGATTACCCTCTTATTTTCATTCTCTTTTGTCTTGTGTTAGGGTTTCTCAATTAGGGTTTCTCAATTTGACTCTAAAACCAGGTGGTGAATCCACTTTCCTCTTTCCCCATTTTAGTAATGCATGTGTATGTTTGTTTGGGTGATATTGCATCCCTAGCCTCATGTTATATGTGGTATCATGAATCCATTTATTTGCTACATGTTTCACATATCATGATTGCTTTATTCAATCCTTTCTCATATGGAAAATTTACCATAATAAAAGTATTTCAAATCCTCAATTGATTGACCCTTTCTCATATGGAAAATTTACCATAATAAAAGTATTTCAAATCCTCAATTGATTGACCTAAACCTAAAGATTTAATTCCATCCTACATTTTTTTTACTTTTCCTATGAATTTGGTTGCAAAAAGATCCTTTTTATGCTCCACATCCATTATCACAACCACTTTCGAATTGCTTTTTCCACTTGTGTTTTTTATGCCACTAATTCCACAATTTCTCAAAAGAAATATCTATAGACTTTGATGTTACAATCAATATTTCAACAAAGTTTTCAAATTAAAGAATCAATATTTCAACAAAGTTTTCAAATTAAAGTATAAGACTTTTCAACATGATTACTCAATTACTTCTCTCACAATGACCAACAAAAGGTCTTGATTATCTTTTATCTTCAACCAATGCTCTAACCAAAAATTACCTTCAAGTTTTACACACAAAATTAAACTTTTTAGATAAAAAGATTTGCCTTTTTCAAAAAAACCATGTTCCTTTCCTTTAGTCTCATCCACACTATGAAAGTGTATCATGAACACACGCTTCCAAAATCATTTCGTCCATCACAAACAATTTAATCAATATTATTGTTTCTTGATTCTTTACATCAAATATTTCCCACTACCTTTCATTTGCAAAATATCTCTTCACTTATGTTTGATTATCCCTAACAAATATCTATAGTAAAATACATTGTTCTTTTATCCTAGAGATTGACGTTGTCACCATTCAATTGTTGGAAGGATCCAATATTATGTTGTGCAAACTCACCATGCCCTTTCAATAAAAATACCAAAAACAATCAATAGCGAAAATTTAGAAATTCATAACTTCAAATAGAGATACCTCTCAAGTTGTTTGCTATTATATAGCAACATTTTTTGTTTCTTCCCTTCAACACAATAATTATTTTATTTTACAACACCAACCCAAGTACAAGAATCCAATTGCGCTCGCAAGATTTGACTTTTTTTTTTCTAGTTATTTTTCATTAATATTTTGTTTTCCATTAATTCTAGAAAGGATGCAATCTATATATGTAATATTCCCTTTTCAAAAACCTCTTTTTGTTGATAACGTAAGGATATAATTTATTTACATGAACATTTTAACAAAATCTAATATAATGAAGTAAATCCAGTAGATTTATAACAAAAAATTATATACATCATATGGGAGATTACTCATACCATACTACGTTAAAAGAGATCAACCATAACCAAGAACAACTTCCATGAGCGAAGTGATAATTTTTAGGAGTGTCCTTAGGAAAATAATGAATAATATATTACATTGATGAAATGATACAAATGAGTGGTGTAACGTTGTATTTATACACATCCTTTAGGGGTAGGGTGATAGTCCCAAGAGGGTGACTATGTCGACCTAGTAAAATATAGAAAGACACAATAAATGGGTTATTTAGATACCCACGTATAAGATCCATACAACTATTAATACATCAATAAAATGAATTGGCACATGGACTCAAGTGAGTATTAACCACATGATCTCCACACCCCCACTTAATCCGAGTGAGGAGACACTAAGAGAAGACATTATAATATATCATGTTTCCCTCCTTAATGACATATCACTTATACCAAAACATGTTTGTAGATTGGTGAAGGTGGGATTTGGAAGAGATTTGGTGAAGGTATCATCAAGGCAATCTACAGAATGAACAAACAATGTCACAAGTTCTCCCTAAGCATGGATATGTCAAATATACTACATCTAAATCTCAATGTCTTTGTACTTCTAATGATTCACTAGATTCTGAATAATCTCAAAGTTACTTTGATTCTCACAAAATAAGGTGGAAAGAGGCCATTGAGCAAGACATTGTTAATCAAGTACCATTCCTATCTAGGCAAGATGCTTCTTGGCATGAGCTACACTAAGTGGAGGAGAGACCCACACACAGTTACTTCGTGGATCACCAAAAAAATGGTCTAGAACAAAGAGAGAGAAAGTATTATAATGTAGAGTGTCGCTCATGAAGATCGTTTGTCTAGTGGGCATAGGAAAAAACAAGGAAAAGAGTGCTAATGCTAGTTGAGTAAAGAATACCCATGTGAGTGGTACCCTTAAGATTGCACAAGATGCACTTAGAACCTGCCAATGACTCTCATGAGGATTTTGCATGTAGTAGGAATACATACTCATTGCAAAGGAGATATATAGCACAAAATGTGTAAGATAAATTAAAGAATTGACCAAAGATCGATAATGTGTTTCATAAAAAATGGGTGAAGGGAAATTTCCCTGAAACTGGAGATGAAAAGAAATGGGAGTACTCAACGAATTCCATTCTTCCATCCCAAATCATTGCAAGAGATCTAGTTTATATTTACATTGAGAAAGGGAAATCCCAACAAAGGTATGAGGAATATCAAGCCCTATAAAAAATGAATCAGCCTTAAATCAATTATCTCAAAAGAGTCCTTAAGTCATTGGTTCATGTAATTGATCATGGATGTGGAATGATCTGTGAAAAGGGGATCATCCACATATAGCATAATGATGAGATTTTTTCCATGTTGATGGAAAATATATAGATCATGCTCAACCTTGCAATGAGTGAAACCACCACTAATAAATAAATTGTGAATATTCTCATACCAAGCACAAAGTACTTTTTTAAGACAATATATAGATTTATTGAGCCTACAAACTAAGGAAACACGACCATTCTATACAAACCTTAGTGGTTGCAAAATATAAATATCTTATTGGAGGCCTCCATGGAGAAATTAAATTTTGACATACATTTGATGAACTTCACGATTCAATGAAACACCTTTATATAAAATCCTACAAATTGAGTCCATATGAACCATTAGAGAAAATGTCTCTGAATAGTTAATTCCCTCCTTTTGGGATAATCTTTTAGCAACAATACAAACTTTACGCTTCTTGAGTTTTCCATCTACATCATACTTAGTTTTATAAACTCATTTTAAACCAACCAAATTCTTACCATTGGGTAAGGGAATTAGGTCCCAAGTCCAATTTTTCATTAGGGAATCATATTTGGTAGCCATAACATCCTTCCATTCTAGAGAGTCTTTTTCATGAGTAAGTAGTAGGATTTCCATTATCCTTAGAGACAAGGGCCTGTGAAACGAGTGGATGCCATTTTCATCCCAATTCTCATCCAAGAAGGAGAATAATAACATCTTGAAGAGTATATTTAGTCCACTTAGAAATTGGTTGTGACCTATTTGAAGGAAGGGAATAATTGGAGGGATTTGTAGTAACATTGTTATGGGGTTGTTAAAATGGTAAGAGATTGGATGGAGTAACTGGAGTATAAGATACTTCGATGTAAGTAGTACCCTACAAGCCATAAAAAACCTCATCATGGGTTGTTGATTGAGTCACCATGGAGGGGGTTACTTGAAGAAGCACTGAAAAATAGGAGGATAATCATCAAGGCATAAAAAATAGAGATCCATTGAGACCACTGGAGATGAATCTTCTATAATAAGAGTGAGATATGATCTTGGTGAACCATGGAAAATAACCCCACCAAATGCAAAATCCCTCCATTCAATAACCTTGTTGGTGGAAGGATCATGTAGGTCATTATATGCCTTGGATGTTTCTATGTATCCCACCATAGTTCAAAATTAACTTGTAGGTTGCAACTTGTTTCACTTTTATTTGGAAATGCATTTGATCATAAAAATTTAAAATGAAAAGATGAAGGTTTGCAGCCATACCATTTCTCAAAATGGGTCATATTATTAACATATTGAGTCAACATCCATTCGATGATATGCATTGTACAAAAAAGTTGCTTCCCCCCAAAATTTAAGATCCATCTATCAAGATTGCAACATACAGTGAGCTACTTCAAAATAGCTCTACTTCATCGATGGATTACTTAATCTTGTTGAGGGACTAGATTCTACCAAACAATGCCATGAGATTTGAGAAATGGATGAAATCCATCACCGAAAATCTCCATGATCAACATAATATATTTTATCATGTTATCACTATGATTTTCCACTAAGGATTTAAATTCCTTGAATTTCCCAAAGGTTAATATTTGGATTGAATAGTAAATATCCAAAGAAAGTGAGAGAATCATTAATGAAAGTGAGGAGATATTTGACCCCACCAAAAGGAGTGATCATAGTTATACACATTCCATTATGGACTAGCTCAAGAGGATGAAAGGATTGTCTCACTAACTTCTTAGGAAAGGACTAATGATGGTGTTCTCCCTACACACAACCTTCAGAAACACCACTAGGTGGTCTAATATGTGAAAGTCTAGTTTCCATCCTAAGATGACTCATATAATGCAATGCCCCAAAATTGGTATTGGAAACCATTGTAGTGAATCCACTTTGTTTTGAAGGAGATTAAGATTTCCCCAACTTATTCATATGACCTAATTCATCATAATAGATGGAATAAATGACTTTAAAACCATCATTCAATTCCTTGATAACCCATCAATTTATCCAAAAATACACCTTTTTGTTGGTGTGAGTGATACAATATATAAAAACTATACTTGGTCTTATTCCTAGAACATGAAGAGATTCTCCAAACTTGTTATTTCCAATAAGGGAATTTCCACATCCAAATATCAATAGGGGTGAGTCATTATCAATAAAAAATTCCTCTTCATTATATCTTTGTTGATAGTTAGAAAGAAGGCATTGGTGTTTTCTCATATTCCCAGTGGCTTTGGAGTCGACAATCCATTATTGTGAAGAAGTGGTGGACCAATATGCATTGAAGGTCCATTAGTCTTTGTTCCCTTTATACATTGAGATAATGAATAAAGATATTGATACTATCCTCAAAACACAAAATTTTTTGTTGAAAGGAGAAGGGAAGGGTGTGTTATGTTAAACTTTTGAAACCCAACAACAAAATTTCAATTCCAATAATTTTACTACCCAGATTTTAATTCACTGCTGATATAAAAATATGAAAATTATGCAGAGAAATTTCAGCTGAGTTTTAACACAATTTGCACAACATAAAATGAAACCAATCACAAACACATAACACAAAATTTACCCTGGAAACCCCAGTGTGGGTAAAACCAACAAAGAGGGGATTTATTATTTGGCTTCAGAGGAAAACTATAGAAAAAAAATATACATAAATCTTATAGCCCTGAAATGCCCTATCCTTCAGCTGCACGACCCAGCTAATTCACCCTGTATGACCCATCCAGATTTGGCCTATACTACCCATCAAGTACAACATGTATGACCTGGATAGTTCGGCCTTGTACAACCAACTGAACTCAACCATTTACGGACAAAAACTCGACCACTTATCCTACTGCTGGTACGACCCAAATTCAACATCTTCATGTGTTGTTGTACAACCTACAACTCGACCTCTTCCTTATTACTGGTGTGACCTGTTGTATGACCCTCTCTCTCTCTACAGAATGGCCCAGCCAAGTCACCTCACTCCTAGATTCTAACTTTCCCCCTTCCTCAGCCAAATCTCTCACTTCTCTCTTAGCTCAATGTGTGTCCTTTTTTTTTTACAGTAACGTATAGAGGATTTATATTAGAGGTGGCAAAGCCACAAATCTGTTACAGGGGGCAGGGCTGCACAGAGCCTCTGCCTGCAAAACTGGATTACAACACTGAAATTTCTAGAGTGCCATGACTCCCAAACTCAAACAGAAACCTGGACTAAATTTATTTAGAGCCCTAGCTTCTATACAAAATGCTAGGTTGCTAAGGACCACTTTAGACTTGTGCGTCTCTACTCTGAAGAAAAGCTACTTCTCAGAGTTTTCGCCCCATTCCAGGTTCATCTTGGACAGTTTGTCCTCCAGCTCCCCAATTCTGTCTGCGAATCTCTCTTGGGGATTTTTCAGTTCTTGCTGGAGTT
>ML790565.1:962484-973614 GCA_009831015.1 Picea engelmannii
TTACAAAGCTCGATGGATCTCCGGAGGTGGCCTTCTTCGAGCAGGCTGTGATCAATTTGTTAAAGGTCGCAGAGGGGGAGGGAGGGGGCGGCGGCTCCCCTCCGTCCTGACTTGCCATGGACGGCCGAACCCTGATAGCTCAATCTTCCTGCGCTCCAAAATCCTACTCAAGAAAAATCCTTGCAAAAATAATTTCGTAGTCTTATGTTACTATGTGAGATCAGCTCAATGTGTGTCCTTACCCATCACCTCATCTCCTTTTTATCTTTTCACTTTCACTCTATTTCCCTCTTTGAGAACTTTTTCTAGAAGAGTCAAGAAATTTCATTTAAGTGAAATATTAATGTCCTAAGTGAGAAACTTAGGAAATATGAGTAATAAATCCAATAATAGTTATTTGAGTAAAAATAAAAAATCCTAATATGGATATTAATTAAATTTCTTCTACATGCATGGACACAAAGACCTATGGAGAGATACCGTCTAAGCTACAATTTTAACACTCCCTCTTAAAGAGGAAGGTGTTCATCACCACCCACAACTTGTCCTTGAAGAAAACAAACTTTCCTTTCATCAAGGCCTTTGTGAGGATGTCTACAACCTACTCATCTGTAGGCACACATTGTATCTTCAATGTCCCTTTCTGCACATAGTCCCTGATGAAGTGAAATATGATCTCAATATTTTTGGATCTATCATGGAACACTGGATTTTCAGAGAGCTTGATGTAGCTCTGATTTTCACAGTGTATGAAAATTGTCTCCAACTCCTAGACAAATAATACGATGAGTATCTTTTGAATCCAAATGGATTCACATGTTGCTAAGTTGGCTTCCATGTACTTTTCCTCAACAAATCTCAACACTATTGACTTTTGTTTCATGTTGAACCAAGAAAAAACTCCTGATCCCAAGATAAAAAATCACCTTGAAGTGCATTTCCTTTCAACAATGTTGCCTGCCCAGTTTGCATCTATATATCCCATAAAATTCAGTCCATATCCCTAGATGTAACTTAACCCATATTCATTTGTGCCACACAGATACCTTAGGACATGTTTTGTTTCCACCTAATGTATTCTCCTTGGCTCAACCATGAACTGACTGAGTGTGTTAACTGCAAAAAATATATCCATTCTAATGTTGACTAGATACATGAGAGAGCCAATCAACTTCATCTATAAGGTAGGGTCCACTACCTCTAATATGGAAGCATCAATCTTATTCCAGTTGGTCACTATGGGTGTCAACATAGGCCTGTAGTCCTGCATACCAAACCTCTTCATAATCTCCACTTCATACTTCCCCTATCCAAGGGAAGTCTAATTGTCTCGCTGCCACACCTCTAACCCCAAAAAGTAGTGCATCAACCCCAAATCCTTCATCTCGTATTTCAAACAAAGGTCCCTCTTTCATTAAGATATGAGATTCTATGAACCTGTGAGAAATGGGTTTTCCACATACAACACAAGAATGAGTGGCTCACCTCCAATAATGATGTAGTAGAGGTTTGCGTCCACCTCACTCTTGGTTAATCCCATCCACTGCAATTAGTTGTCTATCCTTGAATACCACGCCTTGGGAGCCTGATTAAGCCCATATAAGGCTCTCTTCAGTATGAATACGTGGGAATCCATCCCCTTCACCTCAAAATCCTCTAGATGTTAAATACACACCTCCTCCTCAATGATGTCATTAAGGAAGGTCGTATTCATGTCCATCTGGTGAATCTTCCACCCAATATCAAATGCAATAGAGATCATGACCCTAATCAAAGTGTACCTGGATACTAGGCGAATGTATCATCATAATCAAATTCCTTTTTTTGAGAGAACCCCTTAACCACAAATTGGGCTTTGAACTTCTTTACCATGCCATATGCAACATGCATGATCTTGTAGATCCACTTCGAGCCTATCAACGATTTCCCCTCTGTCATGGCACAACCTCCCATACGTCATTCTTCATGATGGAATCATATTCTTCCACCATGGCATCTCACCACACCTGTTGTTGTGATACCTCCTGAAAGCTGGAAGGCTCAACCTCTAACAAATCTCTCATCAAAGCCATGTAGTTGGAAAAATTTTGTGGTGCTCTACTCTCCCTGATAGAAGTCGTAGGAGAACCCATGTACTCTTGATCCCTTCTCAAGTTCTGCTCAACCCATATGGTCTTCCTCCTCCTGGAATATGAGGGAGTATCCTGTACTGGAGGAGCCTCCTACTCCTCATCTTGAACTGAAGTCTGAGCATCTGTACCTGTAACCCGTGTCTCCTCATGTTTTCGAGTTTCAATATATTGATCCCTCGTTTCTTCTAAATCCATATCATGAGAATTCCTAAGAGATCTATCCTCCTCGAACTTTGTTGATGATTACAGTTGCGTGAGACATCCTCCAGGACATAGACCTGAGAGAGAGCCCATGAGTTGGGTGTGTGGTTCCTATCTAAGATAGAACTGGAACGTTGTGTTGGCCTCCTCCTTAGAGAGAGTTTATATGAACTCCAGATGATTCTCCTTTGTAACGCAATGAGAAAGAAGATCTGCTGAGTTGGACATGCCTGTGGCTGAACATAGGTGAACGTGTGAAATCCTATGATCTAGGTGCATCTTTATGAGACATATATGAAACAATGTATTAGCCTCCTCTGAGCATAGAGTTGAGATGATGAACTCCAGATGACCCTCCTATGTAACGAAGTGAGAAAGAAGATCTGTTGATTTGGATGTGCCTGTGGATGAGAAAATGTGAACGTGATCCTAGTGGCTGAGCACTAGTGAGTGTGATTCTCTTGTGAGACGCAGTGAGATAGAGAGACATCCCTGTGGCTGAGAACAGATGGATGTGCCCCTAGTGGATGAGCACTAGTGGGTGTATGAGATTCCTTGTTATATTATTCAAGAGTCATACTTACATGTAACCCTCTTTGTTATGTAAAGGGTACAGGTTATCCCCACCTTAATGTAAAAGATAATTAATGTACAAGATAATTAATATAAAAGATAATTAATGTAAAATATAATTAATATAGTAATTATTAATTATATTTTGAGTTATTGAGTTTGACCCTATTGTTCCAATAGACACATCATTTGATGTGACAAGTCTTATATAAATAAAGGTGAATCCCCATTGAGGAAACACACTTATCATTGTGTCATCTCATGATTTCAAAAGTTGTGGTCTAAAATTATGAGAATTACAACACCCTCTTGTGTGCTAGGTTTGGTGATGGTGTGGGAGGTCTTTATCTTGAAGAATATAGAAAAGGATTGGATGGGTTTTCTTCCCTTGTTGAGAAGGGTTTCCCATGATAATTCTTGTGTTCTTTTGCATGGTTATTCTTCTTGTGATCTTGGTTTACTGTAGCAGTTGTGGTTCAAGTAAAAGTTAAACAGAAAATTTAAAGAGAATGCATGATCCATAGCTCATTGAAAATTCAATATGGTATCAAAGAAGGTCTTGAAGAATACCACTTGCTCAAGATTGAAGGAATACCATGGACTACTAAACCCTTTCTTCTATTGCATAGAAGGAAAGGGTCGAACCTCTTTTAAGTTTATGTGGTGAAGATACCCCACCGCCAGCTCAAGGGAAGGGTCGGACCCTCTCTAAATGTTTTGTGGAAAAGTCCTGAAGATGGTCGTAGGCCTGCTAGCCTAGGTTGAGCACTGTAAGTAAGGTTGGTTGTCCAAATAAAATGGTTTCATGCTTGAGAACAAGCTCAACCATAAACCACAGCAAGGGAAAGGCCCCACTAAGGCTGCCACGGTAATACCCTAACAACAGAACATTTAATAAAGAGGGCCCATACCTCTTCTGAAGTGAAAACTAAGATTTCCACAGTCCAAAATATGAGATAGTGTCCAGATTCCTGAAGTGAATGATGAGGTTGTCATCCTGTGTAAGGTTTACCTCAGTCCGAGGGTAATGGAAGAACACTTTTTTTCATTTTTTGCGGGCAAACTGTGGAAAGTTAATGAAATCTGTTTGTTCTTTTAAAACTCTTATACTATCAGATCTTTTGTTTTTCAAAGAAGACCGCCCATCTTGGAAGTCTATCGAGTTCATCTTATCCACAATTCATCCAATTTATTTTGGGCAGACTAAGGGGCACCAATTGAGGGTATCCTAGGCAATTTCTGGTTGAAAAGTTCATTCATGAAGAGTATTATTTTTGGATTTTATTAGTGCTTTTTCAAGCATGGATGAATTCTCAATTGATGGACGACTCAAGTATTTTATTTTTGTGTATTATCCTCTCCAACTTTTGTTCGCAGTTGTGCTGATGTATTATTCTCTCCAACTATTGTCTGATATTTTATGCTCTTGCCTATGATGTTCCATCTACCCCTGAAGTTCTCTCCATGGGAAATTATAATCGCTTGAAGATATTGATGAAAAGAGTGGAGCAGTGAAACTTACCGAAACACAAATTTTTAATATTGAAGATGATTTGGAGCATAGGATGGCTAAAGCAGAAAATCTATTTGCAATATTATGTTCTGACTTGCACAAGTTATGTATTGCATCATTAATAGATCTAAAAGACAACAACAATGGTTTCTTGAAGTTTTTGGTCCTAAATACTTGTGCTAGCAGCTCAAGGGTATTTCATACAATCAAGACATTGGTTGACAGCAAGGAGTTTCTCATTATTACTTATGTCATCTACAAACAACAATAAAGCCTTGATTACAGTCTTGAGCTACAAGGTTGATGCAGAGACTTGTATAGTACAAGGTCGATACAAGGGAAAACAAGTTTGTTTATAGAATGTAGCAGTGGCAGGTGGCCACATAAAGCTACAACAACATAATGTGCCTTCTATTCTATGAAAAACAAGTGAGGAATGCCATTGATCATCATGACATTGACAAACAAGAAGAACCTCCATTGGTGTACACTCTCATGTATGCACTTGTATATATATTATTTGCATCATTGTCATAAGGGTACTTGCAGGAAGAAGGAACCCTTGGTGCAGTCATGGATCCAAAAGGATCTCAATGCATCCATAGGAGAAACACACTAGAAGTGAAGACTCCATGTTTGATTGTTTTAAATTATCATTCCTATAACCTACTTTTCTAAGGTTGCTACATTACAAGTAGGTGTTGTAGTTGTGACAACAAATCCTTAAAATGTTTTGATTCTAGAGATGTACTCATGAATCTCCACTAGGATATATTCTTTTCTTGTTTCCTTTCATTTTTTTTCTTGTTCCAGGAAGGTTAACAACAAAGGAAGATGCTTATCCTTCAGACTTCAGAGGGAGCCACTTGACTCAGAAGGAGTCAAACTAATTGAGAAAGAGATACATTACCTTCTTCCTCTTCAGTAGTCCAGAGGGAGATAGCCATTGATACAGTTGATCCAGCTGTTCCAGTTGATATTCCCAGGGACTTTACAATAGGCCATAAAAGGCATGTCTTGGATTGACAAACTCTGCAAGACGAAGAAAGAAATGCATCTGATGGAAGTATCGAGAAATAAAAAATGAGACTTGTAGTCAGAGGATTCTCAGAAGCAGAGGGATTGAACTATGATGAGACTAATTGATCCAGCAGCCCGATGCACTTCCATCTATAATACCATCCATGAGTTGGAAACTACATCGGATAGATGGATTCTTGATGAAGTTTGGGTTTCAACAAGAGTGTTGCTAATCCAAACCTATACTATTAAATTGTTGGTGACGAGAGCCTGATTTTGATGACTTATTCAAGAAGTCGTGTTGTTACAAGTAAGCTTTGAATTTTGATTTCGAGATGAAGGATCTGGGTATGATGCACTACTTCTTGGGACAAGAAGTTTGACAAAGGACCAATGATATTTTTCCAAAGTCAAGGAAAATATATAGTGGGGATATTAAAGAAGTTCAGTATGATAGAATGTAAATCCATGTCTACACCGATGGTGATGGATTTGATGGAAAATAATAATAATAATAAATGATGATGATTCAGACGAGATTGATCCACATGTGTACCGACAGTTGATTGGATCATTGATGTATCTGGTTAAAACCAGACCTGATATATGTTATGCAAAGAATGTGCTTAGTCAATCCATGATTCAGCCAAGATAGACTCATTGGATAACAATGAAGCATGTATTGAGATATATACAAGGCACAATTGGATATGGTCTGAGATATGCCTCCAGTGTGAACTTGAGTTTGCAGGGATATGTTGATACAGATTGAGAAAAGAGTACAGTGGACCGAAAGAGCACATCCAGTTGTTGTTTTACTTTGGAGTTGGCCATGGTTTCCTGGTGCAGCAGGAAACAAATATCCATGGCCTTGAGTACCACATAAGCATAGTATATAGAATTGAGTGTGACAGTATACGAAGCAGTGTGGCTTCTGATAGATTTATTTGATCATGATATGGATCCTATTATTACTTTTGATAACTAGAGATGTGTGAATCTCTATGAGAACCCTGTGTTTCATGATAGTTCGAAACACATTGAGATAAAATATCATAGACATGGTGCAGAGGAAAGAAGTACACGTGCAGTACCTTCCTACACATGAGCAGATTGCAGATATATTCACCAAACTGCTTGCCAATACAAAGTTCGAGTACTTCCATGAGAAACTGACTTGGTGGAGAATACCTCTCTAGATGAGAGGGAGTGTTAATGACTACAACCAAGACAAATTTTGAGTACTTCCATGAGAAAATTGGCCTGATGGAGAATGCCTACCTAGATGAGAGGGAGTGTTGATGATTACAGCTGCGTGAGACATCCTCTAGGACATAGACATGAGAGAGAGCCCTTGAGTTGGGTGTGTGGTTCCTATCTGAGATAGAACCGAAACATTGTGTTGGCCTCCTCCTTATAGAGAGTTGAGATGAACTCCAGATGATTCTCCTGTGTAACACAGTGAGAAATAAGATATGCTAAGTTGGATGTTCATGTGGCTGAGCACAGGTGAACGTGTGAAATCCCATGGGTTGGGTGCATCGTTATGAGACAGAGATGAAACGATGTATTAGCCTCCTTTGAGAAGAGAGTTGAGATGATGAACTCCATATGACCCTCCTGTGTAGCGTAATGAGAAAGAAGATCTGTTGAGTTGGACGTGCCTGTGGATGAGCACAGGTGAATGTGATCCTAGTGGTTGAACACTAGTGAGTGTGATTCTCCTGTGAGACGCAGTGAGATAGAGAAACATCCGTGTGGTTGAGCACAGATGGATGTGCCCCTAGTGGCTTAGCACTAGTGGGTGTATGAGATCCCTTGCTATATTATTCAAGAGTATGAATTCCCTGTAACCATATTTGTTATGTAAAGGGTACATGTCGGCCCCACCTTAATGTAAAATATAATTAATGTAAAAGATAATTAAAATGGTAATTATTAATTATATTTTGAGTTATTGAGGTCGGCTCTATTGTGCCAATAGACACATCATTTGATGTGACAAGTCTTATATAAATAAAGGTGAATCCCCATTGAGGAAACACACTTATCATTATGTCATCTCATGATTTCAGAAGTTGTGGTTTGAAAGTATGAGAATTACAACACCCTCTTATGTGCTAAGTTTGGTGATGGTGTGGGAGGTCCTTCTCTTGAAGAATATAGCAAAGGTTTGGCTAGGTTTTCTTCCCTTGTTGAGAAGGGTTTCCCAGGATACTTCTTGTGTTCTTGTGCATGGTTATTCTTCTTGTGATATTGGTTTACTGCAGTAGTTATGGTTCAAGTAAAAGTTAAACATAAAATTTAAAGAGAATGCATGAGCCATAGCTCATTGAAAATTCAACAAACTTCACATCCCTTCTGTAAACTATCTTTCTCAATGTAGGAATATAGACTCGGTATGCCTTGGAAGTTTCACTATATCCAATGAAGATTCCATTCTCAGTAATGGCCTTGAGTTTCATCCTCATCTATTAGGGGACATGACAGTAGACTAGGAATCCAAATATCCTGAAGTGTCCAACCTATGGTTTCATCCTTATAAAGACAACCTCGGGAGTCTTTCTCCCCAACACCCTATGAGGACTCCTATTATGTATGTAGACTGCAGCATTGCAAGCCTCTACCCTTAAAAACATAGGTAGATCATAATCATATAACATTTCCTTTGTAGCCCCAACTATGGCCCTGCTCTTTCTTTCTTCTGCCCCATTCTGCTAAGGGTTGTACGGAGCAATAAAATCCCTCTTTATCCCAACACCTACAAAAAAATCCTTGATGGCCTTCGAGGTATACTCACCTCTATTATTAGATTTCATTGTATTGATCTCTCTCTCCGTCTGGTTCTCCATAAGAGCTTTGAACTCTTGGAACCAACTGAAGACCTCATCCTTGGTCTTCAAGAAATAGATTCAAGTCTTCCTGGAATGGTCATTAGTGAAGGTGACATAATACTCGTACCACTCAAGGATACTGAAGACATGGGCCGACATATGTATGAGTGTATAAAAACTATAATGTCCCCTTATCTGTTGTCACTGTTTGGGAAATTTGTTTTGGTATACTTCCCCATAGCACACCCTTTTCATACCTCATGATGATTTGTTCTGAAGTATGGAAGGCCTGTCATTATCTCCTTGACCACTTTGAGTGCTACATGATGCAAATGAGCCATCCTCCTATGTCGCAACCTTGTGCTTGCTTAAATAATCATAATAATCGCATGCAGGGGCATCGGTTCATTGTTTGGATAGGAAGGAATGTATTCATTCAATTCGATGGGGAAGGGCAAGGCATAGTTATGGATAGAATAAATTCCCTAGCCTATATAACCCTCGACCATAATTGAATGAATACAAAGATTTGCAAGATCAATTATTAATGAAAAAGAGAAGCTGATTAAGAAAGGGAATTTTCATTAATAAAGAATAATGTCACAAGTGTTGCTCACCAATGCTTGAGTTGGCTCCAATTGAATCTTATACAACTTCTCTTTCCTGAATCTAATTACTTTGGTTGTCTTGGATTACTTGGACCAAATTTACACTCTCCCATCCTAGAATGTGACCACGTATTCCTTGTACTTCAAGGCTGGAACATAAATTAGGTTCTTCATCATCCCCGAAACATATAACACTTCTTTCACCATCAGTGGCTTCCCAGACTCCCTCTGAAATGTGATTGTCCCGTGGCCTGCTACCTGATACTTGGCATTATTTCCCATCTCAATGTAGAGGTCCATCTCCTCCTCCTTCAGGTTAGATAAGTAATCATGCACTCCATTCATGTGACTAGAGGCACCATTACCAATCTACCATACTCCACTACTGACTGAATTGGAAAGACATGCAATGAGTGAAAAATTATTCTCAAATATGGCTGCAAAATCATCAACTTCTATTGAAATTGAAGTTGCCATCTGTGAATTATCGATGCCCTTCTTCTTGTTTGGGCACTAGCTAGAAAAGTGTCCTGGTTTGTGACAATCAAAACATTTCACTTTTCTTAGGTCCTTCCTCTTCTCACCCTTTGAATTCTGACCCAAACTTGAGCTTTTCTTGGCTCTGGTTTTTACCTTGCCTGCTAGGGAAATATTCTCTTCATCTTCAATCTTTGGCTAGATTTCATGTGAGGACCCAAATCACAACTCCTCCTGATTAAAATCATTCCACAATCTCTCTCAGTTGGGGAGTTTCTCCCGTGCTACTACTCCTCGGAAAAACATGTCCCACTACTTGTTGAAGCCATTCAAGGCTATTCTCACTAGCTCAGTCTCTTACACGACTTCCCCTACCACTGCCAACTTATCTCTAATCTAAGTGAACTTGGTGATGTAGGATGAAACATTGTCACCACTGACCATCTTGGTGGTCTCGAGTTTCTCTCTGAGCATCATCTTTCTTCTCTGGTTGTATGATTAGTATAGTTTGGTCAGATATTCCCACATCTCCTTGGTTGTCTTCTTCCTTGACAGGTAAGGAATGATATGGTCCTTCACCCCGTCAATAATAATCCTTCTTACCTTCACATCATTCTTGATATGAGATGCAAGTTGTGATGGATCAGCTAGGGGTGTTGGGGTTACCTCAACAAACTCCCATAACTTTTACTCCTCTAGCTCCAGAGCTATGCACTCTCTCCATGAATTGAAGTTATAAGCACCCTCCAATATGTCCTCGAATCTCAACCCTGCATTTTCCATTTTAAGTGCTACCCTAGCTCACTCGCCCTGCTGATAATTTGACCTCCTCTGTTTCTTTGACTCCTGAAAACACACTTGGTTTCTATATTTAGAGGTTGAGCTTTGATACCATGTTAAACGTTTAAAACCCAACAACAAAATTTTAATGCCAATAATTTTACTACCCAAATTTTAATTCACTGTTGATAAAAAAAAATATAAAAATTATGTAGAAAAAATTCAGCTAAGTTTTAACACAATTTGCACAGTAGAAAATGAACCAAGCACAAACACACAATTTTTACACTAGAAACCCCAGTGTGGGGAAAAAAACCAGAGAGGGGATTTATTATTTGGCTTCAGAGTAAAATTACAACAATAAAATATACAAAAATCTTACAAACATGAGATGCCCTCACCTTCAGTTGTATGACCCAACCAGATTCGGCGTGTACGACCCAATCAGATTCGTCCTGTACAAACTGCACAACCCAACAAGTACAACCTATACGACCTTGATACTTTGGACATGTACAACCAGCTGAACTCAGCCATGTACGACCAACAAATCGACCACTTTTCTTGTTGTTGGTACGACCCCGATTTGACCTCTTCCTATGCTATTGTACAACCTGCAATTTGGCCTCTTCCTTGTTGTTGGTACATCCTATTGTATGACCCTCTCTCTCTACATAATGGCCCAACCCAGTCACCTCACTCCCAACTACTAACTTTCCCTCTTCCTCAACCAAATCACCCTCTTCTCTCTCATCTCAATGTGAGTCCTTACCCATCACCTCAACTCCTTTTTATCTTTTCAATTTCACTCTTTTTCCCTCTTTGAGAAATTTCTAGAAGAGTCAAGAAAGTTCACTCAAGTGAAATATTAATTTTCTAAGTGAGAAACTTAGGAAATTTGAGTAATAAATCCAATAATAATTATTTGAGTAAAAATTAAAAATGTTGATATGGGTATTAATTAAATGTCTTTTGCATGCTTGGAGACAAAG
>ML790565.1:981301-999762 GCA_009831015.1 Picea engelmannii
CCCCCCCATGTTTATTAATCCTAATGACATATCGTGGTAGTCGAAATTTCCCCACTTTGCGCGAAAAGTGGTCTTCAATCAGTCAGGCTCAACTACTAAAAGCTAGTTGTAGTTGAAAAACCCATCTAATAGAGAAAAAAATTCAAAACCATAGATGATTTGAAGGATCTACTCCATTGGAGGAATATGGTAATTGTGTTTTTCAAACACCTAGTTCAAATTTCAAAAATATACACAAATTATGTTTTCTCTTGATTTCTTTCTTACAGGCACTAGATTAGCTGCTCACACTAAATGGTGAACCTTGAATAAGATATTGGCATCAAGAAGATTCTTCATTTCCTTTTGTATCAAAGGTTCCAATGTTGGGTGATATTTACACAATTTATGTTGAAAATGTCTTCCACCTTCCTTAAGAGGTACAATGTGTTGGACAAGCATGGTATCATAAGTCTTGAGATCCTCACACATCTAGGAAAATGCATCCATGTAATTGTTAAATAATTGGATGAAAGTCTATTTTTCATCATCAATGCAACATGTTCCCAAATTGATGAATTTGGGTTTCTCCTTAATACCCAAGTTGATTAATATGTGCATCATAGTTTTTCATCTTTATGTTGACAATTGATCAAAATTTGGATTGTAATTCGAACAAATTTTACAGAGTTAGCACTCCTTTGGGTATTGGGTTACTTCTGGGCTCATGGGATTCAATGATACATTTATGTGCATATTTTTCATGTTCCTCATCATCAATGAAATATTTAAAAGTGCCAACATTAGTGAGAAACTTTGTAATATGCTCATCATCATTGAACACCTTGCAAATTGTAATGGTGTCTTGCAAAGAAGACTTAAAAATCAATTCAATAGAAAAAATTATATTTAATGAGGCCAATATTGAAGCTGCATTTGCTAGAGTGTCTGAATCAAAATTTTGTGAACGAGGAATAGAAGTAATATTAAATGCTTCAAAATTATTGATTAGCTTCCATACTCTTGTTGGTAGCCTTTTAAATATGGGGATAGAAAATGTATAGAATTATTTACCTGTCTGACAATAATTTCAGAACCACCAAACACCTTTAAACATTTCGCCTTGGGATCAATAGCTTTATTCAAACCTTGAACCAAGGCCTCCTATTCTACATTTTTGTTGGTGCATTCAAATTCTAATTAACATGAGATTAGATATTTCCACTTCAGTGGGTTTATTAAAGTGAAACCTACCCTAGTTCCCGCTTGTGACCTGGAGCCATCAAAGATCAAGGTCTAAATGCCAGTACCTAGATCTAAGTTAGTGGAACTAGTAGTAACTACTTCTAATATTATACAATCATTTGCATCAATCTGGGTGCAATGAAGGAGTTTGAACTACATATCTAGTTGCAAGGGTGATAACTGAGTTGCATAACACCCATAGTTAGTTTCCAAAAAATAATTGCCCAACAGAGAATGGGAAAAGTTTATTGGTTCATTCTGACCTTCCAACTATGTGGAAATATGTTTCATGAGGGCTTCACTATCAACCCTTATTTGATTCATTAGTCCCTTGTAAGGAAACCAAAAATGAGATCAATCAGTAGGAAAATATCTTTAGATATTTTGTGACCAATCCCTACTCAATTGTAATCCATATGCTTCAGGAATATCAACCACTACAATATCAATGACTTGACATACCATGGGGTCTAAGGCTAGCCTAATCATTACATATTTTAGTTCACCCATGACTTTCACATCAAATCTATCTAATTGAATGATCCTAGTAGTGCATTTAGAAGGAACATACATTATTATTTGATAGATAGAATAAGGCATTACATCGATTGATGCTCCCAAATATACCAAACAATTGTGCACATTGTAATTGTATATTTCAAAGGTTAGTAGAAAAGGCGGTGTCTATGATTTAGAGTGTGTGCCTATACTAGTTGCATTTATGGTTTCTCTAGGTGTTGTTTTATCTTCCTGCTTGTTTTCTGTGGGTTTGGGGTTATTCTCAAGAGTAGCAATGGTTTTCTATTGTGATCCAAGAAGAGAATTGAATGTATTATAGAGTATATCTCTTTGTTGTGGTAAATTACAGATGGCAAACATGGTAACATTATCTTTTGTCTTCTTCATGTCTTATATGACATTGTATTCCATGGGTTGCATGGTAGGGGTATTTTCTAATGTCTTTCTATTTGCTTTAGTGTTGGTTGTGTATTTTGATTAAGGGGCAAAAGCACTACTTTGAGTCTAGGTGTGAGGTGTGACCTTTAAGGAAATCGAAGTTGGCTTATCAGGAAGAGTGGCATTAGGAACAAGTCATTTACTCCTCAAGTTGTAGTTTTTTGGAGTAGGTTAGGTGGCCTAAGTATCTCCTAAGAATACTTATCCTACAACTTCACTATATAAATCAATACCAGAGGAACATGGTTGACCCTATAGTTGTGTCTCCTTCTTATGTGGTTTCTACAATATCAACCTCTTGTGCTAACTTCTTAGAAATAGATTGTTGGTCAAGCAAATAATTAATGACCAAGGCCATTGAATTGATCCATTGTGGAAAAGTATTCTCAGAATCATTTTTTTGATGGTATGTGTAGAAATGGTCCTATTCATACTTTATCTATATTTAGATTCAAATTTGAGGCTTCTGGAGGTTATATTGGTTATATCCCCTTTTACGAAATGGTTAGAAAGGTTTGTGATTTAATTGTTGATGTTTTGGTAGCTGCAGGAGGTACTTTCCCTCCTAGATGACCTTTCTTAGATGAGAAGAATATTCTGGAAGCAAGAGAACCATTGAACAGATGTGGAAATACCCCAGAAGAGAAGTTGGCCCAGGAGAATGAAGTGACACCTTTCCAGAAGAGAAGTCAGCCCAGTAAAGAAGACATGAAATCTATAAATAGGAGGTGCCTTAGCTCATTTGGACACACTCACTCACACTCTCTCATCTACATAGAAGCAAGGCATAAGTCTGAGGAAGGCGACGCAGTAGCTGCAATGGCAGAGATTCTTCTTGTTCAATCTTTCTGGTATTTCTCTCTTGTGTGCTACTCTTGGAAAAGGTGCGCTACCTTGGTATTGTGTTGTTGCTGCATCTGGGGTGGTATTTCTGGTTGTACCTTGAGCTAGCCTTTGTGCTATGGTTTCTCTATTAGTTCATGATTGGACTTGCTTTGTGAACATAATCTATCTAAGAAAGGTTGTTGGGTTTTTAACCCATTTGGGGTTTTCCCAGGATAAATCTCTTGTGTTCTTTTTTCTCTTGTTTATGTTGTTATTGATTAGTACATGATATAGATAAGTTAATGTTAAATTAGTAAAAGAACATTGGTAACTCTAATGATTTGTAAATAAATAAAATCTAACATTAATGTCCCTCCCCTCGATTTATTTTTAAGGTCAACAAATTCATTGGATAGCTTCTTTACCAACTAGAGGACACTTTCTATATTTGTAGGTTCCTTCTTTGTAGGTTTGGTCAACAATAGGGGTTTCTTCCCTACAGTTACAAACTTGTTATCTTCCCCTCTCGAGTTCCCTCCTAATGTGAACATCTCTTTCTTTTCCTTCTTAACTTCTTCAAAATTTTCTACTAAAGTAATTTTACCAGTTCTTTTGGTGAACATGGCAATAGGGTATGCAAAGAAGACCTGTAATACTACACCACTATTGCCTTAGTTAGTCGAGCATCAGGAAATAATTTGTTGAGGATGGTGGTGAAGCGTTTATTAGAATATCTGATCCTTTCTTTCTTTTCCAATTTAATTGTGATTATTTCTATAAAAAATGTGGTAGGATTTTTCTCTTTACCAAATTTACTAAGGAATTCCCTTTCAAAAAAATTTGGAGTTGGATGGTAGACTGTAATACCAAGTATATGATTTATTTTCAAGTGTGAGGGAACAATCTACAAACTACATCATTGCTCTTGAAATCCATAATCCTTACAGTTAAATATAAATTCTTAATGTGATCTTCATGAACACACGATTTATTAGGGTCAAAATTGGGTAAAATATTCTTGGGATGTTTGGGTAGGTTGTGCGTATATCCTCTCAAGTTCTGATCCCTTTGGGGAATCCATGCAATAATGTGAGGTTGATTGTCTGCCATTGGGTTAAAAGTTTCACAGACTGTGTCATTTGGTTTAGACTCGAAGGATGAAGATCAAGGTCAGTATGAAGGTGATGGTAGAATATGATCCAATGGGGAAGGGATCTCCTGCAAGGCATGTTCTACTAAATCTTCGACTAAATCCACAAGAATTACTTGAGGAGTCTAGATTCAACGAGCGGGTTTTCGTCTATGCACCAAGGGTGCTATTGGCAACTCATAGATTTTTCTAGCTAAAAATAAGTAATATGCCGTACAATGTTAACTACAGGCTTGGGGAAAACATACAAGTTTTCACTAGGTGACTCAATATTTTCTAAGATAGGGGAGCGTCTTCGAAAGTAGTTTCTAATTCAGGATTATCACCTATGTTAGGAAAAAAATCTAGGTCGAGTCTCACAGTTCAAGGGATAAGAGGTTTGACCCCATGAGGACTAGGTTTGTCTACCATCCATGCAACTCATGCCCTCCTTCTAGAGCCAATTTATGTTCACGCAGGCAAATTTCCCTTCAACAAACAAGGGTACTCCCTGGTATAAATTTCCAATTAGACCTCAAATTGTTTAGGATATAAGACCCATTCGAATTCTGGCCCAACAACCATTACTAAAATGATTGAGTTGTGATGATTGAAATGAAAGATGCATTATGCAATATGAAACTAATCTAAGTACAAAAAGCGAACTAACATATCCTAGCTAGGAGAAAACTAATTTAAGCAAATAGAAAGTAAATCATAAACTCATTGCACTTCCAAAATAATTTTGTTGTTAGAGAAAAGAAAAATCTCATAAATCATGAATGATATAGGTGAATAGATTAGTCTGAAACAAGAAGTCATTCATAACCCTATGTTTACTAGCTTAGAACAATAATATCATAAAAGCAATTAAAACACAAAGCGATAGACTTACAAAAGAATAGTCCACACATGAATGATATAGCCTTACAACGGTGAATATGGCAATAAAAAAACTAGAAACAATCCACAACAAGCATATCACACAACACCAATTACTTCTCCTCCAAAATATCTCCAAGGGCTTGTTTTCATTAAAATTCTTAGAAATAGTTCCTCAAAATTACAATAAACAAGATACCCTTTCAACTAAGAACTCTTGGGTATATATCTAATGAGTTGCAACCATTTCCTGGGAAGTTACAATTGTTTCTTGGGAATTTCAATTGTTTATTAACTTCCTATTGCCAATTACAACTTTTGGACCTCCCAAGTTTTGTCTTTTGAGCTATGTCATACCCTTTTTAATTTGTGATGCGATATTTAACTTTGAAATCCTTGTGTATCACACTTAAGAATATTTGGTGCGATGCGCTTTGGGAACTTGTTTAATGTGTTTGTCTTATGTGTCATTTTAATCCTTGTCCTTTGTGCTCCTTTTAATAAGTGGTTGCATCCCCAATCATGGGGCCCATTTCCCTTCTAGCTTGGTCCTATACTTCACCATGTCAATCAACATCAAATATTAGTATTGTTAGTCTTTCAAAGGAATAGAATGCAATTTAAAATTGTCACAGTAGGGGTTATTTCGATGTATCACATAAAAAGAAACTTCAATGCAGTGCAACATATTGCACAAAACGAATTTATGGGTGTGACACAATGCGAAGTAGGAATTTTTTTCTCATGTGATATGTTGCACGAACATAAACTTTGGAGAAGTATGGCATGTCACATAAGAAAGATATTTTGGTGTGATACAACATGAAGGGGAGCATGTGATGTGTCACACTAGTGTAAAATTTTGGCCCATGCGATACATTGCACATGGATTTCCCCCCCCATGATACATTGCAAGGAAGAAAACATTCCAAGGATGCAATGAAGGAAAACTTACCATAGAAAAGAAGAAAATATTTTAGTTAGAAGTTTTTCTTTGTCACGATGAAGGAAAGTTTGTCGTGATGCGATGTTCCATGACCAAGGAAAATTTAGAGCAATAATGTGTGTCACACTAAAGGAAATTTTAGAGCGATGTAATGTGTTGCACTAGAAAACATTTGAGGTGTGAAATGTATTGTGTCGTAGATAAAATAAGCTTGAGTGCAATACGTCTCAAGCGACAATTTTCTATGAGATGCAAAAAATAAATTTTGCACAAGTTTTGGAAGAATTTCTAAGAGGTAAAATGACTTGTCCAAACGTTGAAGAACAATTAATCAAAGCACTCTTTGAGGATCCTAGTGTGTTTCAAAGGGAAAGAACCAAGACAAGCTCAACAAGAAATAGTTTCAACGTAAAGAAAGACAATGTATATTAAAGTCCATGAAGGTCCATAAACATCCAAAATAAAAGGAGGAGCCCCGTGCTATTTTTCCTCCATCAGATGTTGAAGTCAAAAATAGTATGGGGGTTGTTGCTAGATCAACAAGTAGGTTGCTAGCATGGAAGAAAAACAAAGATCTATGATTGGCTCAACAACGTCTTGAGGAGGTTCACATTTTTATCGAAGAGGATCTTCATAATTTGACTCTTCAGGAGGTTCTGAAGTTGGAGATGTTTGTCAGTGCGTTGAGGACTATATAATAAACAATACTCAAATTCATTATTTTCTTCAGTGAATCCAAACAAGTTTTACTTTGAATTTCTCAAGTGAAAGGTCACCATGTAGAGAATGCTTGGTCCACATCGTGTCAATGGATCTCTTGCTTATGATCCTGCAAAGGTCAGAAGTATATTTAGTTTTCATTTTCATGCTATGTTTTCTCATTATGCTTTAATGGATGAGGTTGTTGTTGCTAGAGATGCTTATTCTATGTTGGTTCCCCACAAGGTTTCTTATGGTGATAGGAACAAGTTGGACAAAGAATTTTCAAAAAAAGATCTGCTTGTTGCTTTCTCTCCCACACAAAATGGCAAATCCTCAAGCATGAATGGGATTCCTTGTGAGTTCTACAAGGTATTCTAGGATACTATTGGTGATGATTTTTCCTCTTTGGCCTATGAAGTGTTTTCTACTAGTCGATTTTCTAAGTTTCTAAATGAGGGGCTTATCAAGCTTATCCCAAACAATGCAACTAGGGATTCCATTGGTCACTAATGACCTCATACCTTGTTCACCACTACTTATAAAATTATTGCCAAGGCTTTGGAATTATATATTCGCTCGATTTCTAAGTATGTGGTTTGTTAAGAGCAGACAAGATTTATTCAACGAAGATTCATTCTTGACACCATGGTTCCTACCCACAAGGCCATGGAGTGGGCGAGGGAGACTGAGTAGCGGTGTCCAATCTTGAAAAAATATTTTGACAAAGCATATGAGTGGGTTAATTGGTCTTTTATTGTCGAGATGTTGATTTGTTCAAGATTTCCCCCCCATTGTGTTGCCATGGTGAACACTCTGCTTCATCCTTCGTCTCTATCAATAGGGCCTTGTCTTCTCAAATCTCCCTACATCACTATATATGTTAGGGATGTCCTTTGGCCCCATATTTGTATGTCTTGATAATATATGCTTCGGGTTACTTGTTGAAGGTTGTTCGTTTTTCTAATCAAATTCATGGTATTCTTCTCCCTTATGGCTCCAAGATAGTGAATAATCACTTCGTTGATAACTCTTTCCTCTAGATTAGGAGAAGGTGGCTTCTATTGATGTGGATTTTGCTTGTCTAGACACCTTTTGCTATGCCTTGGGTGTCGCAATCAATGCTCATAAAACAAACGTTTGGTTAGTAGGATTGGATGCACCTCTAAATTGGATCCATGCTACTTGGTGTTATATTCGACCTAGGGTTATCACTCTCTATTTGGGGATTCCCTTTGGTGTTGGGCTACTTCTAGTAGCCATGTGGGATTGGTGTTTACAAAACTTGTAGAGAAAACTTTGTATTCAGCATCATAAAGACCTCTCATGTGTAGGAAAGTTGATTATTGTTGGTTGTATTCTTTAGGCTTCGCATGTACATTATGTCTCTTGTTGGTTTCCCAGCAAGATTCAGTACTAGAGACTTGAGTATATTTTGAGAGATTATACGTGGTCAAAGTATGGTGGGGAGAGGAGCCCGCCTTGCTTCAATGGGATGTTTGTACCATGCCCAAGGATGAGGGGGGACTTGGGCTCATTGATTTTGACAACTACAGTAGCACTTTGTTGATCAAGTGGGTGGTGCAATGCCTCAAGAGTTCAACTATTTGGTTGATCTTATTTCAGTGTTAGGTGCTTTTAACATAGCATTCAGGTAGAGTCTTGAGAGATTTCATACTTCGTGATAACATCTCGTCACCTCACCTCTTTCAGGGATCAAGCTCACACAATTTTTAGAGCATCTGGGCGACTTGGAAAGAGGTTACAAGTTTGGTGTTTTGGTAGTGTAAGGGTAGCAAGGATGGTTGGGATTTAGCTTTCCATCCTATTTGGTGTTGGAGCATTCAAGATTCTTGTGTGGTGGAGTTGCCTCACTTCCAATCTCACAAATTGAGTAGAAAGGGCATTTTTTGGGGGTGATTTGTGGGATTCAATCTCTCGTTCTTGGAAGGAGTAGCATGCTCTTTTTCGGGGGTATGGCCTCCTTGCCCTTGATCGTCTCTCAATTATGGAATTATGAGGGCTTATCCTGGACATTGAATTATTTAAAACAAACATTGGGATCCCTGAGTTGTTTTTGGAGGGACTAGTATTGGTGTTTTGGTTGTCTGCTTCTACACCATGACCCCTATTGTTTATATTTCGTACTTCATTAGAGACATATGTTATCCTCTATCCTAAATGTATGTTGGCTATCCATGGATTTGGAGGATAGATAGATCTATATTCTACACAAGTTTTGGTCATTTTGGCTTCCCTATAAGTTGGAATTTTTTGCTTGGCCAGTGGTTTATCAAGAGTTTCCATCGAAGGCTAGGCTAGGCTAGCCAAGAGTGGACCTTTAGATGGCATTTGTCTTGTGTGTCAATGTTTGAGCAAAGTCAAGCACATCTTGTGAGAGTGTTAACTTGTCAAGCAATATTGGAGGTTTCTTCAAGATCAATGCTCAGGGGTACTTTAGAGCAATGTTTGTCGGTGATCTACATTACTTAGTGATTGTTGCATTTAGGTTCACCCAACATTTGTAGGGCTTTGGCATTATCTAAAAATCACTTCTTTATTTATTCTGTGGAAAATTAGGTGCAAGGCTATTTTTCCACATGAAATTAGCTCATTGTCTTCCTTTTGTTACATGTGGCGAGATACACCATCTACTTCTTGCCAAAGGAGTCCACTTGACAAAAGATGCCTATTATTTGAACTTCGTTGATTATTCTAACTTTATTTCAGCTCCATTGCTCTAGGGAAGAGGTTATGATCATCATTGTATATACCCTTATGTTTCTTTTGTACATTTTTTTGTAAATATAAGACATTTTGCAAAATAAAAGGTTTAAGTTTTTTTGTCAGAATAAGGAAGTGTTCACCAAAATGTAACAAAATAGAAAAGGAAATACCAAATGTCACTGTGGTGACTACTTTGCATTGAGTAATACCAACAATATCTATTAACTACTAATTGGATGCATCTTGAATTTGTGAGGATTGTTGGATAGTGAAATAACTTCATGGTCCCTTGCACCACATGTGATTGTTGCATGAAGGTTGGCTTATAGTAAATCTTATGCAAAACTTTCCTCTTTCCTCTTGAAGATTTCAAGAATAAAGGGTCACATGTGGCACACAACATAACAGAATATTAAATAAACATTTAATGTTGTAGTTTCACAATATTCACTGTTTTGCTAAATTGATGTGTAAATGCATAAAGAATGTCTAGGTTATTTGAATTTCAAAGTTGCATTCATTGATTGGGAAATTTAAATGAACGCTATGGTTACATTAACTTGAGTTATGTTCATTTTTGAAATCTAATTATGTTGATGTAGTAGGGGATTAAATTTAAGACATCTAGTGGTTTGATATAACATATATGTGGCCAATGCTTTCAAACTTTAAGTGAGTGGCATTTGTTTTTGAGTTCAAAAAAGCTATCAAAGTAAATCTAAATGAAGAATTTTCTCAACCTTACAATTGTTTGAACACTTTATCAATGATCTCATTAAAATGGATTGGTTCCATGTTATGCCAAGTTGAACTAAATTCATCATGATATTTAAAACAAATACATGGCTAAATCAATAAAATGCTACGAACTAGGAGTGATGTTTTAGGGGGGTAATTGTTGAATGAATCATCTCTTGTGGAGATTCACTTTGTTGCTACAGTGCGTTGTGTGAGTGTTCAATGTTAATTAGTAGAAGATGTTTTGTAATAAATGTATTGAATTTATGTTTAATTTCAACAGCTTACATATTTCATAAATGTGAAACTATATTGATTTATTTTGTTTAATATATCATGATGGAACTCTCTGTATGCTCTAAATTGTCAAGCCTGGAGATATTTTACAACTTATATTTCTTTTGTAATTAGTTTCGTAACATTTAGTACTTCAATCATAAACCCCCTTCTATTCTACAAGACTAGGTGTTAGAAAAATAGGTGTGTTTGTTTCACCAAAGACAATATAACAATATTGTCACCCAACCATAGGTCGAAGCCACTCCCGAGCACCTTAACCTTGACAGAGAATAATTTCAAAAGCAAATCATAGGCCTAACAACCAATCAAATGTAGTGTATCACTCTCCAAAGCTAGCGTACCAACCAGAAAGTCCAAACCATAACCAAGAAAGAGTCCAAGCCTAAACTGAAAATACAAGTTGCAGTAGTTGCAACTACAACTACTCTCCAAACTTGCACACAACTAAATTTTTGCAGTGGCAAGTGAGAGTGTGCTAAATGAGCTCTAGCACTCTGTATTTATACTACTTAGTTGTCTGGGCCGACTTCTCTTCCTAGGGGCTAAAACTCAATATTAAATTAATATCTTTAGCCGACTTGTCTTCTAGGCTTATTGTTCAAAGCTTTAGGGTTTCTCTTGCTTCCCAGAATATTCTAGTCTTGTCAAGGTTACACGTGGAGATTAATACCTCCCGCAGCTACCATAATATCAACACTAGGATAGTTGTAAACTTATCACACAATAAATTAGTGTACATATCTTCTCCTATGTTTCAACTACTTGTTTCAAACTTCTTAAAAATTTAGGTTTAAGCATTGGTGTCGTAATCTTTGCTTACAAATTTAGTTTTAAACATTGGTGTTGTAATCATTGCTCCCTTTTTTATTTGTTTGTAGACAAACAAATCTCACCCACTTTGCTTGAAGATTTGTGAGCCCCTTTTTTTGGGGGAGCGATCTTGACTTATTGATTTACCCATTTGAAATCTTATTTTTTAGTATTGACTCCCATCCCATTCTTGATTAATGCATGACTTTGGCAGCATAATTAGCATTGAAATTATTTGTTTATTAGCATTTCTTTTAAATAAAATAAAATCTCAGCTAAGTTAGCATTAGTTTGGTTAATGTTGTGTATTGATCTCCATGCTATCTCTGACATAGTTGGCATTGAAATTATTTGTTTTTTACTGTTTGCCTTTTCTCTCTGTTCAAAAAGACGCAGGGACTTTACCTATTGCCTGTTTATTGGTGTTTGTTTTTAACATCTTGACAACCTGACTCCCCTTCAAACAGAAGCAGGAACTTTGCCGCTTGAGGTTCTTGTTCATCATGAGTAACTTAAATGGCCCACAACCCAACCTTCCAATTGTCGCTCGCCCTCCAACTTTCTTTTGTTCAGACAACTATACGCTAAAGAATAATAAGATTCCTTTTCAATCAATCAAATAAACTGATATTTATACATCTATCATTTCCATATCTTACTCTGTCCGTTATGGCTCCAACTTTCTCTTGTTCAGACAACTATACGCTAAAGAATAATAAGATTCCCTTTCAATCAATCAAATAAACTGATATTTATACATGTATCATTTCCATATCTTACTCTGTCGGTTATGGGTGAAGGGATCACCCGGCTCTCTAACACCTTAGGGAATTAAATCCCAAAACCCAATCGATCAAACAAACTAGTATTATTTATATCTTATATTTGTCTATCAAACAATTTACGCATCATAACATGTAGTTCTCAGGTTTTGTTAAGAAGATATATTTCAAACAGAACATAATATTCAACCATCATTTTGGTCATTTGTGCACCGCAGAGAAACCCTTGCAGAATGAAAAAATAATGCAATCCCCTTAATACTTCATACTTGTTTCACTAACCCTTGAAGCATCAAGATGGCAAAGCAAAAGGGTTGAAATTTTCAATTCAGAAATCTGTTTTTTGGCAAAAAATGCGAGCTATATGAGATTTTACCAAAATTTCTGCCATTGAATTTCACTTAATGCCAAGCAAGGGAGGCTTTCCCTTAATTTTGGTAACCTGCAGGAAATTCTTTGAAAAATTATATACTTGAGATTTTGGAAGGTAGTCAAGCCTGAAAGAGGATAATATGAGGGACGTTTCAGGTACTCTATGTCTAGAAAGTGGCCTACTCTTAGATTGGGGATTAAATCTTCATGGGCTCAAGTTCGAGTATGCAAGGCTTTGAAGAGCTCATGGATATTGACCAAGTCTGCCAGAATGTATCTTATCTCTTGGTCTGGCGTGCAAATCCTGTCATGACAGTTTAGAATATAGATGCTTGATCTATGCCAGCTCCCTGCACTTGGAAGAAAGAGCACAAACACTAGAAGTTGCCCTGACTCAAAGATGCCAAGATGATGCATCCAAGAGGCACACCATTTTATGTCCTTGGGGCCCAGACATCATCCCTCTAAATATAGCTTATAGGATGTAAGTCGTTAACTACAGGATTAGAATACCACTTTGGGATTAACAAACATGTAAAAAAGAAGAAGGGAAGGAAAACATTACTAGATTTTTGTCCACTACATTCACAATAGTATGTATTTTCAAAGGTAGAATAATCACAGTATGCGTTATTTACAGGTCATTTCTTTCTACATAATCAATATCGAACACACCATGTCCTCGGATATGCAACCCAATATTGCATTGAATAGTGCATATATTACATGTATATGCTATAAACAACCTGTCAAGTTTAATGCGATCCCCCTTAACACAACAAAAGGGAGAATTTTGCAATCAATTTCACATGATTTTTACATTGAAGTATGCTGCAGACAGCATGCATACAACTGAAGATTTCCTGTCGACTTCAATTTTCTTCACTAATCCAATACGAGTGAGACAAGAGTCACAATTACAACCATAGCTTTGTCATCCTACATGCTGGAGCTCCAAAGAACAAGCAACAAAAATAGTCAGAAAACATCCATTTGCATATTTTGTCCAGGTTGACAATCATATATTGACTGCATTCGCTGCTTTTGTCCCAGAACATGATGAAGAATATCTTTGAAGAACAAGTTGCAGAAAATTTTGGCATGGAATGGATGTTGAACCTTGCACAAAATTGTGCCTTGCCAACTTTGGTGATAGTATATTTCTTAGACATCATAGACAGGCATGCGCTCCATGATGGAAACCCTACAAATTGGGCACTTCTTGCATTTCTCTGAACAAGCACTGAAGAAAAAATAGAACCATCAGCATTACCAAAGAGGCAAGATGTTTGCACTTTACTTCATGAGACATTGATAGGATTGTTGCCCCTTTTTAAGAAAAATAATGCACGGGAGTTTGGACCTACCTGCAAAGAATGCGATGCCTACAGGGAAGTAACACAACTGCAATTTCTCCTTCAAAACATATTCTACATAGAACCTTCTCCTGAAACCGAAACAAAAATAGGTCTCAAATGACTACAAAATGCCACACTATTACATTAAGCACAATATGAACTTCTAGTATCAGCCCCCTAGTTGAATTGGAAGTTATTGAGAACAAGATATAGTATATAGAATTCAATCAGCATTTACACTGCACATAGAATATTGTTAGAGACAAAAAAAATTAGACAGCGTCAAGTAAACATAGCCTGTCTGTACAGATTATAAACTAAGTTGTCGACAAAGGGTGCCAAGTCAACATCCCAATCGAAAAACCTCATTAAAATATGCAAGTGTTGCATGAATGCAAATAATTAAACTAAGAGCTTATATTGCTAGTGAGCAGCATATAATTGAAAGTTCAATTTCATCCCAAGTTGGATAAGATAGAAAAGATAATTATATCAATATCCAACAAATGACCAAAGAGGATGGAGCGACAGAAAAAAAAGTACAATCAGCGATAATCACCTGCAGGAGTACCTAAGGCTACTCCAAAAGCATAAAGTAAGATAAACTAACAGATACATTAGAGCAAGGCAATTCCCTGGATTCTGTTGTGGTTCTTCCTTTGTATGATAGCCATGAAGATTCTAAAAAACATTGGCTTATATGCAAAACTATATGCAATGGTTGTTTAATCGACAGCAAAGTCTGATAACTCACAGAATTTGGTACATCATCCAGAGATCGATCTCTAGGATCCCTCTCAAACTTCAGCCAAAGATGGCATACTCAAAAGAAGAAATGTGATGATACTTCCTTTCAACATCCCCTATATACAATTGAACAACATTTGGCTACCGAAAGGAGATGAAGTAACAACTTGAGGAGTTTGTAAGGGATTATAATAGAAAATTTACAGACTTGTTAACTTAAATCTCCAAGTCCATACCATGGCAGGCCTCAACCAAAGGCTAAGAGGGCCACTCAGAATGCATATTCCACAAAACTATGAAGAAGATCTCCAGAAGACATGGTATGGTATCAAGTATAGTTTTATCCACAATTTCTACATCTCTTGTTTGTTGATAAGTGGGGTTCCTTCTTCCACTCCACTTGTACATGCTGCAATTTGTTGCTATTGGATATGTTGATAACTAATTGATGTTGTGAGGTCGCCAACAGGGCATTGCTGATTGACTCGGGGAGGTCGGCCTATCTAGGTTGTTGTTTCTGGGTGCTTGTGTAATGGTTGTTGTGCGGAACTTGGGGGTTCTGGGCCCTGATACTATAAGGCTAAGTCGACACTTCACTTTTTAGAGTGAGGTGTTGGCTTAGTTGGTTAGTTCACTGCCTTTAAGGCTTTGCTTTAACTTTCAAAGCCACAAGTTCAATATTTCTTCGCATATGGTAGTTACATGATTGGTTGGCAGCATCTATCCTCATGTTTTGGCATGCAATGTTTCAACGAGTGGAAGATTGTGTTTGCACACTTATGTCATTAGGGTTTTCAATTGGCAAGATGTGGCAACTATGTGCTTTCTGTGCATTGCCCCAACTATAATGACTATGCTAACACTTCTATTGTGAAGTACATTGGATTTGACCTTGGGTGTACAACACTTGATATATAATGGTTTTACTCTTGCAATGCTGATTGTCTAACCTATCGGTCTTGATAGTCATCATTGGCAAAGGACTGGATATTTGGTTTGATATGTTGATATTGGTTGGACCATTTCATTGTATAAGTGTTAACCCATGCTTTGACTTGTCCCTTGGTAACCATGGTGGCTCTTGGTATATGCTTTATGGTGGTTCCTCCCATTTGTTAATATCAAATTCTTCATCAATGTGTGCTTCAAATTTTATTTGATTGTTCCAACTTTGCATCAACCACCTTTGTTTCCTTTTTCCTTAATGTTCTTAGACTTTTGTCTTATGGTCAAAATTTCTACCTCTTGGCTTTCGCTACTTAGTTGATCCTAACTATGTATATCACATTCTCCAAATATGAATCTTTGTCTTCCATCCCTGCCACTAAACTTCAATACCGGTTCAATTTTCTTGACCTTGTTCCTACATATAAAAAATGTCTCTTGTTGAAATGTGCACCTTCCAACAAGACAACCTATGACACTAAGTTGGAAAACCTAATTTATGTCCCAATTGTCATGATTAAAACTAATATTTACCAATTCANCAATTTTCTTGACCTTGTTCCTACATATAAAAAATGTCTCTTGTTGAAATGTGCACCTTCCAACAAGACAACCTATGACACTAAGTTGGAAAACCTAATTTATGTCCCAATTGTCATGATTAAAACTAATATTTACCAATTCAAATCTTGAACTCTTCTAATCTTTGGGGAAAAAATTGACCCAACATGTATGAACTCCATTTTCCTTCCATCTTGGACTTTCATACAAATTCTTGACTAGTTTTCTTTGGTTCAATTTTTGGACTTGGTTTCATAATACTTATAAATTCATGTTTTAATAGGACCAACTTAAGGACCCTCACTAGACAAAGTTATTGGACTTAGACTTCATTACACAATTGATTACAAGCATCATAACTCATGGATCTTTCTTAACACTCTACCATTCATTTAGAGATCTTTAGTCATTTCCAAATCGAGAGGCTTTATCAAAGAGGGGCCCTTCCTATTTTTGGTCCAAACCCACCACACGGTTAGAAACGACTACCTTAAGATAGGAGTTATCATTGGGACCCCAGAAAGGGTTGTAGACCCAAAAGTCATATGACTCCTGTAAATCACCAACCTTCACACAACTTTTCATCCTTTATTGGTTCATCTTTGAGGCTTCATTTTCATGCTATAAATCTTCTTCATCGTATAAAGATGTGTCATATCCTTCCTTTCAAGGAGCCATTTGTGTGTGTGGTTCATAATTTCCATACATTGATCGTGTTCCTCAAACCCTTGTCTCTCAAACATGGCCAAATAAGTTCTTTCAAATGGATTCAATTGCAAAAAAGCTCATTGCACCATATCCAAAATCTCATATATGTAACTCATTGCAAGTTTGTCATCATCAACCATTCTAAAAGTCAAAACCTTGAAATTTGAAATAATTATGAAATGGAAATCAATTATTGATTCTAGAGTATGAAATAAATAAAATGAAATTACTATTAACGATATTTGAATATGAAATTAACATTGGAAAATTTAAAGGAACTAAGCATGTTTACAAGATGCTCTGATATAAAATAATCTCTTCAAAATCCTTACAAAAGCCATAATTAAATGCAAGACCATTAATCCACACGCCTTCAATGGTTTTGTAACATTTTGATTCCATCCATTAAGGGCCTGTTGACCGCCTATTCAACTACGGGGTCAACTCCATGTACCATGAAGATATGCATCGTCAGATGCAAACAAGTCAGAGACTATTTGGTTCTACGGGGCAATTTTTGCTCCCAACACACATTTTTGTAAACGGGATTTCCGCTCCCCTGCATGGGATAATAATGTAATAGGTCTGCATGGATCATAGTTAGGTCAATTACCTTAGGATTTCTTCATTAGGAGAGTTCCTTTCACTGAGTGTTTTTTATCCTCGGGTTATTAATTTGGCATAACCAGCCTTATTAATTTCCCTTGAGTTTTTCACTCCCACTATTAATAAATCCTCCAAAGTGGTGAAAGGTGTTATAATGAAGTCATCCTCTGGTAGCTAGTGTTTAGGAATGATGTAAATGACCATGTAAGACAGCTCAAAAAGTTTCACGGAATTCCGTCAAGTCTAGATAGGTTTTTTTAATTAATTAAAATTTCCCAAGGTTGGAAATTTAATTAATTAATTATTTTTTTATAAAAATTGTAAAAAACTAAGTCCTTGGGCTTTTGATAGGGGTATTTGTGCTCAAAAGAAATGGAATGACACCCCCTACACCCTTGGACCAAGTTTCAGCTCAATCGGACAAGTTTTGTTAGGTGTTTGTCCACATGGGAGTCTTAGTCAGATAAAAGCAGTTTTAATTGCTAACCCATGACATGGAAAAAATGTCAATTTTGTAATTAATGAGCAAATGGAGTGAAGTAAAGGTGAATAATGATGAGAGAGACATACTAACCTACCCAACCCCTTTCCTTGAAGATTTTTCAGGTCCTATCAAGCATGCCTACTGGGTCTGTCTTTGACCACAGTTAGGCTCTAAGTTTCAACTGCTATGTAAAGTGTTTGCTGCTGTTTTAGGACAGCCAACAGTCCAAGAACTTCTTGCTGATTTGTTACGGTTGCACTTCCAATTTTAGGTGCTCTAGCATGTAGTTTTAGTAACCAGAAGTTAGCACATGCATACTAAAATAAGTAAAACACACCTAAAGATCTTTATAGCTGAAATAAAGCAGATCTAAGAGACTAACACATGCATTTTTGTACACAGGTATTTTTGGTCAACATGACCCTGGATAAAACACCCCCGGGGAAAACCAGTTTGGGATATCTGTCTATATAATGATAATTAAAGCAAGAGATACAACAAGTAATGAAATACAATGTAACCTGTATACATAGCAAGCTCCTCACGAGCCTTGCCACAAGAACCAGAGAAAGAAGTGCCCAAACTGTGGTGCGCCCTCTCCCTTTGTTGCCCTCTATACTGAACTGAAGCACCCTAGCTCATCAGTAACCCAATGAAGAAA
>ML790565.1:1000491-1016022 GCA_009831015.1 Picea engelmannii
GCCTAGATTAGATCTAGCCAAGTCTAATCAATGGGTGAGATCAAATCCAAAAATCTCACTAAGGAAACCCACTTTCCTTAGTTTCTTTATGTCTATTAATTCACCCACATTGTGAATTAATTGTCACTTTATGACTTAAGTGAGATATTTCACTTTTGACTTAAAAACTCCTAAGTCAAAGTGAAATTGGAATCATAAAGTAAAGTACAAGGGTAATAGTCTTCCCCCTTTGTGCTTAGAGACTCATAAGCACATGGGGACCACTTTCCAAGGTACCCAAATCTCAACATTCCTAACCATTACACACCCCCTAACTCACTTGTCATTTAAAACCCCCACGCCCCCATGGGGATTTGCACCCCCCTCCCACGTGAGAGTTAATAACTCACTTTAAAGTGAGTCGTGGGTCCCTCTCTTCACACGTGTGCCTCTCCTTAGCCTCCCACGTCCCACATGGAGTGTGTCCAACACAATCATCTCACTTACCTCACGCCTTCCTTGGGATTTGTGCCCCCTCTTCTGGCAAAAAGTGGAAACATAATTTAGAAAGAGGAAACTAGCTTTTAAAGCTAGGCGTGGACCTTTCTCTTGGCCAAAGCGCCCTTCTTAGCTTGCCACTTCACCCTCCACACTTCTCACTTTCCATTTCTCACCTAAACCTAAAAGCTATGCACCCTCCTTCCTTGGACTCCTCTTGGCTTGGATTTCTGACACTTGGAGAAGATCCAAGAAGGGTCTCTTTGCTATAAATGAGACCTCTTCTTCACTCTTTAACCACCATTCTTCTGAGTATTGTTATGCTACCAATTTCTTACCATCTCTCTCTCTCTCTCTCTCTCTCTCTCTCTCTCTCTCTTTGCTTCATTTCATTTGTTCTTGAAGAGCTTGGAGCAACTTTGTTGCTACAACCTCTTCCATTGGTAATAAAAGAAGAGCTTTGGAGGAATTGTGGAGTTTAAGACTTTGTCTGGATTTTCCATGCATGTTATGAGGTGATATTGTTATTGCTTTGAATATTTATGTGGGATATTGAATATTTGCTTGGGTAAATTTTGTTTACTTAGCTAAGTCTAGCAATAGTGTAGTTGTTGGCTTATATGTCTTACATGTGCCTTTGATATAAATTTTGTTGTGTTATTGATGCATGTTATACATTATCTATTCTTTTTCTCACATTTTGTTCAAGATTTGCAGGTCATCTCAAGAGCATTGTTGGGATAGATTCGAGCAAGAATCTACCTTCATTGTTCACCTAAACTTCATGAGTTTTTCCCATTTACCTTTATGTTCTAATCATATTCAGATTTTGGTTGCTAACTCACTTAGATAGGTCATTTCAATAAGTTATATTTCTGGTTTTAATGTGTAGGAAATTTTTGTTGCAAAACAGAAATTTTCTTAACTTTTTGTGAGTCTGTTGCAGCATTTTCACCAAGCAATAGCTTGCTGATTTTTGCAGGTTCTTGCCAGGTCAAGGGTGCATGCTGCCCGTTTTCAGTCACAACACATCTCCAAAGACCCCCTTCGAAAGTGGTAATAAAATTCCTTCTTTCTTCTTCTATCTAAAGCATTGTAAGCAAGCCCAAAGGAGGGTCCCCAAGTGGCTTGCCTTCTCTTTCATTTCAGTTTTTCATTTTCAGTTTTAGCTTAGTTTCTTTTATGTTTTTCCTTTATAGCTTAGCTAGTTTAGTTGTGGATATCTTACATGCATGCTAATGGTTAAAATCATCTAGAGTAGATCTCACACAACCAATGCTAGTTTAGGCTCTGTTATCGCACAGTTTGTAGTTAGGATAAAGGATAAATGAAAAGAGAACAAACTGGTGTAACTGAACTCATCCCACCCACTGTCACCTCGATGGGATGGTTCTTTCTATTTAGGGAGGTAAGGCCTAAGGGAGACGTCCCCGGTAACTTGGGGTTTTGAGAAGGCAAGAGGTTTTAGCAAGGCTAAGTGATAATGATTCCCCTCCACAAGATGAGTTATGATTTACAAAATGGAGCACTCCCTTTATATATATGAGGTAACCAAGCACTATATCCTCCTAAGAAGCCCCTAAAACACATAAATCCATGATACAAGGTGGATAGGTCTTAGGTCGACCCCCAAAAATAAAAATATAATGCTAAAACATCAAAACATCCTCAAATGAAGCCACATGTGTGAGTGTAGAGTACAAAAAGAGGGTGACATCATCTCATCAAGGGGTACAAAGGCTCCAAAAGTCACATCCATACCCAAAGGGTGCAAAGCATCATCAAAGGTCATGTCCCCTCACCAATAAGGTTTGATCTCATCATCAACAAGGTGCCAACTCATCACCCATGTGCTAGGTCGACTCAAGCAAAAGTCACATCACTCCAAGCATGAATTCATCCTCTGGATGTGCAACATGCTAGGTGAAAATGCCAACATCGTGAAGGAGGGCTCCATCATCCCTCCAAAGGGATATACCATCATCACCACATGCCACGTCATCAATCCAAGCCATAACGTCCTCAAAGGGTGCATGACGTCATCAGGGCTCCATGTGGCATGTTCAGTTGCATATGCAACATCTCAACTCATCAATGCAATGTCCCAAGTCCAAGAGGTGCCAGGAGGTGTGGAAAGGCAAGCCAAGTCATCAGGTAGCTCAATGCTCATCATCAAGGGCCCAACGTCCTCCATAGCACCATCTCCAGGGGTGCATCATCATCAAGCAAGGGCTCATAGAATCAGGTAAGCCCAACCATTATGGATACAAGGGCCATTAGAATAATAAAACGTAAGCTACAATTTAATAACAAAGCCACAAGCAATTCACATTAGGTATCTTCTTCAAACTTCACACTAGCTTAAGACTTTATACAATTTGCCAAGTTTAAGTATGGGAGGACCATCACAAGATCGTATTAGGTGTGCTAGTGCCCAAGTAGAGGAGTAGTTCCCTAGAAACCCATCAAAGTGTAAGTGTGAATGAATGATATGATAGGGGGTTTACTTCATGGTCATGGTGTCATTGACATGCAATGACACATGTGGGTTCGTCTCCATGAGCACCTTTGTAGAGGGAGTGCTTGGTGCTTTGAGTTACCCTTTCCTCATCATTGTTTCTTTCCAAACCCCTATTCTTGACTTCTGATATTCATTTATTGCTTTGCAAAACCCTTTTTTAGTTTATGCATTTATTTTTACTAAGATCAATTAAGTCATTTTACTTTGATTTGCATTCAGTGCATTAGGACTTGGGGTGATGGCCTCATAATGAGGGGGTAGAGTTCAAGATGATCTTTGTCTTTTGATTTATAGTTTGTTATTTCATTTCATTTTCCATTCTTTTACCAACTACATCAACCTCAGGCATTCAATCCCCTTCTTCTCATAGGAGGATGAAGGTACGAACCTTTTTGGGATACATGTAACAACTACTTCCCAAAGATAGGACAATGGGAGGAATATGCATGGAATGTGTTAAGTATGGAAAGGAATGGTATGTTACCCCTATTAAGGCCTCCCAGTAGTATCCATGTTCCCCAAGAGTGACAATACTTGACTAGGACACATATGATGGCCACCAAGGTGGAACAAGTCAAAAAGCATAACTTCCAAGCATCATGATCCATCATCTGACATCAACCCATGATCCTTACCTAAATGCCTAAAGCATTAACTGTTAACACTTTATATGAAACGATGACTAATGTACCTCATGTGTTGGACCACCATCATCGGATGAACCTGTTAGATTTGGTAGCTCAAACATACTTCTGCATAGGCGACACCCAACATGCGGAAGTGACCGAGCACATTTCTCCCTAGTGACTTTATTTTATAAAGTTGAGCCTTTTATTTTATTTTAATACGTAAAAGTGACTTTATGAAAAGTGGGTCACTTAAGTGATTTAAGTGATCACAACGGAAGATTAAGTCGTGACCGTTGATCTCAAGGGAAAGTGAAGAGTCACCCAAGGGAGACCAAGACTTAGAGGATTTACACATTAAAATTGCATAAAGGAAACACTTGAGGGAGAGAGGGCACACACTTTGAGGAGAGCTTGAGCGGGAAGGTGAAGAGTCACTTTTCTCAAGAGAGAGATTGAGCACATGGAGAACTGAGAGTAACAACAAGAGGAGGGTGCATTCTCCAAGGGAAAGAGGGAGGTCCATACAACTAGAGGAGGTCCATACAACTAGAGGAGGGGCATGATTTCCAAGGAAGGAGAGGGTATGTACAGCTGAAGGAGGGCACGATTTCCACGAGGAGAAGAGGGCACGTATTTTCAAAAATTGTAGCAGTAAATGCTGAGTTGACGACAGTGAAAAGGGAGGTCGTACAACACTGTTTAGAGGTCGTACAACTACATAAAAGCACAAAAATCGAGGCAAGAGGAGGGCATGATTTTCTAGGTGTTTTGTTGTACGACATTAGTGCAGAACAATACTGCTAATGTGCACATATATCGAGATTTTATTTGATGTTAAAGGCACTGTACATTGCAGAAAATGAGATTTGTTTTGTGTAGTTTTTAGCACACAAATCGAGAAGGCCTGGTGGCACATTTTTCAAGAATTTATTGTTGTTGATTACTTGTTGTAAACTCTGATATGAAACTTCTCTGAGCTCAATAAGAAGAAATCTCCTTGAATTGGTTTTCCCAAGTTGGGTTTTTCCAGGGACATTGCCCAGAAATTACTAGTGTCATATGGAGTGATTTGTCTATTCATTATCATTTCCACTGCTATTTTAGTTTCAGATATATGTCATTAGGTATTTCTGCTCATAAAGTACAGTTTAGTGCTAAGTTTATTTCTTTACTGTTGAATCTTTATAGGAGGTTGAAATCTATTTATGACTTAGTGTATATCTGAGCTATAATTTCTACATGGTATCAGAGCATGAGCTTTGAGGTTCAACAGACAAGAGATTTGACATTGGATTTGCAGTGAGTGCAAAGGAGTTTTGCCTGGAAGAACGAAAGGGAAAAAGATTCTTGTCGTGAGGGTTTTCAGAAGAAGGTTTCCAATAGGAGGCAGCAAGTGAATATAGCAGCCAACAAGATAAAAGGATAGATCTTGAGCTAGGGTCTATTCTACTGTAGAGAGGAACCAAATCTTGCTCTTGCAGGAAAGAGTAAGGGGAAGAAAAAGTCCAGTGATTGGGCCACCTCACAGGACATGAAGCGCATCCAGCCATATGACGAGAATGAGGTCAATGTTCCTTAGTGTGTCAGAGACAGACTCAGACATGCATGTGAATAGTGGGGTCGACACACGCATGCAAGGAAGGGGGTTGGAACCGTGGATTTCCAGCTAGAGTCAGGAGGTTCTTTGAAGGAAGCGGAGGTGTCGCATGTACCAAAGTTGAGGGTCAACTTGCTCTTTGTATCAACTCTGGCGGATAAGGGGTATGTAGTGATGTTCTAGGATGGACAATTACTCATACGGTCAGAGAGAGCGGCCTTGGATGTAGCAACGAGGCTTGGCATTAGGCAAGGTATGATGTACAGATTGTCGAGACGACCTGTGTTGGGATCTAGTGGATTTCTGGATTCACATTCTATGTCGAAGAGTGGGCAGGTTGCACAAGAGAGAGAGTTGATACCAAGGACTCAATCCTCTTCCAGGACTCTCAGAGGACTCAGCAGGCATGAGTTGACACAGATGGATGCTCAGGAGAGTGGGGAGTCTCCTAGAAGCATGTCTTCAGTTCATAGATCAGTGGAGGTAGCCACAGATGCTTTCGGTGCAGTGAGAGCAGAGGCCTCTAGTTCAGAGGGAGCAACTACGACAGCGGATGGGATGATGGATTTGGAAACGGATTATGGTGGTGGTACTAGTAGTACCTCTCTCATTAAGAGTGTTAGATTTGGTAGCTCGGAGGTACTTCTGTATAGGCAACGCCCAACATGCGGAAGTGACCGAACACATTTCTCGCTAATGACTTTATTTCATAAAGTGATTTTATAAAGTTGAGCCTTTTATTTTATTTTAATGTGTAAAAGTGACTTTATGAAAAGTGGGTCACTTAAGTGATTTAAGTGTTCTCAACGGAAGATTAAGTCGTGACCATTGATCCAAAGGGAAAGTGAAGAGTCACTCAAGGGAGACCAATGGTTACAGGAGTTACAAATTAAAATTGCATAAAGGCAACACTTGAGGGAGAGAGGGCGCACACTTTGAGGAGAGCTTGAGCGAGAAGGTGAAGAGTCACTTTTGTCAAGAGAGAGATTGAGCTCATGGAGAAGTGAGAGTAAGTTGTAATAGCAAGAGGAGGGCGCATTCTCCAAGGGAAAGAGGGAGGTCCATACAGCTAGAGGAGGGGCATGATTTCCAAGGAAGGAGAGGGTCCGTACTGTTGAATTTTATTGTTTAGCTCATGCACATGTGGTTTATTTCAATTTAGCATGTACTTGAACCATAAACAATGCAGCAATATCATACACAAGTGCTGCAATAACCAAGATCACAAGAAGAATAACAATGCACAAGAACACAAGAGTTTATCCTGGGAAAACCCTTCTCAATCAAGGGAAAAACCCAGCAATCCTTTGTTATATTCTCAAGAGAAGATCCCCCACACCATAGACCCTAGATGCACACAAGAGGGTGCTCTACAACATTGAAACTAGCACCCAAGAGAGGTGCGCACTTCAATCGTACAAGTAGGTCTGAAATTATGAGATGACAAGTGAGTGAGTGTTATCCACAATGGGGATCCACTCTTATTTATACAAGAACTGACACAACAAAAGGTGTGTTTATTGTCACAATAGGGCCGACTTCTATAACTCAAAAATATAATTAATCTTTTCTCAATATTAATTATCTTTCACATGGTGGGGCCGACTTGTACCCTTTAAACATAATTAGGGTTACAAGTAAATCTTACTCTTGGAAAATATAGCAAGGATCTCTCTCATCCTCTAGTGCTTGGCCACTAGGAAGACGTCCACCTGTGCTCACCCACAGGGACGTCACACTCAACAGATCACTCAACTGAGTCCACAGGGGTACCATCTGGAGCACCATCTCAAGCCAACTCAACTAAGTCCATAGGAGTACAAGGCAGGTGACCATCTCAAGCCGACTCAACTCATTCCAGAGGAGTACCAGGCAAGAGACCATCTCAATTCATCTCAACTCAGTCCAAAGGAATAAACAAGAGACCACACGTCATAACAACTCAGTCTAGAGTCTGACACACACCCATCACATGGGCACACCGAACACGTAGACACACATCGTCTCAACTCAGTCCAGAGGAGAACGACACACCCATCACATGTGCCCTCTCACAGATTGACTCAACTCGATCCAGAGGAGAATGACCTAGAGAATGTCACACGACACTACAATCATCAACACTCCCTCTCAGCTAGGTAGGCATTCTCCACCAGGCCAAGTCTCTCACGGAAGTACTCGAACTTCGTCCTGGCAAGCGGTTTGGTGAAGACATTTGCAACCTGCTCGTGTGTAGAAAGGTACTGCACATCTACTGCTTTCCTCTGCACCATATCTCAATCTGTTTTCGATTTATCGTTAAACACAGGATTCTCGGAGAGCTTCACACAGCTCTGGTTATCGCAATGGATAACGATGGAATCCATCTTATGTCCAAATAAGTCTGTAAGGAGCTTGCGAAGCCTCACTACTTCGCGAACTTCCACACATAATACAATGTACTCTGCTTCTACGATACTCAAAGCCACTGAAGTCTGTTTCCTACTACACCAGGAAACCATGGCAGTTCCCAAAGTAAAACAACAACCGGATGTGCTCTTCCGGTCCACTGCGCTCCATGCCCAGTCTGCATCGGAATATCCATGTAATCTCATGTCTACACCAGAGGCATATCTCAGGCCATAACCAACTGTGCCTCGCAGATATCTCAACACATGCTTCGTTGCTATCCAATGAGTCTGTCTCGGCTGACTCATAAACTAACTGAGTACATTCACTGGATAGCATATATCAGGTCCGGTATTAACCAGATACATCAATGATCCAATCAGTTGTCGGTAAAGATGTGGATCAATCTCGCCTGAATCGGTAGAAGCCTCGTTCATTTTCTTCAGATCCATCACCATCGATGTAGGCATGGACTTGCAATTTGTCATACCGAATTTCTTCAATATCTCCACTGTATATTTTCCTTGACTCGGGAAAATCTCATCAGTCCTTTGTCACACTTCTAGTCCCAAGAAGTAGTGCATCATACCAAGGTCCTTCATCTTGAATTTAGAAGTAAATGCACGCTTGCACTCAACAATAAGACTTTCTGAATCGATGAGGAATAAGTCATCAACATATAGGACCAAAACCAGGCACTCGTCACCAACAATATGGTAGTATAGGTTTGGATCAGCAACACTTTTGTTCAAGCCCAAACTCGTCAAGAAACCATCAATCTTCTCGTACCAAGCACAAGGTGCATGTTTTAATCCATACAGGGCTTTCTTTAACCTGTACACCTGAGATTCCTTCTCATGTATCACGAATCCATCTGGCTGCTCGATGTAAACTTCTTCCTCCATCTCACCATTGAGAAAGGTTGTCTTTACATCCATCTGATGTAGTCTCCAACCCATGGATGCAGCTAGGGAAATGATCGTACGGATGGAAGTGTATCCGACAACATGAGCAAATGTCTCCTCATAATCTATTCCCTCCACCTGAGAGAATCCTCTGGCCACAAATCTTGCTTTGTACTTCTCGACACTTCCATCAACTGCATGTTTAATCTTATAGATCCACTTGGAAGTCACCACAGACTTCCCTTCTAGTCTCGGAACAATATCCCACACACCATTCTTCATGATGGATTGATACTCTTCTTTCATGGCATCTTGCCATACCTGCTGACCTGTTGCTTCTCCATGACAAGAAGGCTCAATATCAATAATGTGGCTCATAGTTGAAATGTAACTCAAAAATCTCTGTGGTCTCTTGCTCTCTCACAATGTACCACGAGGAGTTGCATGTCCCTCTGCCTCCTGCAGAGTCTGTCGAGCCCAGGCAGACCTCTTATGGTCTACTGCAATATCTCTGGGAACATCAGCCAGAGCTACGGGATCAACTGGATCAGTAATTGTCTCCCTCTGAACTCCTGAAGGGGGAGAAGGTATGTTCTCGCTATCAAACTCCATATGAGATTCTCTGGATCTTCAAAAGGCTATCTCTTCCTCAAAAGTGACATCTCTGCAAACCTTGATCTGTCTCTGACCAGGGATGTAGATTCGGTAAGCCTTCGAAGATTCATTGTACCCCACAAATGTATTGTCTCTTCCTTCTTCTCAAATAGTTTGACTCCTTCTGAGTCAAGTAACTCCCTCTGAAGTCGGAAGGATAAACATATGCCCTGGAGGACATTATGACATCATCATTTTCCTGTGTTGCTATCCTGGAGACATCCCATGTCTTCTCAGGTCCTCTATTGCCTCTACAGTACTTTGTTGGCCTCTCGTACTAGGATAATAACCAAGATGACCTCTCGTAGGGATAACAATCAAAATGACCTCCTGTACTAGGATAATAACCAATCAAGAAAAATTGTTGTCTTGTACCATGGATAATGGTCCAAGTCATGAGAGCTCCCATACCAGGGATAATACCCTTCATTATCAAACTACAAGCAACTACAAGGTAATGATGAAATCAAATAAGGAATGTAGTACAAAACTTACCTTAGTCTACAATCATGCTCAATCTTGCTTTTGGTCCTCCTAAGAAAGTTGAGATATGAAGAAGAATGTCTCATCTTTTATGTCTTCATCTCTCTGATGTGGTTTTGAATCGACATCTGTAGTGGATGCATATTGTCTTCCTTTCTTCTTGGTAGGACAATTTCTCGCAATGTGTCCATACTTGTCACATCTGAAACATTGAATCCTTGAAATGTCTTTTCTATATTCATGACCTAAAGTTGCTCAAGTTTTCTCGTCTTTAAATGCTTTGCCAAAACTTCTTCTATTTCCTCTTCCTTTCTTTGTATGAAAAGCAAGAGCATGATTGTCATCATGATGGGAGTCTTGCACTCCTCTGACTATAAGTTTGGTTTCCTCCTAAGTACAGTCTATCCATAGACGATCAAACTCAGGTAGATCTGCTCTACCACTGATACTTTGAAGAAACGGTTCCCAATGTCTTGGAAGAGCATTGAGACTAGTCATAACAAGTTCTTTGTCTGATATGGTTTCTCCAATGGCACCTAGCTGATCTCTGATCTCTGAAATCTTCGTGAAGAAGGTAGCAACGATGTCAGCTTTTGTCATCTTGATATGTTGAAGTTAATTCTTCAATGTAAGGGCTCTGAGGGTATTGTTACTCTCAAACATATTCTTCAATGCATCATACATCTCATAAGTTGTCTTTAGGGTAGCAATACAAGGTAGTAGATAATCTCTTACTGAATAGATGATTATCTTCCTTGCTTTGACATCATCTGCCTTCCAATCATCCTTCTCTTCATCGGTAGTCGTTTTTGGTAGAGTCTTTTCTATCAAACTCAATAGGTCATCCTCTTCCAGGGTAATTTGTAGTCTTGATTTCTAGGAACTGAAGTTGCTTGATCCATCAAGCTTACCTTTGAAGATTTTCCAAGTCCTATCAAGCTACCAACTAGGTCTTTCTTTGACCTCAAGTTGTTTCTAAGTTTCAACTGTCAATAAAGGTTTTGCTGGTGTTTTAGGACAGCCAACAGTTCAAGAACTTCTTGCTAATTTGTTACGGTTACATTCACAATTTTAGGTGCTCTAGCATGTAGTTTTAGTCACCAAGGGTTAGCACATGCATACTAAAATAAATGTAACACACCTAGAGATCTTTACAGCTGAAAATACAGTAGTTCTACACTCTAACACACATGAAATTTAACACAGGTATTTCTGGTCAACATGACCCTAGATAAGCCCCCCCCTCGAGGAAAACCAATTTGGAATATGTCTATATCTGAGGAGAATAGATGGTGGAATACAACAAGTACAAATTATAGATGAACCTGATACAATAGCAACCTTATACAAGCTGAAATACAAGTCCAAATGAAGCAAGAGGGACCTAGGATGGTGCGCCCCCCAGAAATGCTACCAAGACCACTGAAATGAAGCCATATGCCAACTGGAAGCTTTGAACAGGAAACCCCTCCACAATACTCTGATACTAAAGTGTAGCCTCCCTCTAAAACAGACCTCACTGCAAATTGAGCTCTCTAAGACCTCCCCATTGATCATGCACCCTCCTCCTCAACTGGAAGCTCCCCACGAAATAAACTGGGCACTAAGCCTCCATGAGCCCTCCATGTAAGGAGGCGCCCAAGCTTTCCTCTCCCAATGCCTGAAACCTCATCCTATTGCTCTCTCTCAAACTCTTGGAGTGAACAAATGAGTGAATGACCTCTCCTTTGCCCCTTGCACCCTCCTTTTAGAAGCATAAGGAAACCTAAAAGTTGGGTGGATGAGATCATCTCATCTCATCCCTAATCAATGGTTGAGATCATCTCATCTAAATCTCAACTCAAAACCCACTTTACTTAAGTTTCCATAGTTTCACTTTATGTCTATTAATTCACCCACTTTGTGAATTAATTGTCACTTTAGGCTAAAATGACCAAATTTCACTTCTGACTTAAATCTCCTAAGTCAAAGTGAAATTAGAGATAAAGTACATAGTACAAGGCACAAAGTACTTCCCTCATGTGTTTAGAAGCTCACAAACACAAGGGGACCACTTTCCAAGATACCCAAATCTCAACAATCTTCCACCAAAGTTTTGTTCCTCGTGGTTTGCAGATTCTTCCACAAACCTTAATGGCTAGGCTAGGAAACCTAACGACAAGGCTAGGCTAACAACCTTAGGTTTCGTTGGACTTATGACTACCAACAATAAGCCTTGGAAAGTCAAAAGAACACTGGTGAGCTATAGAAACCCTAAAACCGAAATTTTGCAGAAAATTGCGGAACCCTAGAAGCCCTAGGGACAAAAATAAAAAATTCTCAAAATTGCAATCTGAGAGTCTCTGGAGGTGCGTTGAAGGAGCTCGTACACTCCTATGAAAAAATTATCCCCAACGTTCCAGTGGAAAGTGTTAAAACTAGCAAAAGAAGGGGAGTCGTTTTTTCTGCAGTTGCAGCAAGGGGGGGACGGTTGGCTTCTTCAAAGGCTTGTGCAATAGTCTCTCCAAGAACTCTGCTCTGATACCATGTTGAATTTTATTGCTTAGCTCATGCACATGTGATTTATTTCAATTTAGCATGTACTTGAACCATAAACAATGCAGTAATACCATACACAAGTGCTGCAATAACCAAGATCACAAGAAGAATAACCATGCACAAGAACACAAGAGTTTATCCTGGGAAAACCCTTCTCAATCAAGGGAAAAACCCAACAATCCTTTGCTATATTTTCAAGAGAAGATCCCCCACACCATAGACCCTAGATGCACATAAGAGGGTGCTCTACAACCTTGAAACTAGCGCCCAAGAGAGGTGCGCACTTCAGCTGTACAAGTAGGTTTGAAACTCTGAGATGACAAGTGAGTGAGTATTATCCACAATGGGGATCCACTCTTATTTATACAAGAACTGACACAACAAAAGGTGTGTTTATTGGCACAATAAAGCCGACTTCTATAACTCAAAAATATAATTAATCTTTTCTCAATATTAATTATCTTTCACATGGTGGGGCCGACTTGTACCCTTCACAACATAATTAGGGTTACAAGTAAATCTTACTCTCAAACAATATAGCAAGGATCTCTCGCATCCTCTAGTGCTCAGCAACTAGGGACATGTCCACCTGTGCTCACCCACAAGGACGTCACACTCAACAGATCACTCAACTGAGTCCACAGGAGTACCATCTGGAGGACCATCTCAAGCCGACTCAACTAATTCCATAGGAGTACAAGGCAGGAGACCATCTCAAGCCGACTCAACTCAGTGCAGAGGAGTGCCAGGAAGGAGACCATCTCAAGTCATCTCAACTCAGTCCAAAAGAGTAGACAAGAGACTGCACATCATAACAACTCAGTCCAGACTCCAGAGTCTAACGCACACCCATCACATGGACACACCCAACACGTGGGCACACATCGTCTCAACTCAGTCCAGAGGAGAACGACACACCCATCACATGGGCCCTCTCACAAATCGACTCAACTCAGTCCAGAGGAGAACGACCTAGAGAATGTCACATGACGCTACAATCATCAACACGTACAACTAAAGGAGGGCACAATTTCCAAGAGGAGAAGAGGGCACAACTTTTCAGAAATTGCAGCATTAAATGCTGAGTTGACAACCTAGAAGAAAAACTCGGCATTGGCAAAAAATCGGCAAGGGTCCTGAAAACATCGCCTCGAAAAAATTGGCGAAAAAATCGGAAAACCTCGGCAAACATTAAAAAATACATAATTTATTCATTTTTTTCAAAATTTTAAACATTTTTCAATATATAAAGCAACAACAACATCATATAAACACATAGGCACATAAATATGGAGAAAGAACTGATATATATGATATAGTGGATGCCAAATAAAAACCGATACATCAAAGCCATTATTGAAAGGTTGAAACCAATACAAAATGACATCAATGATCACATATATAAATGTATATGTCCCAAAACTAGCGACTAGCTATATGATATCAAATTATCCATGCCCTCTCCCCCTTTTACGCAAAACAATCAGGGGTTGTTTGCCAGGCCTTGAACCAAAGGCAGAAGGTCCTGGTCGGGCATTAATGCTGGATGGAGGACTAGCTACTCCAATATGTGTAGAAAGTGGTGTGGATGAATTCACTACCCTGCCTTTACACACCTCAAATATGCTTGATGGCCTCCACAAACCTCTTCCCTTACTGCTCCACACAAAATGCAAAACACAATGAGCCAAAAAAAAACAAATTAGGCTTTTTATTCCGCGGCCTGGACAAACATGGCGATTTTTTCTGATTTTTGGCGATTTTTTCGCGATTTTTGGTTTTCAAAATATCGGGGCAGCGAAAAAAATCGCATTTTTGGCGATTTTTGCCGATTAATCGGAGATATTTTCTACTAGGGTTGACAGCAGTGAAAAGGGAGATCATACAACACTATTTAGAAGCTGTACAACTGCACAAAAGCACAGAAATCGAGGCAAGAGGAGGGAACGATTTTCTAAGTATTTTGCTGTATGAAATTAGTGCAGAACAGTACTGCTAATGTGCACAGATATCGAGATTTTATTTCCTGTTGAAGGGACTGTACATTGCAGAAAATGAGATCTGTTTTGTGTAGTTTTTAGCACACAAATCGAGGTCTATTGGCACATTTTTCAAGAATTTATTGCTGCTGATTACTTGCTGCTGTAAACTCTGATATGAAACTTCTCTGAGCTCAATAAGAAGAAATCTCCTTGAACTGGTTTTCCCAAGTTGGGTTTTTCCAGGGGCATTGCACAGAAATTACTAGTGTCATATGGAGTGATTTGTCTGTTGTTCATTATTATTTCCGCTGCTATTTTAGTTTCAGATCTCTGTCATTTAGTATTTCTGCTCATAAAATACAGTTTAGTGCTGAGTTTATTGCTTTACTGTTGAAGCTTTATAGGAGGTTGAAATCTGTTTATGACTCGGTGTATATCTGAGTTATAATTTCTACAGAACCAAGCTGATCAAGTGAATGAGCTGACCAATGATGAGGGGGGAGGCATCTGAGGGGCTGCTGTCTGTGGAGAATGCCGATCACCATCTCTAGGATCATTGTCTACATTGCGGATCATGGAGAATGATCTCTTCTAGTTACCCCTAGGTGAGAGGGGGTAACAAGAACCAAAAATCTTTTCACAATAATTCCATGCAAAATCTTTTTCCCTCCACAATAATCTTTAGAGTTTTATGGGGAAAAATTAATTATTTCTTTAGATTATTATGGTAAATATTTTTGGCTGATATGTTCATCAAAAAACTTTAAGTTATCGAAAAAGAATGAAAACGATAAAAGAAAGAAAAAAAGATAGAAAACAATATGAATAATTTAAAAATCCTAACTTTATGCCCAAAAATGCTTGTTACCCCCTCACTTCTAGGGGTAACTAGAAGATAACTTTTCTCCATGATCCACATTTCAGACATTCCGGACAGTACACCAACAGTTGCCCACAGATGCCTTCAATTACATGCTCAGCTCATTCATATCAAATGACAGGGTGCATTACACACTGAGGTGCATTGTTCTGATCCTTCATATCGAGTGATAATGTCAATGTTTTGGGCATGAAAATGGTGATCATGGATTGAATTGGATTATGAATCATGATGCTCTGAATTTATACTTTTTGCCTTGTTTCACCTTGGTGGTCATCATTGTCTCCTAGTCAAGTGTTGTCACTCTTGAGCAAAGTTGTACTACTAGGGGGCTTAATAGAGGTAACATGTACATATCCCGATCCATACTGTTGAAATTCTGAGGTCCTATGAGGCTGCCATCTAAGGTCTGTCCTTGACCTTAGTATGGCTCTAAGTTTCAACTGTTTGGCTGTCTTCTTTTGCTGTTTTAGGACA
>ML790565.1:1016122-1029181 GCA_009831015.1 Picea engelmannii
AGTGCAAGTTTGCTAGAAATTGTTCGAAATATGTTGAAGAACAGCACTCAGTTTTCTCTCAAGGACAACGTCATTGGCAAGCAGCGTTGCTTGGCAATTCTCGATCCATAGTACATTATCCTCTCACAGGATTTGGCATTTTCCTTCAAATGAATGCAGTATTTACTATCTGGAAGCTACGGTGCAAGTATGTATTCTGATGAGGTCAGTTCAGTCCAACCTTTTTGTCACTCTCGGTTGGAACAGGTATATATGCAATTGTCCACCAAAGGTTACTTTTTTATCAACGACGCCAAAGTATTAGATGCCCTAGCTTACTCTGACTTAATTTTGCCTTGCTAGTGCTGAGGAAGAAGTTATAAGATTCCATTGTAAATACTCTTCCACTTTTATTTCAACTTTGTAAATATCTACTTGTTAATGTAAGATGCATTTTTCAACAAAGAAAAAATTAGTTTCAATGTGTAGTATGCATTTATTGAATCATTCAATATTATGGATATTATTAATTATTAACTAGGTGGGGCCCTCTCTAGCCATGTAGACAAAAGAAAATTGTTTAAAACATGATATTAATTATATTAAATTCTAGCAATAATAATACAACTTATTGACTGAAATTCTATATTTTATGTTTCATCCATTTTTTATGGATGGAGGGACCAATGCATGGTCCTCATCAATAGAACTTTGCCCCTTGCAAAAAAACCATATATTTCAGGTGGTCCAAAATGTGGTCTGCCATGTGATTATGTAGTAGCATGATACAAACTACTATCAACGCATTCACAAAAGAACTCTACAACAGTTGGATTGGACCAATTTAACTTTCAACGATGAGGTTCATGTTCTCAGTACTTCCCTAATCTTGACAGAAAGTTTAAGAAAAACCTAACGATCATCCAAAAGACCATTAAAACGAAGGGCTCACTGGAAAAGGACAACCTTTTCTTGAAGATAAATCAAAGACTAGATAAAGTGTAATAATTGGGCAAATGTATGAATTGGTAACATTTTATTTCTTAAAGAAGATGGATGTTAAAACAAATCCCATCATTTTGCTGAACAAGTGCTCAGAATACATAATAAAGATTGAAGGAATAGTACATTTTGAAGCCTGTCATACTCTTGCTGACTGAACTTTGTAATTTCTGATTGTTCTCCCAAAGCTGCTTGTAATCTCCAAACCTGTTAGATTCATTCAAATTCTGTAAAGATTGGATCCACAGAAATGCAAACATAACTGAAAAATTGATCTGCCATCAAATACAGAGTATGGCACTAAATTTGTTCTCTAATTAAAATAAATCACTTACAAAACTGTACCGAGACTTGCAACAATAAGAAATTCAACTGTAAACAATGAAGATACATACTAGAAAGTTTTTGAATAGAAAATAATATGAATGTGGAATGAGAAACGGTCTTGCAGGATCATCTTCAATGTGTAAAATATGTAAAAAGCAAACAAACAATCTCAAAAACTCAAATTACACTGACAGAAGTGCTGAAGGCATGGGAATTCAGTAGGAAAACTTGAGACAAGCCACATAAAATATTTAGCCATACCTCTTCAGCAAGCTCTTTTTTAGCCATCTTCTTAACCACTTCAGGAGAAATCCCACAAAATGTGTTGTACCTGCTCATACGAAAATTAACAATTAAAGAATCCACAAGAACAGAAAGCCATGCACAATTTCTTTGGTAGGATATATGAGAATGATAATTAAAAAATGAACCAGTAAAATGATTCATACAATATCACAAGGAATTGTATAATCTAAAATATCACACAAATGTTACCAATAGGATGAGAATCATAATCAATCCAAACACAATTGCCACTGACAATTGCAAATTATTTAAATAAAGTGCAGGAAGAAAATCAGATCAGATCATGACCCATTTGAACTTCAGACAAACTGCTATCCAATCTATGCCAACCCAGTACAACACTAAAAGCAACAGAAACCTAAGCAAGACAGGGTAGAACTAAATTCACAAATTATTTTGTTTCCAAACGAGAGAAACATGAACTGCTGGAAAATAGGGAGTACGGGGAACCAGTCAAAGGAAATTCCCATCTATAGCTATGAGTCCACTCCAATAAAAATGGAACTGATTAGTTCATTCACTAGAACACAACAAACTCATTTGTGAACATAATAGAACTTCAAAAAGATCTCATGAGACTATTTTATGGCCCCAAAAAAACTTGCCTTTGGCTCCATCCATCACCCTGCTGTCTCCTTGACAGAAAAACCATTATCATTTGTTTTGCCTCTCAATTCCAATTATCTCAATAAAATATAATGTTACCTAGATATTCTGCACAGCATTTGCTCCATAGACAGGTACAGCACTTTTGGATTTGCTACCTTAAAATGACAAAAAGATGCTAGCTGTAAAGGGTTCAAAAATATTTTTCTGTATTCCTTAAATTATGATAAACAAATGCTACAAAATGAAACTAATAAGTCACCCAACAATGATATTTGTTCATTTAAGAGTTGCTCTATGCAAGATTTTTTGCTAATATTAACTTGTTCAAATTTCGACAACTCCCAGCACTGACTCCAAACTTTGCCTTCATCCACTTAGCAATTAATTGTCCATCCAGCAAATAAGTATTTCCAGATTACTTGAACATGGATGGTCTCAATCTAACAATGAACAAAAGATTAAACTCACCAATCATAGGAGAATGAAAATATCTATATGATTATCATTTACTAAAGCTGGAAACTTTAATCCAAGTGAGTGGATGTACAAGTGATGGCCAGCCGCCAGCAACAATAGGTTGAAACCTCAATACACTAACAGAATAGGAAAGCACGTGAAATCAGTGCCAATCTAGGTTGGTTCCTCCTTATGCCAATCAAGTCACCAAGACTTCTTCATACACAAGATGTCATCTACTTCACACTATTATCATCTACTTCACACTATTATCGAGGAGAATTATGAATATTAAGAAGTGTTGAAGGACTCAACAATTAATCATCAAGTCACCGAATAATTAGCTTGTCTACCTCAAAACAAGTAATTGTCGGAGGGGGCGGGACAAAAAGTCCTGAAAAAATCAGAAGACTCATTATTTATTGGAAAACGTAGTGAGCTTGCCAAGCCATTCCTGTTTTTTTCCAAAAATCATCGAGGGTGGAGGCAAAAGTCTGTTTAGAAATTGACTTTTGGCAATTAATTCTACACGTTTTGGCTTTTAGCTTTCAATTATATGAGTAAGAACTTCACTTCAGCATGCCAGTAGATGGGAAACATGGTATTTAATCCGTGGCAAAGGCATTTTAATTTAGTTCAGAAAATATAAAAATTTAAGCACTTTTCTAATGTTGACCGATTTTTGCAAGGTTGTTAATTTTTCTGGACTTTTTCCCAAGTCAACTTTTTGGGTCCATGAAATGAACGAAGTTCATTTAATAATATGAACAAGGTGCCAAAACCCTAGGTGAACCCTTCCTACAACCTAACTTCATGTTTGAATAAAGGTAAAGAGGTTTTTCCCCTTCACATCTCACCCCTCAAACCCTAACTCACTCCAAAACCCTAAAAGTGTGCCCTCCTTGACTTGTTTTCTCTCTCTTGGATGGGTGACACTTGTAACTCATCCAAGAGGAGTCTCTCCTCTCTCATTATATAAAAGAAAACCCTCCCTCCTCATTTGAACATGAGTTTTTCACAGCAACTCTATTATGCCAAAATCTCTCCCCTCTCTCTCTCTCTCTCTCCCACTTTCTTCTTTGTAATCTTGATGCAAGTATTTGCAACCACATTTTGTGAATAATAAAAGTGAAGCTTTGGAGGATCTCTTGTGTGCATTTGGAGTATTCTTGGCGCTATGGTATGGTGTTCTTACTAACGTAATATTGTTGCAATTTTTTGGTATTTCCTTGCTTGCATTGTTTACTTGGAGACCCAAGCAAAGTATTTTGTTTGGGATAGATTTATGGTACTATTGCTATAGATCTTTGTGGGTTGTGTCTACTTGTGTTTGGAAAGTATTTTGCAAGCCATTTGGATATACTCACCTTCTTGTTTGATTTTTGTAGCAAGGATTTACATATTTGCAGGTTACCAAAGGCTTGGAGGAGTAGATTTCAGATCTGGAAATTCATTTGTCCAACCATCCAAAGCTTCATTTATTTTCTGTTTTCATTTTCAGCCATCTATCTTTCAATTTTAAGCATTATTCTCCTCTAATATTGCAATCTAATCACTTTTTCATGTTCAGATTTTTATAAAATAATCTATGTTTTGTGTACTAATAAAAAACCAACTTGTTCCAAGTCCTTTTTATCATTTTCCAGCAAGAAAAAATTGTTGTTTTTTGCAGGTTTTCGTCAGTTTATGGAAAATTACTGCACGTTTTTGGTCCCAAAAGACTCAAGGAAGCATCCAAGAGTTGTGGTGTCAAACCCCTTTCCCCCTCTTACTTTCTAAAGCATTGTAAGCAGCCCATGAGAGTCTCTTGGGCTTGCATTCTCTATTTTAATTTCCAAATCTACAAACTGTAATTTAGTTGTAGCATATCACCCACACCTGGCATAGTGTTTGGCTTTGCCATCCATGCAATATTGTGAAGGATAGTTTAAAAGTTAATTTTATGTTTTTGCTCAAGATTGTTTCCCCACTTCTCCCATAAAGAGAAGGTTGTGTGGCTAGTGTAGCTTATTTCATTTAAGTTTATTTTCTTTCACCCACCTCGGCACAAAATCGATAGGCTTGCCCTACACATTGTGCCATAATTATGAGATTGCTATTTATTTTCAAGTTATTTCATTTAATTAATCGTGCCCACACATTGCATTGTGCTTGGCTTTGCCAACCTTGCAATATCGTGAAGGCCAATTTAGTTTCATTTATTTGCAAAGTAATCAAATTGGTGCCCCGCCTTCTACCCCATATTCCCTTCCCTTGCCACTTTGTGGATCTTGGGTAACTAAGAAAGGGCAAAGGACTATGTGGCTAGATTAATTAGGCACCCAATCTATTATTGTTTCAAACCATCAAAATAGGGTGACTTGGGAGGCTAGAAGGGATTGAAGCCGGGGACGGTTTCACGACACTACGTGTCCTCCTTGTTGAGCATCCAAACATTCTGGATTTGACTTGTCGAGCTAGGGAAAAACCTTGTTTGTTCTTCTTATTGAGCGTCCAACACTTCCTTTTGATTGAAGGGATAAGGACTTGGGGTAGTCACATAGCTTAGGATTGCTAGAACTCACATTTAATCCCCCTAAGCTCAAAAGAGACCTAAAAACTTACTAAAATCAACCTACACACTTTTCACAACATTTGTTTTCCAAGTTTTGCTATTTCATTCAAGCATTTTACTTTCAAGCAAATTACTTTCCAAGCATTTTTACTTTTCAGCAAATTCTTTAATTGTGGATATTTACTTTTACTAAAGCATTATTTATTCTTGGTTACAAATATTCTTTATTATTTGGGAAATAATTATCTTAAGTGTAAAGTCATTTTTATTCATTGTACTTTATTTCAAGTTGTATAGATATCTTTAGCATGCATATCTCAATAAGTGAATTTTGGTTATATTTAGGCACTGGTCTATTTGTGTCTTGTAAAAGAAAAGGTTTGCTTGTCGTTTGAAATAATTGCATTTGTTGCTTGTCATTGGGTTAGGTCTCATTAATTGATAATTTAATTAACTCCTAGAATCTTAATAACAAAACTTCTGATACTTTAATAGGGTCTACCCCCCTTGGCTTCCCTAGGAGTGAGCCTAGACAGAAGAGGTCTAGATCGAGGTGACAGTGGGTCTAGACTTAGGTTTGTGCCTCCAAGGACACACCAAGTGGGTGGTTGGAGACTTCTCCATGCTTGTAGGTGTGTATTAGGACGGCAACAAGGTCTAGCTTGGTCCTTTTCTCCTTGGGTACATGAATGTATACTGGACACCCAAATATCTTGAAGTGTCCAACCTCGAGCTTCACTCCGGTGAACGCCTCCTCGGGAGTCATGTTCCTCAAAATCTTATGAGGACCTTTGTTTTGAACATACACTGCAATCATGGATTCCTCTTCCCACAGAAACATAGGTAAAAGTTGATCATGAATCATCGCCTTGACTACCTCAACAATAGATATGTTCTTCCTCTCTGCGATCCCATTTCGTTGAGGGTTGTAAGGAATGGTGTACTCCCTCTTGATCCCTGCTCAATGCAGAAATCATTGAAATCCTCGGAGGTGTATTCTCCTCCATTATTTGATCTCAACACTTTGATCTTCTTTTCGATTAGATTTTCAACCCGTGCTCTGTACTCCTGAAATCTGGCAAGGATTCCATCCTTGGTCTTCAAGAAGTAAATCCAAGTCTTCCAAGAGTGGTCATCAATGAAGATCACATAGTATAGGTATCCACTCAAGGAAGCAACTGCCATGAGTCCTCATAAATCTGTATGAACCAAGTATAAGATCCCCTTGGATCTGCTGTCATTGCTCCGAAAGGACCCCTTGGCATTCTTTCCAAGACCACAACCTCTGCAAATGCTATTGTGTTCAACATGGATCTTTGGAAGGCTTGTCACCATCTTCCCCAGAGCGGGAAGAGCTCTATAATGTAAATGAGCAAGTCTCCTATGCCATAGTTCGCTCAAACTGATAGAATCATGTATCAAGGCCTGAACTAGTCAGACAGTCAATATGTACAATATGTCCTCTCAAACAAGAATCACCCGAGCAGAATCCATACTAGAGTTCTTGTTCCATGCAAGAACCTTTCCATCAGAAAAAGCAACCTTGTAGCCTTTGTTCTCTAAAGGCTGAAATAGAGACAAGGTTCCTTCTCATCCCAGGTACAAATAATACATCACTCAAATGGAGTGGGGTGCCAAAATCCAATTGTAAGGAAGTGGATCCAACTCGCTTCACAGTATAACTAGCATCATCACCAAGTACAACATGCAAACAAGATTCTTTCTCTACTAGATCTGTAAGGTGCTCTCTGAATCCAGTCATATGTCTGGAAGCACCATTGTCAATCAACCAAATATCATTACTAGTAGGAACCATACTTGACATATCGAGGTCCCCTCATGAAACCAATGTCTAAAACATATCGAGGTTCCCTCATGGAACCAATGTCTCACAAGATTTATCGAGGTTTCCTCGTGAAACCAATGTCTCACAAGACATATCGAGGTTTCCTCGTGAAACCAATGTCTAAGACATATCGAGGTTCCCTCATGGAACCAATGTCTCACAAGACATATCGAGGTTTCCTCGTGAAACCAATGTCTCACAAGACATATCAAGGTTTCCTTGTGAAACCAATGTCTTGGTTCCTTCATCTGACCACCACACTATCGATCCAAATCGAGCCAGTCATGAATTCTAACTCTGGTTCAAGACTCAAAGGAATCAAATCCTCGATCCTTCCTTGACCATTTTTGGACGAATATCTTTGGCGCACTCCACAAATTTATTTTGTTAAGACACTTTAGCAGCACAACCTATCAGTGTACGGAATGACAAGTGTATCGCCCCTTGTGCAGGTTATAAAGCCTCTTCTCTTATGCGCAGGCTCTCTTGTGCACATTGTTCTCTTTCACCAACGAATGCAGGTTTAAATCCTCCCTGCAGGCGTATCAATCCCTCTCTCCTCTACAACACAATGTGCTTCGCCATATATCATTGCAACCCATGAAATTCACGTTCTCTTGTGCACCATACAGCACTGACATGTTAAACTCGACCTTGCTAACAGATCCGGTGGTGGGCTAGGAACAAAATTCTTTCCACTACCCCAATCCACGAATTCATCAAAAACTTGAACAAACAAGATCGGGCGGTGCCAATCAACAATTCGATGAGCTTTAATGACTTGCACGATTGGATTATCAATTTGGTGTCCTCCAAAGGCCTGTTATCAACGAGGATCATGAGCTTCTACGCAGGTCACACAACTCCTCAAATTTGGTCATTCAATCCCGGTGCCCTTGGTGCATTCTATTTATTCAACAATGATCTTCATAATTTATGAGCAACAATTTTATTACACACTTTCCACGCCCTCAAACTCCCACGGCGCTAGACAAAGATCTCCACACGTGGATTCGATGAAAACACGAACAATCTACTGCAAATAGATAGCAACAAACCACTCTCAACAATCTACTCTACTCTCCTACGTTTCCATTTTCCTTCAATTTCCCTGGGCCCTCCTATGAGGGAGTCGGGCCCAGTCCTGCTCTGATACCAAGTTGAATTTTTATGTGAGATTTATGTTTTATTACAATGAAGAGTGTTCCATATATAGAGAACATATGGTGACCATCCATGAAAGGATTCGTCCCTTGGATAATAAATAAAGTTATTTATTATATATATTTATACCTTGTATTATAAATATCATGTCATATATATGTATATATATGGAAGAATGTCTTCCCAATGGTGTCCAAACATCAACAAGTTGATGTTTTTAAATTTTTAAAAATGGCTTTATTTTGTTTTTAATGTTCCAAAGTTGAACTTTGCAAAAACAAAGAAAAAAAATGAAGAACCTTCATGGAGGTCAAGGAAATTGTGGATGTAGCCATGAAGAGAAAGATCAATAAACTGGACTATTTGGTAGTCGTGAACATATTAGTCAAAACTAGTTGGCTTCAACTCAAACCGATCAATACACTATGGTTTGGGGATTTTCCATCTAGTTACAACCCCAAAGAGGTTTTCGACCATTTCTGCACTACATCGACCAGTTCAACACCAACCCAACCCACATACCCAAAAAAGACGAAAACTTCAAAAAATTAAAAATCGAATCCCAAAAAAGTAAACTCCCACCCAAACTCCTGTTACCCCTAAATTTGCACGAGGCATGTACTAATGAATTTTTTCACTACCCTTGTTATTTTCATTACAAAGAGCTTTGGATCGTTAGGGTGTTCACTTGGTTCTTTGGATTGTTGATGACATGGATGATGTTGTGCTAAAGGATTTGATGGTGTTTTGCTTGGTATTATTTGTTTTTCATAGAGAGATAGCATTACACATGATCATGTGATGTTCTAGTCTCCACTCGCCGGATGATTTGATATGAGGATATATGGATCTCTTGGTGGAATGCCCTAGCAGTTTCCGCGAACATTGCATTCATCATTTGAAATTGATCTACATATCTTCGTGCGAAGACACAACTCTCGAAGAATTGTCACAACTCCCGACGCATATTCACAACTCTTGAGGCAATGGTCACAACGCCCTAGGCACTTGAGGGCCCTTCTTCATGCACCTGGACTATCCATGTCATGCCACATCTTAGATATTGGAGTGCTTAGCTATCTCATACATTTGGAGGCACATGTCACACATTTTGATGAGGTCATCCTTCTCCTTGACAAGTTGGTGGGGTTCTTGAGGACTTGGCATCTGGGTTCATGTCATATTTTCACAGTGTTACTTGGATCCACTACTCATGCTTTATTGGTCCACACATGCCATTTTGGGGATTATTGTATACACATGTTGAGGCATATCATTGGATCAAAGGGACCAATCCCTTCTTTTCATGGAGATGGTTGAGTGTTATTCATGTTATCACAAGATTTGTACTTGTGCAAAGCCCTCCACAAGATCCCCAAATCTTGCATAACTATGGAAGAACCTACCACTATCACCTAAGTAGGGACTTCCCTCGTTTTAGTGATAGAAGAGGTCCACCACAAGGGAGGCTTCCATGGTGATCTCAAGGGATCAAATAGCAAGATATAGCCAAGCCTACCGCCCCCAATCTTGATCACATGTCAGTTAGGTCTAGGTCTAGGTCTAGGAAGGAAATGAGGAGTTGCAAAGTTGCAGAGTAATTGTTGTACATGTACGATACAATAAACAATTTTTGGCATATATTGACAATTACAAAGCTAGAGCATGCAATAATGACTTCTTTAGACACTAGACAAGTAAAATTGCTATGGCTATTGCAAATTACAGCAGTAAAAAATTATATGACAGCAATAAAAAGATTTGCAACAGCAGCAAGAGATAATGCTCAGAAATGTGGCAATTGATCATGAAAAGTAAGCATTAAACAATTAGATTATCATCCAATTGCTAGAGGTAATTCCTGAACAAGTTAGGCCACCTTTAGACCGGTGTATGCAACAATTTAATGTAGTTTTCAGTGGTCGTAGGAAACTTTTGTAACAGCAGCAAGAAATACTTGAAGTTTGCTATAGTTAGAGTTAGAAGACTGAGAGATTGAGAAGACTGATCTTAACAACTATTATAGCCACAATAATACTCATAGATTAGTATTGTTCGTCTTCTAGGGCCTATGGAGTCTCAAATGCATTAAATTTGAAGATTTATCTAGGGGAAACAAAAGAGGTAGAGTTTAAACCCTAAGGTGCAAGTAGGTTTGGGCCTTAAGTCTTAGATTTTGAGAAAGAAGGTACCTAGGGTGTGTTACCCCCCCCATGCCTAAGGGTAACTAGACGAGATCATGTCTCGTGGCCCGCAATGGAGACAATGATCCATCTTAACCACCAATGTGCATGCACTAAATGGAGTATCCAGGTTCAGAATTAAATGCCCTTGAGACAGTTGTTATTGCAGAATGTGTGAATTGATGCATCACAACTCCCAAACCACGTGCAACAATGTTGGAAATTTGTTTGTAATCTGTCAATTCTCCCAAAGATAAATGACAGTGCTTACCAGTAGTAAGATCGTGTACTGTTGGTGGTTGTTATTGTATTGATGAGCAGGGGATAGCACTATATCTGGCTATATGTCTATAGATGGAGGAGCACCCAGCAGATTGATTTTAGAAGAGCATAGTAAAGTTAGCCTTGCAAGTTGCTACTATATATAAGAGATTGGGTGAATTGGGAAGGTATGGAACTTTAAAACTCTCAGCAAATTCCTCTCGGAGATATGTTGAGTGTTGCCGCCTAATACTCACCTCGGGTCACGTGGAAGAAATTTTCAATCCATTGGGTGTGTCCTTGGGGGCAAGTCTCGAGTTGAGATACTGTCACTCAACACTCAACTCCTCTGTCTAGGCCAATTCCTAGCGAAGCCAAGGGGGTTGGTCCCTAAAAAAATAACTAAGGCTAAGTAAGCTAAGTACAAAAATGAACCTAGGAGTTTAAAGAAAGCAAGAGAAAATACAATTAAATCTACTCTAGCAGCATATAATGACAACAATGAAAATTGCTTATGCTATATGTATTAAGCAGATCAAATACTTCAATATGAATGATAACAACTAATAATAAGAAATTGAAAGTACTTGAAGTAAAATTTGATAAGCAATATGGAAATAAAATAGACCAATGGCAATAGTAAGATCGATGTTTGTTGAGAATGAAGGTGTATTGCGTGTGCTCTTGACAAATTTTATTATTAAGGTTTTTGCTTGGATTAGTGGGTTTATTTGTGCAAAGACCCATGTATGTAGTTGCAAAAAGGAAATCCAATCTAAGTGTTTGGCCCTTTAGAGGTTATCCCTCAATTGGGTACAAAGAACAATGTTGGAGGTCCAATGGGGAGAGAACCTAGATCTCAAAGTTTCCCCCTAACTTCACACACAAGTTTGATGTATTGTCCCAAGTGAACAATAACAACTATGGATTGTCCTATTAAACTAAATCCACACTGACTAGTCCCTGTTCTGATGGGTCCCCCAGGTCGAGTTGGGCTCGCAAGGGGTCAGAGCATACTAGGGGAAGCTGAGGCGATGGTTTATTTTCCAACTTTGAAATTGCAGAATTGAAATCTAAACTACTTTAATCTAGAAAATAAAACTACTCTAATGTTTTGCAGTGTTGTGATTATTTTTATGGTTTATTTTATCTTTTTAAATAGAAAAATAAAAAGCATATGGTAAGCACCATGAAAATGAGACAAAAGACAAGGTCCCCCCAGGGTAGGGGGATTAAGGTGGGCGTTGGGTAGCCCACTTATTTCTTTGAGGTTACAACTTTATTTTGGAAGTGTTTGTGGACATTTATTGATTGGAGACCAACCAACTTACAAAATTAGGAAGAAAAGACGTGAAGGTAGGAAATGAGGTGTCTTGGATGGTCCCAGAAGCTCCGGATCCACGAAAACTTGCCAACACCTCCTCCTATCTGTTCACTAAACCTTCAAAAATAGCAAGTAAAAGAACAACAAAGATGCCCAAAATGTCTTTGGACAACTTGCAAAAGATTGTTAGAATTGTACAAAAATTTGCTAAATGAAAAATGCCATAGTCTAAATGTTCTATGAAATGACTTTTTTCTGGCGATATTTTCCGAGGACATTTGCCCGAAATCCGGTGACAAATTGTTAGATCCGTAGATTTGAGTGATTATTTCTGTATAATCTGATTGCCCCGTGGGTTTTTCATCATGTTGAATCCATTTTGGAATTCATAAATGGATTTTAAACAACAAAAAATAGTGATTTCGTGCAAATTTATATCGTCGGATTCCAGGGAAAAAAGCCATTTCGTAGAACAGTTAGACAACGCCAATGAAATATATACAAAAACTAATAAACTACAACTAAAAGAGCAAGCTCCCTTAGTGTCTTTTCTTTGTTGTTCAGAACAACAAAGAATTAGCACTAAGATTGCCAAATATGAAGATTAAAGCTCTTGAAACTAAACTATCATTTAGTCCTTTAAATTTAATACCTTTTGTTATTGCACGGATTGTAGGTTGGACAAAGCCTGACCCAATCTACAAAGGTGGGACAACTATGGGAATACCTACCCATTGACACCTTAGATAGGTACTCCCCTAGCTTTAGTGAAGGAGAAATCCTACACAAGAGGGGAATCACGATGACCATAGGGGGATTGAGACGGAGGGTGGAGAGATAATGAAGGGAGCCCCTTAGGTCAATGATGGAAGAAGGATGGGAACTTGGAAATGAGTCTTGTGGATGGAAAATGGTTGCCAAAGACTTGAGTACTTGCACCAAAGTGTCAAACCTGCCCGAGACAAGACAAATAACCAAGATACAAGCTTAATAATCAAGTGGACAAGCAAGATCCACTTGGATCAAGCCCCCAACTACATAGGCTCTT
>ML790565.1:1031857-1061161 GCA_009831015.1 Picea engelmannii
AGGCACTAGTCTAGAAACTCTTGCTTGAGCTTGTTATGCCTTAAATTCTTTCAAACTATCTCTAAAGTGCAACCCTAACTAACCTAGCGTCTAACCCTAGCTAGTTTTTGAACTAACCTAAAGCTGATAACGTTTGGCCTTAACTAAACTTTTGCTTGGATAGAAAGGTGCGGCCTTGTCATCTCTTCATAGCCGTGGAATTGTTTTACCTTTTTGCTGGTTGAAATTGTCAAAACGCCAATCCTTGGCTAGCTAACCTGCAGACAACAAAAATTACATAGGTGACGTCACACCCTTTAGTTTTCTTGCTTATGATTGCAAACGTTGTGACACTTTTCACCTATCTTGATTGACATTGAGTCATTAATTGCATTTGTAAGCTGATTTGCTAAAACGTTCCACTCAATTGTCCTAATTTTGACCTAAACTTATGCTCGACGTCATACCTCTTGTAGCAATAGTATAGGTGACGCAGCAAACCTTACATGTGTGAGCTAATTTGAGATATCTATTGCATTGACATTTAATACAAGGACTTAATTGTGAACGTTGGATGCTTTTATCTCTATTGCTTTATTGAAGAAGTGATATAAACTATTTGTCTCTTTTAAGCCATCATTGACTTCGTCAATAATAGCATTGATATTTTGCTCATATATGTGTTAATGAATAGTCATTGATTTCATGAAGTACTAACCCACTGCAAGCATATTCTAGTTTTCTTTGTCTTGTCTCGCAAACAGGTGCATCATCAGTGGATTTCTCTCCTTGACTATCTCATTTGGGCAGCAATCTGTGAGAGGGAACTTCTTTGACTTGGTCCATTACCCTTTAGCGCTTCATTAACCCAGATTGCTTAGGGACGTCTCCCTTGGACTAGCCCTCCTAAATAGAAAGAGCTCCCCATCAAGGTGACAGTGGGTGGGGAAGCTCCTGTTACGCCGGTTTCAAACCTTGACTCAAGCTCCTTAGACCTTTCCTACAAACCGTGCGATAACAGTCCCATTTTTCTCCACAGCGTTTACATTTGCCTTCTCTTATTCTTTGGGTGTCCAAACTTCTTCTTTTGTCTTCTCGTAGGTTGGGTGGTATATATTTGTCAGTTTCTGTGTTTACAGTCTGGGGTATGTTCCTTCTTGAATAAAACTTGTCGAATCTTGATTGGCCTTCTAGTTTCTCTTCTGCTGCTTTTGCCTTGCGTCTTGCTATTTCAACAGTTGTAACCTCATGCAATTTTAACTCATCTTTGATATGTGGCTTGAGACCACCTATGTAAGACTGGAGTAATTGATTATCAGATAATCCAAACACTCGGGTGGCAAGGGGTTCCCATTGGTGCGTAAATTCATCTAAGCTGCCTTTTTGCTATAACCTAGTGAGTTTTGAGAAAAATTCTTGTTCAGAAATGCCCTGGAATCTTTTAAAAAAATCATTTTTGAAGGAGTTCCAAGTGTATGACTGGATTTTTCCTTTCCACCACAGGTACCAATTATATGTGGTGCCTTCGAGGTACATGGATGCATATTTAACCTTTTCTTCGTCAGTTGCAATATTATATATATGGAAATATTCTTCAATTTTGTTAAACCAAGCTACACATTGGTTATCGCCTCCATTGTATTTTGAGAGTTCAATTTTGGCTTTGGGAGGATAAATCATTAAGGGTTGATATTGGGATACAGGTTGGGAATTTGAATTGTAGGGAGGTGGTGGCAACGGTGGTGGGGATGTGTTAGATGTGCTTGAGTCACTTGGTTGTGGTTGGGTGGCTCGTTTTGGGTGGCTCGTTGGTGTCCTTGGCCTTTTATTAAGTTTAAAAGCTCATTATGCTTTTCTTCCTGATGTTGTGTTATCACAACCAGGATTTGTTGCAAATCGTCTCATTTAAAGTTTCCCAAACCTCGTTGTAGGTTAACCACGAGTTCTTGAAAAATATCATCTTTAAGGTCTTGTTTTAAATTATCTATGCCTTGTCGCAATTCGATTCTGACTTCTGCTGAAATTTTTTCTTTAATATTATGGGTCAATTCTTGTTTGAGTGCCTCATTGTTGATCTTTACTTCTTCTCTCAACTCCTCGTTAGTTTTTTGTATTGGCTTTTCGAGTAATTGTCAGGCATGTTTACATTCTTGGTCTATTTTTTCGATTTGGTTTTTTAATTCTGACATCTTTTTGGTATTTGGGGGTGAATATTTCTCCGCAATTTTAACTGTGTTAGGATTCCCTTAAATAATTAATCTCTTAATATAGAGTTAAAGTTTTTAATAACTTAATATGATTGACTTTTATATTAAAAAAAAAAATTAAAAATTCATAATTTAAAAAAAAAAAAAAATTATATAGAGGTGGACTTTTTTGGATGAAATCGTATGATCGAATGAATGATCGGCGGGGACAAGGGGGGACAGAGATGACCGAGCAGTGTGGACGTGTGCAGGGTTGTCGAGGGCTACCGATAGGGAAGGACAAGGGAACAAGGTAGCGGACAGAGCAGGGGATGGCAGGGAAAGACACGGTCTGTGGTTGGTCTGTTGTGGGTCGGCGAGAGTCATGTCGGAACGAACCTGAGGGTATCAGGGTTGTGTCGAGGGACCGGTGGGAGGTCTGCAGTGTATGGCACACGAATGTGTGGGGTCTGCGAAGTGTGGGGGGCGGAGATAATGGGAACAGGGATAAGGGAACCAGAGTGTGGTTGGGGCGGACGGAATGTGTGGTGGCATGGAAGTGTGGTCAGGGTGGCGAACGAGTGTCTGCGGTGGCTGCAGAGGTTACAGGGTGGTTTTGTGGGTGTTGTTGGGTAGTGTGGTCAGGGGAAACAGGACGAGGGAGTGTGGTCGGGGGGGAGTCAAGGCAAGGTTTAGTCGCGAGTAGAGGCTGCGGTAAGGGAAAAAATGCGAGCCACGGAACATGTGTGGATCATGGAGGGGAGGATGTAGTGAATGATGGAGGTTGTGGATGTGTAGCGAAACATGTACAAACCTCGCTCTGATACCAATGTAACAAAAAGGCTTGTTATTTAATTTGGAGACGAGTATTTCTGTATTGATGAATGAATGAATAAATAAAATAATAGATGATGATTACAAATGAGAATGAGGGCATGCTTATATAACCACGTAGGGATGCCCATAACCAATAGTCATGTTTTTTCATTATTAATAATTATTATTTATTAATTATCATTTAATTATTATATTATTAATATACCTTATTTTATATGTATTTTTATGTTCATAATAGTGTGTGAGACTCCCAAGGCCATGTGTCATCGTCTCATGGTGTAGTCATGAAAAAAGGTGCATCTCCACATCCATGGTCATGTCATATCAATGGTACCCCAAGTGGTCATCAAGCCCCATCATCACCAAACCCTAAAATGTGATGTCATCATAAATGGAGGGCTAACATCTAGCGTGTAGGGCATTACGTCCAAGGTGGAGAGGGGTGTATATCGTCTCTACAAGGTATCCAACTATCCACTGGTGCAATGTCCTCAATCTAATGAGCAATAATCCATGGGGTACACTGCCCAACATGTGGGCTTTCAGCCCATCTATGTGCCACCATGACCAAATCTGTCAAAAATCAAGTCCACCTATCCATCGTCCAAGGTCCTCAAGATGTGAGAGCTATTGTTTGAATGTGTCAAGTCACTGGGTCGCTCACTACTTTGCATCATAGGTGTCGTATCCTGCAATAAAGGCACAACATCCTGGATGAAATCCCGGGGCATCCTTCAAAGAACCATGTCAGGGGCATCCAAATCAAAATAGAATATGAAATCAAGTAAACCAATGTTCATAAGATATCCAAGTCCTTAAATCATGCAAAGTAAGGTGTTACTTAAGATATAAGCCACATGAACAATTCACTTCAATGTCCCTTTCAAAAATCACATCAACACACGATTTTATGTAAGTTGGCAAGTTTGAATATGGGAGGGCCTTCATCGGACCCTATTAGGTGTGTCAAACAAAACAATGAAAGTAAAGACCCAAGTAGAGGGATATGTCCCAAGGGAAACAATGAAAGCAAAGAACCCTTCACGAGTAAATGTGATAGTGGTATGTGTTGGGCTTATTTCATGGCTTATGGTGTCATTGAGTCCATTTTTATGAGCGCCTTTGTGGAGGTGTGCTTGCTCTTGAGTTACCACTTTCTAAGCGATATGTTTTTCTAAACACCTTTATCTGCCCTTTTATTTTTCCTCTTATCACATTTGCAAGTCCCCTTTATAAGGTTTCAAGCTATAGCATCACTACTTGGGATTGGGGAGAATGCAAAAAGGGTAGAGCTTAAGTTTGGATTGGTTTTTTAGAGTCATTTGCTATCATTCAGTTCTTTCTTTAGCATCATTCTTTTATTCTTTTAGCGGCAACTACAATCAACCTCTGGGCCTTCAACCCCTCTTCTCATGAGACAATGAACCATGACACATTACCAAAGTTTAGTACACTGCGACATGCTCCAGGATGGCAAGCATTAAGTATGGCGAGGAACAGAACATTACCTTTGTGACGCCCCCCCAGTAGTACCCCTTTTCCCTAGGGGGTGACAACACAAGACTGGGGCACATATGTTGGCGACCAAGGTGAAACAAGGAAACAAACATAACTTCTTCAGCTAGTGATCCATTATCCAACTTCAACCAATGATCCTCATCCACATGCCTAGTAAATTAAGCACAACACTTTGCATGAAAGAAGGACTAACATACCTCATGGTGACACTGGCTTACCATGTCCCATACACTGAGTTGACTAGATGTGATGAGCTTGGCTGATTTGAAGTAGAAGAGGCTGAGGGGGGTTGTTGGGCTGCTATCTGTGGACATGTTATTCATCATCATGGTCAGGATCAATGTCTCCATTGTGAGCCACAAGACATGATCTCCTCTAGTTACCCCTACGCATGGGGGGTAACAATTCACATAGGTTGTCAGTGAATTTTGAAGGTATGTGTAACAATTTCCAATCCTCTTTTTTTTCAAATTTGTGATAGGTTTTACAATGCCTATTGGTTTTCCCCCATTTTGTTGAGTATTAGCGGACTGTGTGAGATATACTTTGTATATGTAGAATGTAAATTTGTTTTTTTACGCAAAATAATTGTATTTTGATTCTTAACAGGTGATTTTTATTTTTTTCAATTTTTTTGTGCCCTAGGTTTGATCATTACTTTGAAGATTGAAAATGTCGAGAAAATTGGATGTTATGTGGGACTATGGTGAACCCAAGGGGGGGGTTTAATAAACAAAGGTTGAATTGCAAGTTGTGTGGGAAGAATACAAGGGGGGGAATCAACCGGCTAAAATACCACCTTGCACAAATTTTGGGACATGAAGTAGGTGTTTGTCCAGATGCAACCCCTGAAATCATTCATATTGTCGACAAAGCACTTGATGCTATGGGTATAGCCAGAGAACATAGGGAAGATATGAAAGCTCTATTTGGAAGTGGAGGAGGTGGAAGATCCAAGCAGGAAGAAGTGACATTGTTTCTTCGGCCTCAGCCACCTCACCTTCCACAATGCCCTCATCATTTTTTCTTCCTAGAACCACACCTAGTGCGCAACCTTCTATCAAGTCAATTGTAAAAATAAAGGAGAAGCAAGAGGCTGGTAAGTTTGTGGGTAAGTGTTTCTTATGGAGTTACATTCCTTTTAACATTGCCAAGAACAACCCATTCTATCAGCCTATGTTTGATGCAGTTGCTATTGTTGGCTAAGGGTACAAGGCCCCTACCTTTAAGGAGTTGAGAGAGCCTATCCTTCAAAATGAAAAGGTCGATTGCACTAGTAGATTTGGGGAGCTTAAGGCATCATGGGAAATCACTAGATGTACCATGATGCCAGATGATTGGATGGACCAGAAGGGCAAGACACTTCTAAACTTCTTGGTTAATTGTCTCAGGGGGACAATGTTTATTAAATTTGTTGACGCATCTGCACATGTTAAAGATGCATTATTATTATCTGAGTTGTTGGACAGGTTCATTCGAGAGGTGGGTCCACAAAATGTTGTCCAAGTAATAACAAACAACGTTGCTAACTGTGTTGCTTCAGGTAGGTTGCTTATGCAAGGGTATACTACCTTGTTTTGGACTTCTTGTGTTGCACATTCTATAGATTTGATTTTAAAGGATATGGGAAAAATTCCTTATATCAAGGATTTTATTGAATCAACTAGAAGCATCACAAAATTTGTATATAATCATGCATGTGTGTTTGGCTTGATGAGAAGATTCACAAATAACAAGGAGTTGGTGCATCCTGCAATCACGTGCTTTAGCACTAGCCTCATATCTCTCTGACCTCTCTTTTTCAAGCCTGCTCTGATACCATGTTGATTTCTTTTTGTTTTTCCAACAGTTAAAGTATTATATTATTTTATTATTATTTAATATGCAAAAGGATCACAACTGAAAGATAGATATCCACAGAACAATAAGATATATCCTCAAGGAAACCCTCAAGGGGGAGAAAACCCTGCAAACTTTCCTTAGTATAGATTCCTCCAACATGTACAATGTCATACAATGCTCTTTCATGAAATCAAGACCGAAGAGACCCAGACACGAACCAAGAATAGCTTCCTAGATAAGTGTGTACTACTCTCTTGTACTTATATTCAATGAGTGATAAAAATGACTCGATACAACTTCTATTTATACTCTAAAAGACCTAAAAGATATGACTTATCAATAAACCCTTTCACAATTACACTTAGGAATAACCAATACAATTACATGTAGGAATAACTTCCGAAATTACATAAAATCTCAACAATTACAGTCTGAGGTTGCTCGAACAAATCAAAAGGTTAAAAGATGTAAAGACCCCAGAAAATCAAAACCTTGGAAATAAAATTGACAAGTCAAAGACTAATGAAGAACTTGTATGCCTAGAGGTTCATAATCAAAGCTTACTCACACAAATTAAGAAGCTAAAAATGATAAGAAGTCGCTTAAAAGCAAGTTAGGACAATTTACCAAGAAAGAAGCATCAATTAATAAAGAAACAATGATCGAACAGAAGCTGCACATCCAATTGAACTAAACATATTTTCAGATGCCACGCAAATAATGGAAATTCCAAGTGTCTCTACCAATAAACTTTTAAGGACCAACAAAGCAACACAAGTATCCAAAGAAGACTTACTTCTAAAAGTGAAACAAGAAAGCACTACAAATATGGTAAGTAAATTTCATGTTAAAAGGATGCCTTACCGACATCCTAATCACAAGATTCGATACCTTAACCAATCAGTGTATCAACATCGCTCTAAACAAAAACAATTGACCTATATTTTGAAGAATGTAGATGTCAATACAATTGAGTCTAGTAATAAAAATTCATCTTGGAAATCCTATAAGCATAATGTTCCACAAAGGATGGAATCGGGGTGGTCAGACCCTCTTACAGTTTGACAATTTTGCTAGACATCATCTTGTATCGTCAACCACAACAGCTACAAGAACAGAGAACCAAGAGACCGCATTAAAGGCCAAAACAAGAGTTAAGTTTTTCCATAAATATGCTTTGAGGACAAGGCATTTCTAAAGAGGAAGGCAATGGTAATGGACATACATACATACATATATAGTGAATAAGATATGAATGAATGATATGATGACAATGATCTACATAATGTTATATACACACATTGATGGGTCACGACGTTGATGGAACACATCCTTTCATTAGTTCATGTGTCACTTCATTAATCAATAATGAAGTGACACATGACCTNTAAACTATGATTATTGAAGTGACACGTGACCTAACAAAAGGACATGTCCCATCATCCTCATCAATATGTATACGTCTTAGTTTTTAACCCTGGGTCGAGTCGATATCAGACTGCCCAACCGACCGAGCAAATGACTGGTCGAGTCAAACCGGCGTTCAACTCGACTCGGTGACCGATTTGGTATCGAACTAGCCGAGTCGAAGCCGATTCGATACCAAACTAGTCGAACCAACTGGTCCGTGCTTGCTCGAACGGTTTGATTCCGGACCCACCAACGCACTAAAAACCTGAAAAATCTGACTTTTTTAAATTAAAAAAATTAAAACCTAATATATAACCCTACACACATTAACTATAAATACACACCCCCCCTTAATGCCCCTTAGCTATCCTATTCCAAGACTGCCATACAATCTCTAAATTTGACTTAATGCCCCTTAGTTATCCTATTTGACTTAATGCCCCTTAGCTATCCTATTCTAAGGCTGCCATACAGTCTTTAAATTAACCCTAATCTATGCTTAGCCCATCTAATATCAAATTATACAGCCCCTAAACTACCCCTAATCTATGCTTAGCCCATCTAACACCAAATTGGGAACTCAGAACTTGATTTCTTTACTGCTGGACAGAACATTGACATTGTTCTTTCAGCTAGAACTCTCAATACCAACATGCTTTACTCGAAGTTGGAACTGTTGGTACAGGTGCAGGTGCAAGCATACAGTCAATTCACTGCCATCTTCATTCCCATCATATGTATGAGGTCACTATCCATGCTAGGAACAGTACTATAATTAGTTGGGCCTGTTGACAGAAGTTTGCATATTATTGGGATTGCATTACACAATTGGACCATGGTAAATGTTAATAATGACTATGGACCCACCTTTTGTACCAAAACTTTAAAGGGATGTTTTTCATTTCACATTTTAGTCAATAAGAATGCAATGGTTAGTTTACTAGGAGATATATATTCTAACAAATGCTAAAGCATATATTATGCAAATTGACAACTCTGCACTTATCGAAACAAAGTCAGTGGCCAAGTTTGAAAAAAAAATCAAACTTGGAGTAGTCTTGATCTTCCACTTTCCTAGAAAGTGACGATTGTTGATTGAGTTCTAGCAGCATGGCACATTATTACTCATCTTGTTTGTTCCCCTCTCAAGTGGCTTATAAAAGTGTTCCTCTTGTCTATTCCCCTCTCATGTTGATCAATGATATGTAGTAGATTAGTAGATTGTAGTTGTTGCATGTATTATGGACTGTAGAGGCCATTTAGAGCGCCACTGATTATGTATTTTGTTGTTGATATGTATTGCACTCAGTGCCATTTTGATATATACACCCTTACATGGTATATAAATGAGCAAACTTTGCATATTTTGTCTCCAATGATTTGGAATCATGGTTTGAAAGCTTTTAAATAAAAAAGAGATTAAAATTTAATTATTTAATGTATTTTTATTGAACCAAGTCATTGGAATCAAACTAGTCTGAGTCAATCCAAGTCCAAGTTGATGTCTGAGTTGATAGGTGACCGAGTTGATGTCCGGTTCCGGTTTTAAAAACTATGGTATACATGCCGTCATGTAGATCATTGTAATCATATCATGCATTCATATCTTATTCACTATTTTATATATATTTTTCCTTTATGGATTTCTATTTATTGTCCTTCCTATGTTGGATTTTTCTATAGTAAATGACCTTTGCTCATTTCAAAATCATTGTACTCTGAACAAATCTGTGACACTTGGTGATCATCTCCCTACATGCTTCTTGCATTGCTTTGTCATTTCATGGAAAAATTGCCTCGAAACAGGGTATTTCATCAAATCAACGACCTCAGGCATTTCTAAAGGGATGTGATTGAAGAGACAAACAAGTTATATGAAATGTCTGATCAATGAACATAACTCCTAAGGCCATTTGGACTAGTGCCTTTATGATTGTTATCGCACAATTTGTACTTGCCCAAAAGCCAAAGACAAGTGAACAGTAAATTGGCGTAACATGAGGTTGTCCCATCACTATCACATAAATAAGACACATTTTTCTCTTTAGGGGTGAAAGCCCAGGGGAGACATCCCCAGTGACCTGGGGGTTTGAGATGGCAAAGGTAATAATATCAAGAAAAGTTATTCCCCTCTCTCAAGTCACATTGATCAAAAAGTCCCAAAAGGTTTAATAATATGAAGCAAAGATATGCTTAAGTGTACCTGCCCAGAACAAGACAACAAAAAAACACTATTTGTAAGTAACAATTGATAGTAGTGCTTCGTAAAACCTTGGACTTTCAATAAAAGCAATGAGTTGATATAAGATGAAGCAAACAGAAATTTAAAACAGCAATGTATATATGATGATAGCTTCACAATTTATGCCTTAAACAAGCTTCAAAATGACCCAAAATGGTAACCTAAAATTAGCAATATGCTAGCTCTTGTCAGAAGCTAAGAAGGCAGTGTAATAATCAACTTTAACACTTGCTTTTAGGAGCTTTTACTGTTGTAATATATGGCTGTAGCTTACTTTTGTAACAGCAGCAAGAATGTTAGTAAGTTAGTCTAATCTAGGGTTAGGAATGGTTAGCAAAGAGCTTGAGGTAGAAAGTTTAAGGATTGTTTTCATCAATCAACCAAGTATAAGGTATAAACCAGTGTCTTTAGGGTTAATGGAGTCACTTTTTGCAGCAGCAATCTTGAAGAAAACAAATGATAATGTGTGAACTAAAGACAAGAGAGAGAATGGTTGAGGTGTTGGTAACCCAAGGCCTCAATCACTAAACCCTAGAAGGAAAACGACTACTAGGAAGTAGGTAACCCTAGGCCCTAGCGGTTTTCCTTCTTTAGCTGAAGCTTGACATAAATAAAAGCCTGATGAAGAAATGGTATTAGAGTGCTACAAAGGTAGGGCTCTAACACATGCTTCAATGGATATGTCTTCTTGCAAAATCTAGTAGGTGGATAGCTATTGAGATAAGGACAATAACATATGCTTAATCTCCTAGGGTTTTACACTAGCAATTTCATGATCTTAGTAAATGCGAAGTAAAATATACCATAACCATTCAAAGAAAGAATAATTGCAGATTTTCACTTACATTCACCAATAATAATCTAGCAATATGCCCTAGTTGAAGACTTTCCACCAAGAAAATGTCAAAATACACCAAAAGAAGCCTCCTCCAAGAGTTGTGCACCACTTAATTTCATCCAATAAGCCTTAAAGAAGCCGAATTTCAGACCTCACTTGTGTGAGTGAAAGATGATGAAAAAATACAAGGGATTATTCCCTTATTTATGCAATTCAAATGACCTTTAATTACAAATTAGGTCAAAAAAGGTCGACATGGCCAATTACATCAAATATATAGTTTTTTACATAAAATTGACAAAATAAACCCTAAAATGTGCAAAAGGGGTGACATCATGCCCTTCTAGGGTGATGTTGGGCCTCCTAAGTGAAACGTTGGCCTCCAGCAACAAAAAGTTAAGCCCTCCAAGGCCTCCGGATCATGCCACATGTGCCACTTGGCACAAAACTACCTCCATCATGTCCATCTAACGTTGGGTGACGTCAAGGGTCACAAGGGTGACGTCATGGGCCTTCCAAGGCCAACGTTTAGGGGTAAAGGCAAGACCCCCCCGGGTCCAGGCCTGCCAAGGTGTCTCTGGTGGAACGTCCTCTTCTCTCTCCGGTGCAAGCCTCTGGTATATGTCTGCCCCTGGCTGGGGTCTCAGCATCCATCTAGTGGGATTTTATCCCTATGGAGGTCCAAGCTAATCATCTCCCCATATGTACATGTTCGTCGGGCGTGGTCCTGCAGCAACAACAAGTACGCCCTCCATGGGGTCATAAGTCACAGGGATCATAGCAATGTCAAGCACATCTAATAATCAAGTTACCCAAACACGTGCATAAAACCCTCCTTTTCCCAGACAAGTGCTCAAAGATGTTATGCTATTCTACAAGCCAGGTTTGGAGAGGGTTTCAGGACGTCCTATTGGGCTAATTCTCCTTAGGTGTGGGATGTTTCCAGATGAAGACCAATATAGGTCATGTAAGTGCATGAGATGGTATGGGGATGTTTGGGCAAGGGGTGCAGTCATAACAGGGAAATGTAGGTCTTACCTGTGGGTGCCTCTGAAGAGGGTGAGTTGCACCTTGTCATGGATGCAATTGTTTCCTAGCCCATTCAATGCCTTTTTTACTTTTTATCTTATTGATTTTTCTTTCAAGAGAATAGTTGGGGGCACTGCCCTAGCATGGTGACCAATGGTGACAGCGTTACCCACAAGCATTTCACGGAGATGGGAAGGTTGGCTCGTGATGAGACCCCCTTTCTCTTGGCTATGCCACCAAGAGCCACTACCATGGCATGGTGACCAGATGAATAGTAGTGTCATAACCCTACATGCCCATGGACCTAATAGGTTGGCTCGTGATGAGACCCCCTATCCACCAACTAGGTCTTGAGTTTATCTTTTTTATGGGTCCCCCCTTTTTCTTGCTGAGAAACCTTTTATTGCTTTCTCGAGGATACCTGGGCGAAGCATCTCAAGGTTTGATCTTTGGCTTTTAACTTTTGCCAGCTACTTTTACCCCCTGGGCCTTTAGCCCATTCTTCCCACAAGGCAAGGTACAACCCTTACTAGCTTGGCAAACCCAATGCCCAAACCAATGTCAGGGATAGATGAGAGGGAAGATGATGAAAAGTGATAAGTATGGTAGGAATGGACGATGACCTTTCATAAACCCGCCCGATGGCAACTCACTCCTAAGGGAACCAACTTGCTCGGGCATTTTGTCATCTCCCCAAGTATGGACAAGTCAAAAGGCATAAAGTCCAAGCACACGTCATGAAACGAAAGAGAATTAAATGCACATATTCAAATGTTTTGAGAATCAGAGTGACACATACCATGATACCCGGACTCATCACCTCATGGAGCAAGACCCACTACTACTTCAGAACCAGGCCAATGGGATGGATGTTGCTGCTGACAAAATGGAAGGCACTGAAGAATAAGGATGGGCCCTCCAGGGCCAGGTTCAAGTCAATATGGCTCTCGGTACTCCATGTCTAGGACCTGTGGGCCTCAAGACATAATCTCCTTAGTTATCCCTAGGATAGGGGATAACAATGATGTCTCACAGAAAACAAATAGAATACTACACAAATAGAAGCCAATAACAAAAAGGAATTGTTCTATTAGTTTTGATACAGTAGGTTTTGCCTCACAGTGATTACTGTTTCAATTGCAACAGAGTCATGACACAACTCCACCCTGTTAGAAGGATATCCCCATGCAGTAAACTAGTATCAAACTGTGCTCAAGTGGATGGTCTTTATTGCATGGCTCAGGTTACCCGTTTATCACAAGAAAGGTAGCTAAAATGATTGAGAACTTCAAGAGTCTTATGACCAGTTCTTAAATTTTGAAATTCATCAGTAGTTTTTTGTTGACATCAAATCTTGTATTATAGTAGTTCTGCTTTCCATTTGTATAGTCTAAGCATCTTTCTCCCATGTATGAAAGCAGACTCCAAGTAGACTATTCTGACCATTCAATTCTGATGATCACAATATCATTACACCAGTATTCTATTGTCATAATGGCTACTGGATCTATACATTCTCAAAAGCACACTCATTCACTTCCCAGATAATATTGTCAACTGAACATCTCCCACAACTTATAGTCCTTTCTCCTTACAGGTTACTATATGAGACCTGAGAAGCAGGATTACTGTTATCCAGGAAAATCACAATATTAAGTAATCATGATATTTATGTCACTGCAGATCTTAAAAGCCAAAAAGCAGCCAAAACAAACAAGAACATTTATCTCATAGGGATATCAAAAGAAGATTGAGCTTCATAAATCTATCAACTTTGTCCACGTGTTCACAAAACCAACAAACTCACCCTGAACTTTGGGCATGTAGAAGGCGAGCTTGCTCCTCTCTACTACTTTCATCAATAGACCACCAGCCCAAAAGCCTGCAGCCATAACAGGAACATTAAGCTTTGAGATCAACATTGATTAAACTGTAGTTTCAAGTAACATCATCATATCAAGCCTTTGTCTGGGAGCAACAGAATGAAATGGAAATGAGATCCTACAAAACATTTCTTGCAAAGTGCAAGCCAGTCTTTACCTGGACCCACGATGTAAAAATCCAAAGCAAACATGGCCCTTTGCAAACGCCCTGAAGAACCATCCTTCACTATTCTCACTGCGTAGCAAAAGTATTATTTTTTCTACAAGGCGTAAAAGGGCTAATAGCACTGCAACACCTTGAATGAGAAAAAGTGGAGCAAAAATTACTGGCACTGGAATATATCGAGCAAGCTTTGGCGTCCCCTGAGAATTAGAAAATAAAAGCCATGAAAACCTTAAAGGAAGACTGGCTTGTAAAGTCTCTTGTTATTATCATAAAAATAACTATTGTAAGCCAATATGACCGCCAAAACCTACAATGACTCTACCAGACAACCATATCATTTTATTGAATGTCCCCGAACTGTTCTTTACTTGTCATTTAGAACAGATAATTGAAGACTAATTCACACCTCTAATCGCATGCAAAGAAGTATCTGGAATGCAACCACGGGAACCTTCATAACATGTCCTCCAATATCCTGCAACCCACACATGCCCTCCTGATAGTGGTCTTCTTCAAAAGAAGACTGTCTGTTTATTGAGGATGTGCTTGCTCCTATGAATTGATGTTCTTGATGAATAGAAGGATTGGACCACTTTGTACAAACAAGAAACGCAAAGCATTCTGCAATTCTATGATACATAAACAAAAGAAACAACATAAATGCTAACATTTAGGAAACTGCTTGAAGTGTCATCATTTCCATCTCAGTAAAGGCAAAGATACTTCAAGAAAGCTTACCCAAAGTTTACAAATAAATCCCACCAACCCAATGCACTGACATCACCTGCAATGAATTATAAATAGAATAAGTACAAACAGCACCACAATAAGCATGTCTGTACTTTGTTTTCACACAAGAGGAGGAACTTTAATTGTTCCAAAACAATATAACTTTAATCATCCAAAACAATAATCAAAAAAATATATAGGTTCCTTGCCAGATAAGTAGCAACATATTGTCTAGAGAATGAAGGAACCCTGGCATTATTAAACCAAAGTTATTGGACATAGTTCCACAGCACAATGATAAAAGAAAGAAAAGTACCAGTATAAACGTGTGCTCAGAGAGTTTGTATTATGTATAAATGCAGGCATCAGCTAGAAGTCATTGTGTAAATACAACATGGGCATCTTCAACTGCCAGCACTTGTGTGAACGGCTCTACCTTGCCAAAATCACACTTTACTTATGTCATCTTGTCTTGTCAAATAGCTGGACCTTGACTGTAACTATTTTGGTATGAGCAGTTAGGTTCATCCAGTCTTATTTGTAGAAACTATTTTGGTATGAGCAGTTAGGTTCATCCACCCTTCTTTGTATCTTTTTCATGCAAGTACGATTTGGAGGAAAACACACACCTTTGTGTGAATAACTAGGCTTACACTTTTTTTTTTCTAGTCTGCTTTTGCAAAAGCAAGAACTGATTTGAGAGTCACATCAAGTTATCCTTTCACAATTAACAATCAGATGTTTTGAAATAAAACCTACTGTTAATCCCAAAATAATGACTCCTAAAAGTATGTGACCTTTTGCGAGCCTAATCGAAGCCTAGCTTTATTTGTTCACAACGCAGTTATCCACAAGCAAGAGACCTTGCGACACCTCTTCAGTGCAAATTCCATTAGGCTCATTACCTCTTTTTTTCCAACCTATCTCAATGGGTGGAGGCGCCAAGCGCTAGGAAGACTCCCCCGTCCTTGAGTTGGATGGTGGATAGATCTATGAGACATTGGATTTCCTCTCACATGACTAGTAAACATGTCACCTCTATAAGACCTCAAAGCCAAAACCACTCACTGCGAAGCATTGCCCCCCATGTTCATTTGAGCGGTCATACCTCCATCATAAGATTCTTCCCCTCACCTCATATGTAAGGAGAGACAAATCATTTCTCGCTCCAGAGCTCCTCCAAGGATCGTACAACCAAGCTCCCTTAGCCTCGAGCACTATTCAAACAACATCATCAAGCTTTGCAACAATTTCTTCACAGTGATAGATGACACAAAGATGACTCTTCTCCCTCTTCTGCCTCTACTTTTATTTTCATTTTTCTTGCTTATGTTCACCTATTACCTCATCTCTTAGAGTTTTACACTTGTTCTATTGCCTAGCTCATGCTCTTCTCTTTCTTTGATTGTCATTTATATCTCTTTTATTTTGATAACATTTTAGCATCTAGGAGTGTTATAGATGCTCCCCCAGTTTAGTGGCCACTAATTGTACTCTCTAGTCCCATTGACATATACTTGGTCATTTGTGAACAATAATAAACTTATCATATCTTATCTTATCTATTGTAAGAACCTTTAGCAAATTCATTTGATCCACACTTATAAGCTACATCATCTAGTTCATGTTCATGTTCGAATTCAATGATAAAGGATTTAAGAAACAATTCGGCAGTGCAAAAAGATTTGAAAATTCTCAATTAAGTTTTACAAAATATATAATTCAAAATTTTCCAATATAAAATAAAATTCCATGCCCGCATTAAACATATATGATAAAATTATAGTTTATCAGATTATGTTTCAAGTTTGTATTTTGTTGTTTCTTATTTAATTTCCCTTTATAACACAAACATATTGATACATCCCAAGTCGACATGGTAGTAGTTGTTAGCATATTTATTTGTTATGGTAGTGGAGTATTTACTTCAGTTAATTAAGCTGTCTTTTAATTATTTAATACTATTAATCGCTGGAAGTGTAGACATGGTCAACCTTGATCAACTGTTTGAAGCTACGAAGACTTGGTAAATCTTGATATTATTTATTCTCTTCTATAAAATATGAAAGATCAAGCAAAACACAAAGATGTGTTTTTTAGTTGGGTAAATTTTGGTGTTAATTTCATTCTTCAAATGATCCATTCTGGAAGGATTGCATCACATATTCAAATTTCACTGAATTTATTTGGCAAATAAATTTGAACTTAATTCAATTCAAATCACATTGAATCGAATTTATTTGCCAAACTGCATAATGTAATTTATTCATTTTGTCATGATGTTCATCGAATTTTGAATGCTTTCAATAAATACAATGAACATGTTCAATAAGCATATAACATAGAGTAGGTATACCTATGTAGATAAATTACATCTTGTTTCATCTAATTATATCATATTTTTCCTTTCCTATAAGTATATGGATTGAATATGGATGTATGTGTGAGTTGAAGAGAGCACTCTCACCTATTGCTCTGAAAATTATAAAATAAATATTCCGCTTTCAGGATGTGCTAATGGCGTTGCTTTCTCAGGGAGAAGCCCCCCAATCCACCTTCGTATAAAGGGGTTGTTGCAAGCCCTGTAATGTCCCCACTTTGGGACATCATCACAGTGCAGAGGTTCATGATGACCAGAGTAGCCAGATGGATGTTATAGAGAGTACAGGGGTTATTGAGAAGCATTGTGGGGTCAAGCTCGCATTACTCATCATATTCCATCATTATGAGCCATTCTGCACAGGTTGGCTTTGGTTTCGTTGCATTCTGACGATTTCCATGATTTTGACTATTTTGAGCTATAAGTCAATTGAATTCACTGAAGAGGTCATTTTGGGCACATTACTTGGAGGAACCTCTCAGTGTAATAGCTCATTGGAATCAGGAGAAGCAACACTACAGGATGGGATGGTGAGAAGTGACTTTCAGTGGCCAAGGAAGTCACAAGGAGAGATAAGGTGTTTTTCAAAGGTAAAAAGGTTAATTATTTAATTAAAGTGATTTAATTAATTAATTAAATATTAATAAAATGAAACTCACTTTGGAGGGACAAGGAGAGCAAAAAGTATAAAGGAAAGGCAAGGGTCTCTTCTCATTCATTCATGTATGTTTATCTTTTGGATTTCTGGCTTCTAGATAGAGGGCCCATCTCTTGGGGGTTTTGAGGGTTTTGACTTAACAAACCCTAGAGGACGATTCGGTGGTGAAAGATTCCACCTAGCTTGTCCCAAGCTTGGCCTCGAAGATGCAATACTCTCCCATACCATTCTAGCTCGGTTCTACATCAGTGCAGGAGGGTTCTACACAGCCACAGGCATAGGAAGAGAAGGAGGGTGCACCATTGGGGGTTTCCAGCAAGGAGGGCGCACCATCTTTGGAGAGAGATTCGTTGTAGGAGATTGGCAGGGATTTTGGAGATTCTATCACTTGGGTTTTCATTGCAGGGCCTTGGACATCAAATCTAGTCCATTCATGAGGAGTTTCAAGTGCTATTTGATTTATTAGATGCATGGGACGAATTGGAGGAGAGGAGCAAACTTCAGAAATTGGTTGCAGTCATTTGATAGCTCAGATCTTTACCATTTCGCTTGGGACTTCACCAGGGAGGTAACCAAGCCCCGATCTATCATTTTGGAGAGTTTCAGGAGGTTTGGAGGCCTCATTCATCCAGGCCAAATTATTAGGGTTTTAGCCATCCAGGGGGCGCACCATTCAGTGGAGGAGTTTCAGATCTACAGGGTTTGAGAGTGGATTTGGATATTTGGACACCTAGGGTGTCCTTACAGTTGCTCGATCTATCAGTTGGCATATTTCTTGGGATGATTGGACACTTTTGGTAGCAGGGCCGAATTGTTGAGGGGCTTCAGCGATCCAGCAGGGCATGGCACCTTCCAGCTTTGGGGTTTAGCATTCTTACGACCCAGATCTATTGTATTCAATCTTCATTGTATATCCAGCCTTTGGAGGTGTGTTGGAGTCTTCTATTGGAGCATTTGTAGCAACTCTATTGTCTATCTTTTTAGCCATCTGTTGAGCATTCCAGATTGGCATCTTCATTGTAGCAGGTTTCTCTATTTCATGAATAAAATCATATTTGGGATGTTTTGGCTTGTCTATCATATTGCATATGGTTGAGGTATGTTCCATGGTTGTCTCTTCTTGTTTATAGCTGCAATACACATATATAACACATCTGTAAACCCTAAGGCCGAAATCAAGAGGCCATTCAACAAGTACATACATCTAAACAAGTAGGACAGCAAAGTGTTTGACGAAATGCCATAACCAGAAAAGTTTTAAAAGACACCAAAACCGTGATGATCCTTGCATAATGGCTTGGGATCATTACAAGCCCCCACCCCAAACTTAGCAAGAGTGGACCAATCAAAAGGGCAAACTCACCCTAAGGGATTCCATGAGAAATTATAGAAGATTCCACACATGGCAATCTCAACAAAACCTATAGGAGACATCCAAAATATAATGTCTAAGACTTTAAACTCCATCTTCTATCCTTGATCCTCAAGGATGCAGAAGCCACCTCTGCAGACAATTTTCCCCAAATGCTATCTGCAATATGTTTTACATGGTAATGGCCAAAGCAATTGCAAACAGATTAAACAAACTATGGACAAAGTCATCTCTAAATAATACATTGGATTTGTTGCAAGAAGGCAGACATTTGACAAAATTATCATTGCCGAAGCCCTGATATTGTTAGAATATTCGATGTGCTCATTTAACCATAGACAATATCACAATATTGTCACCCAACAATAGGCATGCAACCACCCCCGAGCACCGTAACCTTTGACAGATAGAATAATTGTGAAAACAGCACTAGACCCAACAGATAACCAAGAGAGAGCGTACCTTTCTCCAAAGATAGCACACCAAGCAGAAAGTGCCAAACCACAGACCAAAACTAGTTCCCAACTGCAGTCCTTGCAGTGGCACTCCTCTAGACTTGCGCACCACTTTTGACTTGAGTGAGAGTGTGTGTCCAAATGAACTCAAGCGCCCTCTATTTATAGTGCTCTTTGTCACCTGTCTAGGCTGACTTCTCCTTTTGAAGGATAATACTTTAATATTAATTATTTTACAAAGTCGACTTGTCTTCTAGGGTTCTATTAGCACAAATTTCCACCCTCCAATTGAGCTGATATAACATGTTATTACAATGATGAAAACTAGGCAAATTAAAGGAGTAGGGCCCCAATTGTCACTGACCAAACCCCTCTCCGTTTGGGCTAGTGCTCACTAGCCTCTAGTGGGAGTCCCTAGGCACATTGAAGCGCCTTGCTAGCTGATCTAAGGTCTGAATTCTGCGTTCAAAACTAAAAATCAGCGAGTTGTTTTGTCTTGGACAGCATGCGAAAGCAGTCCAAAACAGTGAGAAAATCAATCTTATACGCTTGGAGGGAACCTGCAGGGTAAGCACAATGATGATAGACTAGAAAGAAGATGAAAACTATTCAAAATAATCGAAATTAACCATGATAAATACTTCAGAAAATGACATATCAGATTACAAAATTACCATAATACTGCTAAGAAAAGAGGTTTGAATGACAAACACACACTTCTTTATTGATCCTCTTACAAGAGAGCTGATTACACCACACTTATCAAGCCTACAACCGATTCTATGGCTACTTTGCTCAAGGAGGAGCCACTAGACTAGAGAACAAGAGAGAAGAGAATGAGAGAGACACTCCGCTGCTACTGCAAGAACCAATCGAAAGCATCCAATATATAGCTTTGAGAAGCGCTAATTTCCAAAATATTAAGGCGCATGAGGTAAGCCAAATTAGGCAATCGCTTGAGTTGTTGATGATTGCAGCTTCATGAGACATTCTCCAGATCATACTCCTCTGGACTGAGTTGAGTTGATTTGTGAGAACACCTATGTGATAGGTGAGTCGTACTCCTCTGAACTGAGTTGAGTTAACCTGTGTTGGTCTCTTGCCGTGCTCCTCTCGACTGAGTTGAGATGACTTGAGATGGTCTCCTGTTGCACTCCTATGGACTTAGTTGAGTCGACTTGAGATGGCTCTCCAGTTCATACTCTTATGGATTTAGTTGAGTTGATCTGTTTGAGAGTGACGTCCCTTGTGGTTGAGCACATGTGGACTTGTCCCTAGTGGCAAAGCAATAGAGGATGTGTGTGAGACCCCTTGCTATATTGTCAGACGGTAAGACTATTGTAAAACCTTAATTTGTATTGTGAAGGGTACAAGTCGGCCCTACTATGTAAAGACAATTAATATTATGTAAAAGACTAATTCTATTATTGAGTTGTACAAGTCGGCCCTATTGTGTCAATAGACATGTCTATTCATTGAGTTAAGTCATGTATATATTAGTGAATGATCCCCATTGTGGATCATTCATCTCACTCACTCAACGCATTACTTGGAGAGCTGAAATTTGGTGCGCACTTCTCTTGCGCTATCTTTATTGGTCATAGAGCACCCTATTGTGTGTGCTAGGATTTTCTGTGTGAGGGTTTCTTCTCTTGGCAATATAGTAAAGGGTTGTTGGGTTTTTCCCTTGTTTGAGAAGGGTTTTCCCAGGATAACTTCTTGTGTCTTGTGCATGGCTATTCTTCTTGTGATCTTGGTTTACTGCAGCTATTGTGTTGTTGCATTGTTTATGGTTCAAGTTCATGCTAAATTGAAAAGAAACTACATGTGCTTGAGTCACCATTAAAAATTCAACATGAGTTAAGTGAGAGTCATCTAAAGTTGCATGAGTTGCTGAAATATAGACTCACGGAGCATTTAAAGCGTGAGAGGGCCCATGTATGAGATCCGATGGGTGAGGGATAGCGTGGAAAAGAGAAATAATGTGCATAAGGAGATAATGCTCTAGGGATAGGGAGTTATGAGATGTGAGGAAATAGGAGTATGCACACTTGGACAAGTTAAATGATGAATGCATGCACATGGGATGGACTTAAGCGTGCATGGTGTGATTTAAAAAGGGTGGGCGAGAAGGTAAAGAGTGCACGAGCGGGAGGGATCTCATGCACATGACTTAGGTGATGACGTAAAGGGAGTGTTGAATGCATCGTATGAGTGAGTGTAAGTGGAGGAAAAAATAATGTCGCATGCTAAACGTTCTATGAAATGACGATTTTTTGGGGGACAATTGCCCGATATACAGTGAGAAATTGTTAGATTCGTAGATTTGATTGATTATTTCTATAGAATCCGAGTACTTCAGGGGTTTTTCAGCATGTTTAATCCATTTATGCATTCATAAATGGATTTTGAACAACAAAAAATAGTGATTCGTGTAAATTTATATCGTCGTAGATTTTTTTGGGGGACAATTGCCCGATATACAACGAGAAATTGTTAGATTCGTAGATTTGAGTGATTATTTCTATAGAATCCAAGTACTCCAGGGACTTTTCAACATGTTGAATCCATTTATGCATTCATAAATGGATTTTGAACAACAAAAAATAGTGATTCGTGTAAATTTATATCGTCGTATTCCGGTGAAAAAAGCCATTTCGTAGAATAGCTAGACAACGCCAAAAATAATTGCATGGACCATGCGCATGCATAGGATATGAATGCATGAGGTGTAGTGGATGTGTAAGGAAAGTATTAGCGGAGGAATTTGGAGATAACATAGGGAGTTGATGTAGTGAAGGAGTGTGGCAAGAGAGATGGACATGCATGGAGTATATCGTGAGGGATATTGCATGCCCAAAACATGCACTTTAACATGTACTTTATGAGGAGATCGCATGAGTCATGTTTAAAAGGAGGAAAAGGAAGATACGAAATAAAGGGGGGGGGCAAGCTTTATTTAAGGGGGCAAAAATTAATTAATTGTTTAATAAAAAGGTGGGTGGTTTTTTATTAAATGGATGGCATAAGTCATATCAAAGGGAGTAGTAAGTATACCATGATGGGGGCAAAAACTTTCCATTTATTAATTAATCAATATTAAATGGGGGCACAAAAATTAATGGAGGGGACATGAATGAATTAATTAATTAGTGAGTGGGGGGCAAACACTTTAATTAAACAATTAAAGAGGATAAACATGTATGAATGGGTTAGTGGGGTTAAAGGGCATGTACCAAGGGAAATGGGTTTAGTGGGTAGAGTTTAAGGGAGTAAATATTTTTAATTAAATAAAGTTGTACTTTAATTCAATAATAAAATAAAGTATCACTCTGATTTAATAAAGGTAGGATAAAGGGGTTAAGTGAATGGGGTTAGGATAAATGTGAGTGAGGGTAGTGTGGAAAGGGGAAATGAGCTTAGGATTAGGATAGAGGTTTAGGATAAAGGGATTTGGATTTAGGATTAGGATAGAATTAAATGGAAATGGGTTTTAGGGACAATGTACAGAAAGTGATTTTAGGACGGGTGAAGAAGAATTAGCGAGAAAAGTTAGCCCAATTGGCTAAAATTTCTCCATGGAAGTGCCAGCTCATCCTATGCGCCCTTCGGTCAAATGATGCCACGTAGATGCCACATCTCACTAAAACTCTGCCACATGTTGAAATATGATCTCGTCGTATGTCGGAATCTGATCTCGCCACTTGTCATTGTTGGGGATGGCAATGACCGCTAAAAATAGAATCCAGCTCCTAAATTTTAGGAAATTGTCCACATCATCCAGGAAGAATGGGAGAACACCGCCACATGCCATCGTCTAAAAATAGACACTGCTAAAAATAGAAAGTCATCTGAATGCCCTTGACTTTATACTCATTGATCTCGTCTTTCCGCAAGGGATTTGGATATGCGATTAGAACTGACATGTGAGCTCTGCTGATCAACCTGCTAAAAATAGTAAATTGTGCCACATCATCCCGAAAAGGATCCAAAAGACTCTAGATGTCTCAAGGATCAATGTTGCGCTCTCAGAATCTGAATATGGGGCCTAGAGAAAAACCTGCTAAAAATAGAAATCTATTGCATGTCGCTTGGAAAAATGTCATTGGGCCTAGAATCCAACAAGGACTCATACTGTATGCTCATAAATTCCCCAAACTGTCAAGAGACCCACTCCAAACTTGTCTCCTAAAAAGTAGCAACACATGTATCTCTCTCAAAAATGCATGGAAACTAAGTCATCTCCAACTCTGAACCAAGCGACCATATACTGATCATGTACCTGCCTCATGTGGGAACCAACCTCCTGCTCAACATAAGTACTGAACTCTACGAAAATCTCAGTATGCCAACCCTAATGTTGCATGTTGGCTCTTAACCCTCAAGATTTTCAAGGGTAAAAATCTAGGGGTTAACATGTTCTTACACATCTGTTTAGGGTTTCTCTAGCTTCTGGAATATTCTAATCTAGTCAGAGGTTACACATGGAGGTTGATACCTCCCGCAGCTATCATAATATCAACACTCCCTCCTAGCTAGGGAGGTATTAACTGTAATGGTCTCAAGCAGACCATTCTATAGGTAGCATCATCATAGCCACACAGGCTATCTCATGATCACGTAGATCAAATCATGTGCATCATCATCACTATCAGTATCATCTGATAGCATCCTGGAATCAAAATATATTATCGTCTGGATCATCTCTCGAGGCCATACTCCACCTGAGTAATCAGGCATGATGTTGAATAAGTCATGTGCTGAACTCAACGCACTCAATAGAGTGTCTCGCATAAATCACTCACTCAACAAAGTGATATAGGGACCATTCTTTTAATACGGACATACGTCCTAGAAGAATGATTGTCCAACAAATGTTGAAAGCCTCGTAATGGGATACAAGGACCATTCTTCTAATCCGAACATAGGTCGTAGAAGAATAGTTGTCCTCCTAGATGCTAAAAGCCACGCCATGGGCTACAAGGACCATTCTTCTAATCCGGACATACGTCCCAAAATAATAGTTCTCCTCCCAGATGCTGAAAGCCACGACATGGCCTACAAGGACCGTTCTTCTAATCCGAACATACGTCCTAAAAGAATAGTTGTCTTGGACCATTTTCCCTCCGGCCACTACTGTGAACTTAGGGAAAATGTTTGTCTTGTACCAATCTCCCCACTTTGGTCACTATTGTGAACTCAGGGAGATAGACCATTCTTCTAATCCGGACATACGTCCTACAAGAATAGTTATCCTAGACCATTCTTCCAATCCAAACATATGTCCTAGAAGAATAGTTGTCCATGGTACATCAACAATCTATCAACCTGGACCATTCTCTATAGGGAGAATGTCTGTGCACCGGCAATCTATCAACCTGGACCATTCTCCACCTAGAGAATGTTTGTCCACCAACAATCTGTCATCCTGGACCATTCTCCACCTAGAGAATGTATGTCCACCAGCACACTGACTATCCATGATGCCATATATCAGCACTCCCTCCCAACCAAGGAAGTCATCTCCTCCCTTTCAACCAAGGGAGCAATCTCCACGAGTCCCAGCTTGTCCCTCAAGTATGTAAACTTTATCTTGGACAGAGGCTTTGTCAAAGTATCAGTTGTTTGCTCATCAGTGGAGATGTACTGGAGAACATGGATGATTTTAAGGATGGAAATTTATTTTAAAATGCAGAAACCTTGGCGAATCTTACTAATCCTTCATATTCCAACGATAAATTTTTGGCAATATTTTTGTAAAAATATTAAAAATTTTAAGGATTTTATATAGTTTATATAAAATTTTGGCAATTTTTTAAGGTAAAATAATTTTATACTATAGAATTTGGGCAAATCATTTTCAGAATAACGAATATTTTTTTGGAAAAAACAATGGAAAATTAGCTCGTGAGCGAATTTAGCCCCTAAAATCATCCATGCTAGAGAACCACTTCTCCCTTATGGAATTTATCACAAATAAAATAGTACTTGATCTCAATGTGCTTCGACCTGTCATAGAACACAGGGTTCTCTTAAAGCTTCACACAACTCTGATTATCACAATATATCACAGTCGAATCTAGCACCTAATCAAATAGTCCAAAACCAACTTACAGAGCCATACTGCTTTCGTACAAGCATCACAAGCTACAATATACTCTGCTTCTGTAGTGTTGAGTGCAACAGACTTCTATTTCTTGCTAGCCCATGATATCATAGCAGAGCCCAAACTGAAACATATACCAGAAGTACTCTTTCTGTCATCTGCACTCCCTGCTTGATCTAAATTAGTAAATCCATGCAATTGTACGTCACTGTTTGAGCCATATCTCAAACCATAATTTAGCGTCCCCCAAAGATATCTCAAAATGTGCTTTGCAGCTATCCAATGCTCATGTCTAGGTTCCACTTGGAATTGGCTCAACGTGTTCACAGCAAAGCAAATGTTTGGTCGGGTATTAACCAAATACATTAGTGAGCCAATCAACTGTCGGTATAGGGACAAATCTACTGCATCAGAATCAAAGTCTCTCAACTTCCTCAGATCTGTCACCATGGGGGTTTCCATGGATTTGCAATCCATTATCCCAAACTTATGAAGGATCTTAACAACATACTTCCCTTGCCCTAGGAAGATTTCACCATGCTTCTGCCATACTTCTAATCCCAAATAATAATGCATGAAACCAAGATCCTTCATATCAAACTCAGAGGCTAACTCCCTCTTACACTGAATAAGGAGAGGCTTTGCACCTGTCGAAAACAAATCATCAACATATAGTAGCAAGATCACATGTGCATCATTCACAACCTTGTAATAAAGGTTTGGATCAGCATAGCTCTTGGAAAATCCAAGTCTCGTCAAGTAACTGTCAATTCGTGCATACCAAGCTCTTGGAGCTTGCTTGAGTCCATACAAAGCCTTCTTTAATCTGCATACATGGGTTTCTCTCGAGTGTACCACAAAACCTTGAGGTTGCTCTATGTATACTTCTTCCTCAATTACTCCATTGAGAAAAGCGGTCTTTACTTCCATCTGATGTAAACTCCAACCCATGGATGCTGTAAGAGATATGATGGCTCTAATAGAGGTATATCTGGAAACCGGAGCACACGATTCATCATAGTCTTCTCCCTCCTACTGGGAGAACCCTCTAGCCACAAATCTTGCTTTGTATTTATCGATACTCCAATCTACTGTATACTTTATCTTGTAAACCCATTTTGAAGTGACTATAGACGTTCCTTCAGGTCTAGGCACAATTTCCCATACATCATTTTTCATGATGGATTGATATTCTTCCATCATAGCTTCCTTCCATTCTTTCTTCATGAATGCTTCTTCAAAGGTGGAAGGTTCTGCATTGACAAGATTTGTCACGAGTGTTGCATAACTAGAGAACCTTTTGGGCCTACTTGCTCTCCCTAAACATGCCACTGGGAGCTTTATGTCTTTCTACTTCCTGTAAGGATGCTGGTCATTTTTTGTTCTTGAGTACAACAATTGGTTCAATAGGTTCAAGTGGTTGGTCTGGTTCTTCACTGGGATGTTCTGGAGAACATATACTTTCTTCCTTGAGATCTTCATGTTCTTCTTCATCATTGGAGTCCATGGAATCTTCTATAGATTTCTTGAAGGCAATCTTCTCATCTAAAGTTACGTCCCTGCTGGTTTCAATCTTCTGTCGACCTGGGACATAGATTCTATAAGTTTTTGATGTATCACTATATCCAACGAATATGCCCTTCTTTCCTAAAGGTTCCAACTTCTTCCTTTTGTCCTTGGGAACATGGATATAGACAAGACAACCAAAGATCCTTAAGTGTTCCACACTTGGCTTCTTTCTGGAGAAGGATTCTTATGGAATCATGTTCTTCAATATACGACGAGGACTTCTATTTTGAATATATACAGTTGTCATAGCTACTTCTCCCCATAGAAACATGGATAGATTCTGGTCATTCATCATTGCCTTAAGAGATTCTTCAATGGATCGGTTCTTTCTTTCTGCCACACCATTCTGTTGAGGATTATGTGGGACAATTAGCTCCCTCCTAATACTGACTGCTTTACAAAAGGCAACAAGCTCCTTGGAGGTATATTCTCCTCCATTATCATATCTTAGCGTCTTGATCTTCTTATTTGTCAGGTTTTCCACTTCAGCTTTGAATTCTTGAAACTTGTCAAATACTTCGTCTTTGGTTTTTAAGAGATACATCCAAGTCTTTCTTGAGAAGTCATCTATGAACGTCACATAGTAAAGAGAGCCTCCTAGAGACTTCACTAGCATAGGACCACATGTTGAAATAATGTAACTGCAAAGAGTATTCTTATTATTATTTGATATATTATTCATTGGATCAATCCCCATTGTGGATTGATCATGTCGGCTTTTGTAACAGGACCAAATCCCCTTTTGCGGATTGGTCAAATGATAATTATAATAGGCAGAATAAGAAGTTGGCCCCAGCAAATATTAAAGAGGCCCCAGAACATAATAAAAGTAGTTATAACCACCCAGTTGGAGAAGTCTACCCTGCCGGTGAAGAGACACTTCACACGTGCCAGTCTAATATAAATAAGGAGGCTAGCGCCTCACTTAGACACACAACTCACTTGCTCATTTCGTGAGATAAGTTTCGGATCTGAAGTTAGAGAAGAAGGAGAGAGAGTGGCGCATATCTGAGAGAGGACTTTTGTATTAGTTTAAGAGATCTCTTGGCATTGTATTGGCTATCTATATTAAGGAAGTTTCGCTGGGTTTTCTTCCCCTAGAGGGTTTCCCAGGATAAATGATGTGTCTCTTATGATTGTGTATTTCTCAGTGATCTTGTATTATGCTATTGTTATCTAATATGCAAAGAACTATAATAATGGCTTAAACATTAACATGGCATCAAGAGCCAAGCTGAAGGAAGCATCTTTCACAAGAGTGTAAAACGTCACTATTGTCGTACATGAAAATTAGAGCTTTTTGATGGTGAAGCTTTTCATCCCCAAAACCATCTAGAAAAGTGTGCCCTCCCCTAAGGATCACTTTGGCACTCTCAGTGCACCTTTTCAGTGGTTGGATCTCCCAGAAAGTGAAACCCTAGTTTCACCCTAGTTTCACAAAGTACCAGAAGTACCAGAAAACCAGTGTACCAGAAGTACCAGAGTACCAGAGGTACCAGAAGCACCAGTCCAGAAATCCGCAAATCAAATTTAGAGGAGCAAAAGTTGGATTTTCTCAGATCCAAACACACCAGGCTACTCGCCTCAGCCAAGCGCACCTCCTGGTAAGTTCAGATTTTGATTTTGAGCACTTTCATTTTTCAGTCATTTTCCTAGCTTCAGGTAAAGATGTTTGCAAGCGTTAAGCTTGTTGATAATCTATAAGGAGTGGAAAACTTCTGTGCCTGGAAGTATAGGATTGACCACATTCTTGAAGAGAATGACCTAGCAAGATTCGTCAAAGAAGAAGTACCGGAACACGCCGATGCTGCAGAAAAGGCAAAGCATCAAAAGGACACAATCAGGGCCAAAAGAATCATTGCAGATTCAATCAAAGACCACTTGATTCCTTATGTGTCATCTAAGAAGACTCCGAAAGAAATGTTTGATGCCTTGACCAGACTATATGAAGGAAAGAACATGAACCGGAAGATGAATCTAAGAACTCAACTGAAGAATACAAGGATGCAGAAAGGAGAAACGATTCAGGAATACTTCTCCAGAATCTCAGAATTCAAAGAACAATTAGAAGCTATTGGAGATACCATAGACGAAGACGAACTCAT